>OZ024906.1:73679609-73928232 GCA_964017125.1 Flabesymbios commensalis | reverse complement strand
AAAAAGTAAAGCAAACGCTCTACTAATAAAAATTATGTGCTGTGTACTCCAAAAGGTTGACCTAGATAATGAACATCTGATTAAGAAAGACTGCGGTTTCAACTAATTAAAGCTAATTAAATAGCGTCGCCTTGAATATGAAAGGGTGTATCTGCCACTTCGCAAAGTGACAGATACACCCTTACATATCCAAGGGGGGGATAAATGAGTTTGTTGGGGATCAATCAGGTAAACCAGTCACGTTGATCCCGCGTCGATATGGACATACACGTAACAATAATACTTGTTGTCATTAATTAATTAAACATATTTAAATATTTCATAAATTAGTACTACTAGAGGTATGTTACTGTATGTGGGGGGGGGGGGGGCGGTCAACACTCTTCAGGCTGCGCACTACACGTGCTTAGCACCCACGTCACCGCCCCGAATGTCGCCGCGTTCACTGGGAATGCACGCAACAGCGTCGTAACCAGACCCTTGGTGAAAACAGTCCATCCCACTTCATTGTAGGACTTTACGCAGCAGTCCAGGGCGTTTTTGTACTCGTTTTTCATGTCGGCCTGAATTCTGGATTTCACAACGTCCACAGGATAGGTGGAGAGCCAGGACGCCATGCCCGCCAGGCCGCCCGCTGTCAGCAGGGCGGGTGTGGATATGGCGAGGGCGGGGTCGGAAGGCTCGAACGATCGCACCAGGAACTCGAAAGAGAGGAAGTAAATACCGAAGCTGGGCGTCTCGCGGACCACCGTGAGACCGAGCCCCTTGAACACGCCTCGCACACCTTCTGCGTGGAAGATTTTCACGATGCAGTCCACGGATCCCTTGTAGGCGTGCGCCTTGATGGCGCGGGAAGACTCGCCCTGGCCCTGTATCTGCATCCTGGTCTTGGCGAGCTCCATGGGACTGCAGACGACGCACTGAGCGAATCCCGCCAGGGCGCCAGCCGTGAAGTGAGAAAACAAAGTCTCCTGGTTTTTCATACGACGCTGTACATTTCGTTGTACACCGAACACGATAGCGTTAATGAAAGCCAAACTGTACAGGGGTGATGCCATGCCCTTGTACAAACCAAACACCTGGAACAAACGAGCAGAAAATATATGATCCCTGTCGCCTTCCAAGTAAACACGAGACGCTGAATCAATGTTGGGCTAATGTTGTGACAGCGTCGCAGACGGTGGACAACTTAGAGATGTCATTGGTTTCAACATTTCGTGCTTACTGCACAGCAAACAGAGGCATTGCCTCAATGTTGGCTCACCGTCTATTAGGTTGGCCCAACACTAAACCAACATCCGTTCAACGTATTATGTTTCTTGTGGGTTGTGACACCCAGCAATGGACCATTAATCCAATTTTGGTTTGAGGTTGGTCCACCGTCTGCGAGGCTAGCCCCACATAAAACCAATATTGGGTAGGGCATGTAGAGATCATACTCATCCAGTAGATTAAACAATATAATATAATATAATATAATATAATATAATATAATATAATATAATATAATAATATAATATAATATAATATAATATAATATAATATAATATAATATAATATAATATAATATAATATAATATAATATAATATAATATAATATAATATAATATAATATAATATAATATAATATAATATAATATAATATAATGAAATATAATATAATATAATATAATATAATATAATATAATATAATATTATATTATATAATATTATATTATATTATATAATATTATATAATATTATATAATATAATATAATATAATATAATAATAAATCACATTTTATGATAATTGAAAGAAATGAATACACTTTGGCCAATATGCAAGATCCTAGTAGCGGGAATTTGCATGAAAAAAAGAGGGTATGAAATGTCTGAAAAAAAGAAAATGTGGACCCGCTGTGTTATGAAGCGCCAGTAAAAATACATCAAACGGGCTATAACACAGCAAATGGATTGCATCGTAAAACATAATGTGCAAAATTACTGCAAGATACTGGTAAAATTTTATAATACATAAATCTGTGGGAAAAAGCATCGGACTGACTATAATAATGTAACAAATCGATTAGGTCTATAGTACTTTTTCCATAAAATTAATGTGAAAAAGGGAGTGTCAGCGCGTGAGCGTTTCTATTTAGCTCGACGATCCTACAAAAATACATCATGATATCGGTATTCAAACTAAATTACGAAGCCATGTTGCTGTTGCGTGTTAGGTTAACTCTTTCAGCGCGTGGATCGACATATTCTGACGTCTGAAGTAAACAATATTTATAATGCTCGAAGACCCATAAGTGATAACATAGGTATTCAAATGAATCAGAAAGAGGTAGCTAAGACATTTATGATGATTTCAAATTGAAAAAAAACCTTTAGTCTCCAAGATTTGTACCAAAATATTTCAGTGCTTTAAACCTTTAACCGCCAAATTAATCAATTTGAATTTCACCCACTTGAAGCTGTGTCTCGCTGACCCACAACTTCAAGTGAGTGAAAATTATTCAGATTTGACAAGATCGAGGTCAACTCTATTCAAATCTTGCTGGTTGATGTCACATATTATCTTTAACATATTTAAAAAGTGGTACTTAATCATGTTGATGTGCCAATAAAAAAAGAAAACACGAATATATGAGGCACCGGCGGTTAAAGGGTTAAGGAAGTAGGTCTACATGTGCGTGAGCGATCTTCACTTTAAAAAAGCATTCATGAATTGTCGAGGCTGTATACCACGTGGACATAATTAGAATTTAGCCCCGTTACTGGCTAAGTAAATCTTGTTAATTTTTTCACCGACTACATGGCTACCGGGACAACTTCAAGTGGGTGAAAATTAATAATGTTTGTTTAATTTGAAACCAAACAGTTGGAAATCTTGGATGTTTAAACACACATTTTATTCCTAATAAAAGTAATTTAACCTACTATTAAAACAGATTAAAACCGACGAAACGCCAAGATCACTCATCGTGGAGCTAAACCATATTGATGTGCATCACTGTAGTATAGTATTATAGAGAGGGGCGTGGCGCAATGGCTAGAGCGCAGAGCTTTGCCAATGTCGCTACTTGCCGTGCGGTTTCGACTCCCGCTTGGTGCAGGATTTTCAGAGAAATAGCATATTCCTCCCCTCTCAATATTGGGACATTGTTTCGATGTTGTGTCCTTGGGCAAGGCACTTAACCCCCAAATGCTTCACTTGACTTATGTGAAAATGAGTACCTGGTAGGACAGAGATGGCAATGTGTATGATAAGTTTAATGCGCCGAAATGGCTGCAGGACTGTATGCTCTCAGTGGAGTTGAGATGGCACGTGAATGAACAGGTCCAGTGACCAGGGGTACAAGTGGATAAGTCGGTTGAAATACTTGATATCAGCCTATAAACCTGCACATTTACCTTTTTTACCTTGACTGTATCAAACGCACACCTTATTTAAAGGCCTAGTCCACTGCAACGCATGCTTAGTTTATATCTATTCACCAGATGGCGTTTATCCTGATTATCCCTGTAATGAGCGCGGTGATTTCTGGGTATACCGTTATCCTGCTAATAGTTAACAGTGGACCACTAATTTAAAACTTACTTGACCCATTTATTCACCACGACACGTATCATAAATTCATTGAAATACAAACTGAATTAGATTAACGATCTACAAAATGTTGTGACCATGACGCTGAAGCTGAGCAAATACAAGACATCATCCTAATGTTGAATCAAGGATGGGCCAGTCTGCGACGCTGGCCCAACATTGATCCAACATTGGGGTAATGTCTTGCGCTTGCTGGGAGGCACTGTGTTATCTGGCAGGACATGTATTGGGTGTGATTTGCGTGCTCCGAACCAAACACACCCTATAAATTTTATCACACCCTGTAAAACCCATTAAGGGCGTGCATCTCTCACCGCTATAGATTTGAGATCACACCAAGGAGGTTATAAGCTCCTTGGATCGGACCGTAAACTTCTGTCTAAGACAGTAATACAATGCGTGAAGGTCACCCATACTTCTAATTGAATTGTTGTATCCACAGGCGTACATGTATATCTGTGTCCCATTTTAAACTTTTTCGGTGCGGGGACCGAATTTAGACGTCAGAGTCTGACGTCTATAGACTATTGACGATTCTGACGTCTGAAGTCGATCCCCGCACTGAAAGAGTGAAATATTTATATTGGCCGTAGACCCATAACACATGCATTCAAATGAAGCGGAAATAGCTAACTTAGCCATTTATCATGTTTATGACGATTTTAAATTGAAAATAACCCTTTGGTCACCATGGTTAGTATACCATATTTTAGGGATTTAAGGGTTGAGCGAGGGGAAATTATTCAGGTTTGTCATATTGGAGGTCACATATCACCAAACACAAAATATTTGTATAATATTTGTACAACGTCGGCCCAACGTCTACGACCCTGGTCTAGCATTGTACAAAAATTATATAAATGTTTTGTGTTTACTGTGATATTTTTATTTTAGCGTTGTGAAACTTATTTCACCACAAAAATATGTGTTTTGAATGTCTTGCGATAACAAAAAAAGTTGACCACATTATAGTGGTAGTTAGCCCTCAACCATTACAGTGCGGGGATCGACTTTAGCCGTCAGAATCTGACGTCTGTAGACGTCAGATTCTGACGACTAAAGTCGATTCCCGCACTGTAATAGTAAAAATATTTATAATGGTCGTAGACCCATAACATATGTATTCAAATAGCTATAAATTAGACATTTATGATGATTTCCAATTGTAAAACCCCTTTGATCTACATTGTTTATGGGTCATTCCACACGAAAGTGGACATTTAGGTAGAAAAGAAATGCTGGTTATTTAACAAAGATTTTGCCTTTATTGTACAGACAATACCCGAAAATGAAAAGAATCGCACTGAAAAACAATTGTGAGAGCCTGGAAATATGATTTTTTACTATTTTAAAATAAGAAATTTAAAATCTGTAAAATATAGGATTTTTACATATAAAATGTATTTATCCATAGTTTTTATAGATTTTCTGAAGAAAATAAAATTAGATATGCATTCATCTTGCAAACTACAGGTCTTTTATACAAATTAGTGGCTAACAGTGATAAAATGACATTTGACTTCTAAAAGTAGTAAAAAAGTTTGTGTTACGGACGTTACATTCATATTGATATGTTTAGTGTATTTTCTAGTTTTCTCGTGAAGTAGAAATAGTATTAAATAACTCTCTCTTCTAGAAGACAGCTGTTTTTAGGGGTGGTAAGCATAGACATATTCTATTAAATAGAAAACTACAATAGTCTAACATATAGTGCTGCAAAGTATGTACGTCCGTAACGTTACGGACGTACAAAAATCGTTACGGACGTTACATTTTATAGTAATCAGGTAATGAAGAAAAGCATTCTGAAAAAAATATTTCTACTCTACATTTGTTGGTCTAAATATACAAAAACAATGTTTTATTTTATTGATTATTCATATTATCATGATTATTATGTAATTTATCTGTCATTCTTTTGAAATTTACTGTGATACCATTGACTGCGAGACTGACCTTAGTCTAGTTTTTTTGGTGGGAAATATCACCAGTTTCATTTTGAACTCTGCATGTGATTATGATATTTGGATCAGTGCTGCATTTATTTATAAGATCTTTTCATAACACTATTTGGCAATATTGAAGATTATAACTTCAAGCATTTGATAGATATAGATCTGTAGCACTAACAAGTCATATCAGTTTTTTTATGTAAATTAAAACATGATTACCCGGAATGTGAATTAAAACATGATTTGTGCTTCTCATGATTATCTAGACTCTTCAAACCTAGTGTTCCACCTTTTTGATGTTTGCTATCTTATCAGATTATATTTCTTCTCATCAAAAAAAAATTCTACTAATGAAAAAAAATTCTGATGACATTTTAATCCCCATATAATCATGATAATTTACCCTTTTATTACGGCCACTAGACAATAAACACTCAATAGCGCATAATTGAGAAAAAAAAATCCATGAGATCTTTTTCTTTTGAAAACTTGCATGACAGCTAGAACATTAACACTTAAGATGCTGATATATGCTGATTAACCATATAAAGGGTTATTAATTAGGGGTAATAATGTCCTAATTGGCAGGGCTGAAAAGTATGTACGTCCGTAACGTACATGTACATTTACATTGTATATTTAGACCAATTGCACACACACATCCCTATTCGTAAAAGACAGGAGAGTGAAATATCACACATCTTAAACTTAGATGTGTGCCTTTGTAAATAGGTTAAAGCGTCAAAATGAGTGGGGGATGGCGAGAGACTGGCATCCCCCTTCGTACGAGGGCCCTTCCACAAATTTTTTATCCCCCTCCCGAAAAAGTTGGGGCGGGGGTATGGCCGTCGCCTCGGATGTTCATCTGTCCGGCCCGCCATCCATCTGTCCACATTTTGTTTGCGAAGCAAATCTAGGAAAACATTGCACACACACATCACTAAGTTAAGGGGTGTAGATGTGCCTTTTGGGGTTTTTGTATTTTGACCTACTCAATTGGCTGCCCATCAGCCATAATTAACTTTAATATGCCGGATAACTGACAGTGTATCGTTTTCAGAGCAGATTTCATATTATAATATAATATTTCATATTGCACACACGCATTCCCTAATTAGGGGGTGTAGATATGCCTTTTGAGATTTATGACATACATAACTGGCTGACTATCAGCCATAATTAACTTAAATAAGCATGATATATGGCAAACTATGCCAGATAGCTAGAGCATAAAGTACTAGAAAAGCAAAATGTACGGTTTCAGGTAGGGACATCCATGAAGAATTTCAACGCAATCAAATCCAAAATGGCCAACCATCGCCATAATTTACTTTAATATGTCTGATATATGACAAACTATGCCAGATACATGTAGCTGGACCATTGTTATAAAAGAAAATGTGCGGTTTCAGGGTGGGATAAATTGGCTTGAAAAATTTCAACTCAAATTTAAAATTGACGACCATTGGCCATAATTAACTTTAATATGCCTGATATCTTGTAAACTACATGCCAAATAGCTAACTACATCATTACTATAAAACACAATGTGTGGTTTCAGGGTGGGATATGACTTAAAAAATGTGAACTCTATCAAATTCAAAATGTCCGACTATCGGCCATGTAATTAACTTTAAAATGCTTGATAGCTAGACCATTACAACAAAACAAAATTTGTTTTTTTCATGTAGGGATATGCCCTGAAAAATTTAAACTTGATTAAATTCAAAAGGGCAGACTATCGGCCATACTTCACTTTAATTTTTTTTATCGGCAAACCGTGCCAGATAGCTAGACCATCTAGCACTATAAGACAAAATTAGCGGTTTCAGGGAGGATAGCCTAGAAAATTTCACCTCAATGAAATTCAAAATGACCGTCAATCTGCCGTAATTACATTCATTATGCCCGATATCTGGCAAATCATGCCAGATAGCTAGATCATTGGCATTAAGCAAAATGTGCCGCTTCAGGCCATCGGCCATAATTAACTTTAATATGCCTTATATCTGGCAAACCATGCCAGATAGCTTGACCATTACTCCAAGACAAAATGTGCGGTTTCAAAATGGTTTGAAAAATTTCAACTCGATCAAATTCAAAATGACCGACTATTTGCCATAATTAACTATAATATGCCTGATATCTGGCAAACCGACACAGATAGCTATCAAGACCATTTTTATAAAACAAAATGTGCGATTTCAGGGAAGGACATAGCCTGAAAAATCTCAACTCAATCAAATTTAAAATAGCCCATTTAGCCAATACTGTAAAACAAATCTGAGAGTTAAGGGAAAGATGCACCCTGAAATATTCCTATCACGCGTGCGGGGCAGGGGGATTATGGTGGCCGGCTGGCCTCTTGTTATGATTTCACATGGCAAGCAGTGCTAATTCCTGCAATCTGAGCCCAGATTTTTTTTTGTATTACAATGTACGTCCTTTGAAATTTTTTTTACGGATCTGTAAATAGGTAAAATAGTTAAATGCATTTGGGTGGCCCAATAAAACAGAATTTGAAAAAAATTGGAGTCTTGTATAATTCTTGGCTTTTCTGCACTTCGGAAAAATGTGCGATGTGACTGATAATGTGCAAATGGGTCACATATCATTGAATATTGATCACTAAAATATGATATAATATTTCTACTAAGTACATCAAACGGCTGTTTAAGTGGTAATCAAATCTTTTATTTGGCTATGGCAGGTTTATTCCTAGTATAATCCAATGGATGTAACGTCCGTAACGAAACTGTGTAACGTCCGTAACGATCAATAATTGCCTGCGAACCTGTGAATAGCGAAATATAATTCAAATTGACAACAAGGAATACAAGATACAAGCTTGAACTACAACTCGTGATAAATTTATATTTTTTTGATTTGTACTTCCCGACAAAACTGAAGTTAAACATGTCAAATGAAAAATGATGTCCTTTTTGCGTAACGTCCGTAACGCTGACAAGTATGATCATAAAAATCAAACATATTGGTTTCAAATGAAATGTTTCTATCATGCAGTCACAATAATCAACCCTATCTGGTGTTGAGTGGTATAGATTTATGAGTTTACTTTTTTATTCACCGATTGGCAGAGCCTCTAAGGTTGAAAAACGTGTCTAAATGTAACGTCCGTAACGATGGAATGACCCTTATACAAAAAACAATTCAGCGCTTTGACCCTTTAACCGCCAAATTATTCAATCTGAATTTTCACCCACTTGAAGTTGTGTCTCGCTGACGCGATCCACAACTTCAAGTGAGTGAAAATTATTCAGATTTGACAAAATGGAAGTCAACTGCTTTTAAATATTGCTGATTGATGTCATATTTTATCTTTAACACATTTTAAAGGTGGTACTCAATGTGCTAATAAAAATTAAAAACCCGAATATATGCGGCACCGGTGGTTAAAGGGTTAAGAGTTAAAGGGTTACGGTGGTATCTTTAACCATAAAAATGTTGAAAGTGCATTCCAGGGTTACCTTTTTGTAATGTAGATGATGTAAACAAACACGGGAAACATTTCGCAGGCACTTATCGTGGATACCGATGAAACATGATATAGGCCCACCAAACATGATACATTCACCTGTTCACCAATGTTGTTTTAATAATGGCTCATCGTCTTCGACGCTAGCCCAACATTAAAACAACAATGAGGGGAATTTGTCAACAAGGCGGCGCCACGGGATAGTTTTAGATGAACGACAACACTCCCAGCAAACACATGATATATTTAATGTTGGTCCAGCGTCGTAGACGTTGGACCAACATTAGCATTGATTCAACGTATTGTGTTTGCTCGATAAATAACTCTCTAATCATACAGTTAAAATATTCATGTAAAGAAGCATACAAGCCAGTTCTAGCAATAATTTCCAGATGAAAAAGGAGTATTTCAATTCTCACGTGATCATTAATACTGTAAATCAACTGTCAGACATACAGTAGAACCTGCTACATGTAAGGGCAGCTACACAGCAAACACAAGACGTTCACCCAGTGTCGGTAACTACACGAGACACTTAATTAATGCTGGTTCAATGTTGGCACACTGCTCACGACGTTTTTGTGTTTGCAGGGTAGGCTTTGAGATACAGGAAGAGTGACCTTTGAACTTGTTCAAGACAGGTAGCTGCCCATAGGAGGTACATCTGTATGCAAACGGCATTTTGTTTCACCCTTTTTACAACGCTAAAATATTTTTGTACAAACTATGGAGACGACAGGTTTTTTTCAATTTAAAATCTTCATAAATGTCTTAGTTAGCTCTTTCCGCTTCATTTGAAGACCTATGTTGCGGGTCCACGACCATTATACATTTTTTAATTCATTCAGTGTGGGGACCGTCTTATGACGAGAATCTGACGTCTAAAGACGGTCCCCAAGCTTAAAAGGTTAATGGTCATTCCGTCAAGTGACCTACCATAGAAGATTGGCTGCCCATAAACGTGGCTGTTCAGAGGAGGTTCTACTATATAATTAATGTCAGGTTGAAATTAATTTAACAAAACATTGTTTTAGAGCCAAAGGGTTGTATGTGCAGTGTGCAACCCTTTAGTCCTAAGACAACCAAAAAACTCACGGATTCTTTCTTGATAATTTTAACAAAACAGTCGAATGTGCCTTTGTATAATGGATTAGAAGTAGACTGTGTCTGCAGACGAACCTGAAAATAGCAATCCTCATTATATAACGGCTACACATATGTGTCGAAATGTTTCTAGTTCAATATGAAATCATGTTTATGGCATGTGACAGTTTCTTACCTTTGGATGGTTTCAAAATCCATTTGTATTAAATTTAAATTAGCTGAAAATGTAATACAGTAGAAGCTAATTATACATTAATAATTAAGCAATTTAGATGAACTTGACTGGAATCGTAACTTACTTTTACAGTATCAAATGGATGTCCAACCAACACGCCAGCACAACCTGAGTGTAGGGAGATATAGAATTAAAAACATTAGAAAAATAAAATTTAGGATGTTCTGTAGAGCATGTGAATTCCCGGCAGCAGTGTATAATATTGGAAATGGTCAAACTAACCGAAGTGCAATGGAAACCGCCGCACTATGTATGAACCCCTTACTACATACGTCATTACGGTGTCCCCTGTACCAGGTACATGTAAGTATGCTTGATTATGGTGGGGATCACCGGCACTAGGCGAGTGTGGCGATAGAAACCCCGTTGTATTTGATAATTTATAGTGATTAACACGATAAATCGCACTGGAAATTTCAAGTACACTGTCAGGACCATTGCCAACTACACTATAGCGTTTTCAGACTTACAATCAT
The DNA here is from genome assembly GCA_964017125.1 of Flabesymbios commensalis. Lineage (NCBI taxonomy): Eukaryota > Metazoa > Annelida > Polychaeta > Terebellida > Flabelligeridae > Flabesymbios > Flabesymbios commensalis. Next base: position 73,917,373 of record OZ024906.1, on the reverse strand, counting down.
GCAAACAATTTTCGCAAAGCAAATGAAAATGAAATGAATGGGGTTATTATATTCCATCTTTGTGTACATATAGGCCAAGCTGGGTCAGGAGAACCTTCTGAGGATGCGATGACACTGCCTTGCAGACACAGGATTCGAAATTCGAACCCTTGTGGTCTGAGGCCGAGCACGCTTCCCACAATAATGAATCTTTATAAGTGAACGGGGAAGAAACATTTTGTTTCTTTGAAACTTGAAGGCCGAGTGCAAGCAAAAATATAGGGGATCAAAAAAACTAAAATAAATAGCGGATTTTAAATAATTTTTGTGTACGTACTAGTACTTGTAATACGCTCCGGATGCGGAGATAACAAACATGCTGAGATAATATGCGGAAGTGAAAAGAAATGAAACAAGAGTACAGGAGCTCCCGCTCCGAATTAGAAATTGATTTAAGCAATTTGGTGTAGGATTATTAATGTAGTCTATTAATGTAGTCTAAGACGCTCAGTCTAAGAGTAAGATAAGAACTAGACAGTCTGTCAGAGATTGCAAACCTTCATTGAAATTAATGATCCTAATCAGTATCCCAGTAATGGTCTACCTATCTGGCACGGTTTACCCGATATCAAGACAATCGAGGTAACTAATGGCTGATTTACGGTCATTTTGAATTCGATATAAACTAGGTAAAAAATTAGGGTGCATCCTCCCCCGAAACCTCAAATTTTGTTTTGAAGTAATGGACTAGCATCTAACACAGGTTGCAAAATATTGGGCATGTGAAAATAAATAATAGCCGATAGGGGGCCATTTTGAATTTGATCGAGTCAGAATTTTTCAAGATGCATCCTCAGCTGAAATCTCACATTTCATTCTATAGTAATGGTCTAGCCATCTAGCACGGTTTACCAAATATCGCCCATGTGAAAGTGAATAATGGCCGATAGGAGGCCATTTTGAATTTTATCAAGTCGAAATTTTTCAAGATGCATCCTCTCCTGAAATCTCACATTTTGTTTTATAGTAATGGTCCAGCTATCTAACACGGTTTACCAAATATCAGCAATGTGAAAGTAAATAGTGGCCGATAGGCGGCCATTTAGAATTCGACTGAGTCGAAAGTTTTTAAAAGGCATCCTCTCGCGAAACGTCACGTTTTGTTTTATAGTAATGGTCTAACTATCTAGCACGGTTTACATGATATCAGGCCTATCGAGGTAAATAATGCTGATTGTCGGCCATTTTAAATTCATAAGTTAAAAAATTTCAGGGTGCATCCTCCCCCGAAAACTCACACTTTGTTTTATAGTAATCAGGTAATGGTCTAGCCATCTAGCACGGTTTACCAAATATCAGCCATGTGAAAATGAATAATGGCCGAAAAGGCGGCCATTTTGAATTTGATCAAGTCAATTTTTTTCAAGATGCATCCTCATCTGAAATCTCACATTTCGTTTTATAGTAATGGTCTAGCCATCTAGCACGGCTTACCAAATAACGGCCATGTGAAAGTGAATAATGGCCGATTGGAGCCATTTTGAACTTGGACGAGTTGATTTTTTTCAAAAAGCATCTTCTCCTGAAACCTTACAATTTGTTTTATAGTAATGGTGTAGATATCTTGAGCGGTTTTCATGATATTCCGCAATATCAGGCCTGTCGAGGTGAATAATGGCCGATACGCGGCCATTTTTAATTTTATCGACTTGAAATTTTTCAACATGCATCCTCTCCTGAAACCTCACAATTTGTTTTATAGTAATGGTGTAGCTATCTTGAGCGGTTTTCATGATATTCCGCAAAATCTTTCAATCGAATTTACCGATGTTATAAATTGGGTCAAAGTGCTGGGTCAACTTCAAGGTCAAGGTCCAAAACCCTGAAAAGGCACAACTAGGGACCTTAGAGAACATGTATGTGCAATATGACTGTCATCGGCCCAGTACTTTCCGGAAACGAAGTGCGCGTCAAAACGTCTAAATAGGTAATAGTTCTGAACCAAAAGTAGGTCAAAGTTCAAATACCCCAAAAGCACAACTAGATCCCCTAGGGTGTTGTGTGTAAAATTTGAAGACAATCGGACAAGTACTTTCAGAGATATGCTCCGAAAACGAATTGTTCACGGACGGCCCAACGGTCCAACGCCGTAACATCATCATTTTCTCCTCTGCGACCTTGCGTATTGAATTCAGATTAAAAAGATTTTAACCTGTCCATTATCCACCTGGAAGTAACCCACATACCAAAAATTGGTATCCTAGCTTATTTTCTTACAAAGTTATAGGCAAAAGAAGAGGCAAAAAAAAAGGAGGCGGAATCCATAGCTCCGTCCGTCTCACCTACGGTGACGGCGGGAGCTAAAAATACCTTGAAGTCTTAATTGGTGATATTACTAAATGATCACCAAATGTTATTGCGCAACTTAATTTCGAAATGGTATCTTGCCAAAACAGTTTTTTTAAAGCATTAGTGCTATTGACTGCATACTGACGCTAGACGCACATAAAGTGTACGGCGAACGTTTCAATGGTAAAGGCGATATGTTTACAAGCGATAAATGTTTTGCTATACAGTATTTAACCACGAGATAATCATGACAAAAATCGTTTGAAAAAAGTGGTTGAAAATTTAAATTATATAAGCGTAAAAAGGTTTAAGCGTAAAAAGCGTAAAAAGGTTTAAATTTCTAAATGCACTGACTAGATATTCTCATAAATATGAAAAAATTACAATGCTTGTGGTGGAGAGACAGCTCTAATCAGACTACTATATTTTTATCAGCTGGTATTATTACATAGTATAATATTATTTCACAGTAAAATGTCTATTTCTTCTTGTTTCCAAGCAATTACATAAAAGTAGTTGACACCTCTCTATTTATTATTGATTAGTTAACTAGATTTATGAATAGTGAAATATTAGAATAAAATATAATTGCAAATCATTATAATGATTATCTATTATTATGGTTTCGTGAAAAAGTGATAGTTGAAAGAAATGTTAAGGTCACGTAAGTATTGTCCGTATGACCATAAATAATGTAGACCCGTATAACCATAAATAATGTAGACCCGTTCCATTATAAATATCTGATATACGTTGTCCACCACCTATGTTAAATATTCATAAAATGATTATTTATATTTGCGACGTTAGTTATTACAATCGAAATCATTTGATGATCAGACTGACCCACAAACAACAACAAGTAGTCAATCAAGTAGCTGTCTCTAACGTTCTCAGTGGTAACAATCCGTCAAGTATTTTTCAAGATATGACCTATAACAGTAGTTGAAAACACTAATCCGGGTCAAAGTACAGTACTCCGGGTCAAAGTACAGTACTGAAAGTACACTTAAATATAGAAAGTCTGAAACTGTGAAAAGCACATAGATCTATGCCCCGCGAGGATGATTACAGATTTTTACCCAATTTGGTCACAATCCAGCATTTTCCAAGATATGTAAGAATAGCTAATAAGTAAAAATACTAAACTGAGCAAAATCCAGTATTGAAAGTAGACAGAAGTACAGTAGCCACAAATACTCGGGTCGGATAGACCCCAAAGTAACAATTGGTGAGGGGCAATGTTAAATAATCTATTGTCGGTAGTTTAAGGCAATACCGCGGCCACATTAGCAAACTGATCAGGGATGACAGATAGAGAACTGCATTAGTTCCGCTATTGAACGTAGAAGGTGAGGTACGTCACTGGCAATCCGCCCATGGAGACTGGTATGAACACATTTGATAAAGAATCGCCAAGTGGCTATATATGTAAGGCAGCGCTAGTACAAAGGTTCACTGGGAACTCATTGAAAATGCGTGTAAATCCTTTTTAAGATCGATCCCTACTATAGGGTGAATTTAAGCCTCATAAAACCATGGACACTACATGTATACTGATTCAACCTTTGTTTTAAACAATGCGAGACTGTACCCAAATACCATAATACAGACACAATTATGCTGATTGGCCGAAAATTCTTAAACTCCAAATTGAGTGTATCAAATACACTTTAATAAATGATGTACCGTTAGCAAAATAAATCTACAACCAAATAATTATTAAAAGCGTACTCACCGCCGACACATCCTGCCAGAAAATCTAAAGCCATTCCCTGACTGTGTCTCCTGTTAAGTTTTCTCTTGTTGTGCAAGCTGGGTGTAATCAATTTTTGACAACCGATTCTGTTAGAAGAAAAAAAATTCCACAGTACATTATCAAACAGTGAGTATCAACGACGAAAACAACTTTGGCTTAAGGTAAGATCTATCAGCATTTGAATCACTTTTGACTAAGTCTAATGAATGCGCTATTAAAAGAAAATTGCCGAAGGTCTGCTCACTTTTACAATCGAACTGACAATGTGGATAGTTTCATACAAATGGCACGGTCAATTAAATACTCCACATGTGGGTATACATAACAAGACATATGCCTAATGCATTATATATTATAGCCTCCTACATGTACATAGAAAACGGTCATCATCAATACTAAAGATCAATACTGGTACACTGTTTCAAGTTTTCTTGATATTTACACCTTTACTTAACGCATTAATAACCATTATAAACATGACATCGACCCAATTCTGTTTCAATGCTGGACCACAGTGAGTCTGCGACGCTGGCCTAACATTGAAACCACATCGCGTTTTGGTCGACGTCTCGTGTTTGCCGGGTAGTGGTGGGAGTAGTGGATAGTAGCATGGAGATAGTGGACTCTACGATCTCCATGATAGTACTGTAGTCGGGGTAGTAGTGCATGTAGGAATGCTGATAATACTATATATATATACATATAGCCTATTGAAACATCTGAGCACAGCGGGTACATCGAATCATTCAATTTATTACAAGAAATAGTGAAATAACCCTCCGGTTGGCGGTGATATTAACAAGACATCGTATATTGCTATGAAAATGTTTTACATTTATATCTCAAAGACAGTGTATCAAGACGCTCATTACAGAACATGGGGGGGGGGGGGGGGGGTAGGTTCGTGTAACTATAGTGATATTTGCTATGATGAATGCACGAATGTGTATGACAATCTCTGTTCCAAATGACTTGCACTAGAAGCTTTTTAGGATTAGTAGATTAATTATATAATTGTTCAGCGCATTTAAATATGTTAATTAATATCGTTCAAAGAAATCAATAATAATCATATTTAAACAGAAAAAATGCTGCCCTTCTCTCGTTACGCTGGACAGAATAATTGAATTATAACTAAATAAATTAAATTATAATTCGCTCAAAATGTCGTCAGTACTAAAACCAACCAACATCAAATTGACTGATTATTTATACGATATTTATTACTGCTGTAGTAATGATGATCCAAGCAAACACAGGCCATTGACCCAATGATGATTTGATGCTGGGCCACCGTCTACGACACTGGCCCAGCATCAAATCCACTTAAGGCTAAGGTCTCATGTTTTCTGTGGAAGAACATGTTAAATATTCAAGTAGATAATCATCTCTATGACATGTCGTGCAATGTGGGTAATAGTAAAACATTTATTACGGTCTCACCATCTCAACACGGGGCATTCATATACAGCATTACGAGAGACACAATGACCACCAACCCTTACAACGCTGAATTATTTGGATACAAACCAATAGTCTAAAGCTTCATTTGCATATCTACATGTATGGTATGAGTGTACGGCCATTAGATAATATTCTTTCAGTGCGGGAATCGTCTTTATACGTCAGAATCTGACGTCTACAGACGTCAGATTCTGACGCATAAAGACAGTCCCCGCACTGAAAGGGTTAAGGTACTGTCTACTGTCAGCTTTAATGCTACATTAACTGGTGTAAAACATTGAGAACTCAGCTTGACTCAGCTTTGAATTAACGTATCATATGTTTATATTGATCAACATGGAGAAAATGCTGTTAAATGAAATTATTTCATGTTATAGTGGTGGTCATCCTCATCCTCAGCCAAAGCTGATTTTGTATTTAAAGGGACAGTCCCAGGCTGAAATCAGCAAAAAATCGGTGATTTTATTTTGGCTTCTCAATAATGACCATATGATGTGAACATGTCCATAGACTAGAACTGCAATTTTTTTAATTTTTGTGCTGCGCGTTTATCAGTTAGGCTAGATATAGAGACGAAATTCATGATTTAGGATTTTTGACATGGTTTTCCAAAGTAAGAAATCAAGATATCACTAATCAAAACATAACTAGTGTGTTGATTCAGTTGTTATTCTTTGTATCTAACCTAACAGGCTGACAATTAATGGAGTCATGCATTAAGGGTGGGGGTTTTAGGCAAGTTTCCTTAAAGCTTTGTGGAACAGGGAAATTTAAAAACACTAATGTTTGTGTTCATATTGCTGGGAGGGGGGATATTACGAATCTGGCATTTTTAACAATATTAAAACTAGTTCTTATATTTGGAAGCGATAAGTATTGGTCTCATGTTGATCTTATATAAATAAAATCGATTGTGGTTTGACTTTATTTCCCATGAATTTATATGCAATAAATTACAATGCATGATTTCGCTCGCATAGCATATAGTGTTGAACTCGGGTGAAAGCAGTTTTGCTTCACTGAACCATAATATTTACAGTGCGTCGGACTCCACTCCTGTGGACGTTGACCGCGCCATGCATATGGTGGGCCCACAATGTTTACTCGGCGAATCACAAGGACCCACCTACCTCTGATTTGCGTTGTAGGCCTACAGTGTATTTCAATAATAGGGCCTATGTAAGGCCTAGGCTACTTGCTATTTTATAACTGGTTCAGAAGGGGTTTTATACCAAAAATAGTTTTACTAAAATTGTCACACAGATAGTTCTGATAAAAAAATCAGTTATTGTTGATATACATTCTCACGAAAACTAATGGATCTGATATTTATGCAGTAGCCAGGGTAGGAGAACAGACAGCGAGGCTTGAGTGAGTCTGAGCCAAAATGAGCAGTTCTGACATGTTCAAGTAAAACGACAGACTGTCTTGACACCTTGTCTGCCTCTGATACTGGCTATACGGCCTGCTTCCCCGGGCTATGTATCACAATATTTAATCACAACTGGATATTCATTACCTAGCTTTGACAGATATTTTATTGACAAAGTAAAAAGTCATTTATGACTTATTTGACATAAACATGATATGTAGCCTACATAAAAATAGTTAGTTTGGTAAAATCACAGGTTATTATTTAAATGTGTAGACTACATGGTAACTATTTTAAAATCAGTCAAAGCGGTATTGATGTTTGCAAATTTTTTTTTCAGATATATTTATCATTTGACCCCACTATACTTCTTCCAATTTTTCCATTTTATGTAAGTTTTGAACCACACTTAGATGCCACCAGATGTCACTAGAAGGCCGTAAACGGGGTCTTAAAATTTAAATTTTCTTGGGGGGGGGGGGCATGCCCCCAAACCCCCCTAGCACAGCACGCCGGTGGCGTGCACCGCGCCTGCGTCGCGTGATTGACATGGGACTACGGCACATTCAGATTTAAATTGAAGCCCCCCCCCTTTGAAAAAATCCTGGATCCGCCCCTGGTGCTGAATAAGTAAATTTGGATTCCCTTTTATCATTTCCTGGCTAAGTCCTTCACGGCCATATTGCTAAGAAAAAAAAACTATTTGAAAAAGCACAATTGGAAAGTGCATGTTGTGCATGTTGTGTTGCACAACCAATTCCTCTGGCCAAAATTGGTTGGCTATCAGCTAGTTCGTATTTAACAGACTCGTGTGCGATACAGTATGTAATCATTGCTATTCAAACGATACTATTATAATAGCCAAGAAAAAAATGAAAAGGATAATCTGTACTTATGTGTCAAGATAAGATGGTCCTCAGAAACAGTATTATTTATATACGATCCGCTGAAGAGATGCCAAGTGTGAAATGGAGAAAAAAACACAATAAAAAAGAACCAAATATACTGTTATGTGCTGTACAGTCGCAATAATAGCTAATCATTATACATGTATATTTATATGGCCTACTGTCAATGACATGATGAATAAAATCATCATGTAGTCCCCTATCATAATAAATAAAGTAGGCCACCGTGCATGATAGGGGACTAAATACGTCTGGGAAAAAATGCCACATTATTGCGCAATGTATGTAAGAATAGTAATAGTATTCTCTATAATGATATATATATATAATATAAAATTACTCTGAAAACATGTTTTTCTCTTGTTGCCATTAAGTGTGTGTATGTGATCTTGCTTTCGTCGCCAGGCGTACACACGCTGGCAAAGGCAAGCAGCGTCACGCTGCTTGCCTTTGCCTGGTGTCGGCAGTGCGTCATCAGAGGTCGCCGTGCCATTTTGCTTTCATCGCCCTATACAATGATCAATAGTTTTAATATCTAATACAACACGTCCTTAAGTTATCAATATTACATATTGTACAGGCGTGCTTCTGATGCAGGATCGATCCGTTGTAATAGGGCCTACATTAAAATAGATGAAAAATGATTGCTATAGCCTACAGAAAGATGATGAAGTGAGGGTGGGGCATGGTGGGTTATGATGTTTTTTCGCCCAGCTCCACTTTCCTAAAGTCGATCACCGCACTGTAAAAGTAGAACATGTATAATGGCCGTAGACCTATAACATAGGTATTCAAATAAAGCGGAAAGAGCTAACTAAGACATTTATGATGATTTTAAATTGGAAGAAACCCTTCTGCGTTTTGCAAAAAAGATTTCAGCACTGTAAGGGTTAACCCTTTCAGGCCTGAATTTACCATTGTCATCTTCATCAACTACAAGCCGGTAATTGCTGTCGCAATTCCTGACTTGTAGTGGATAAAGATGGTTTGAAGTGAGTGATAAATTCAAGAAAATTGTCATGTATTGGTAACACAGTTTCATGAAATTTTGTTTTAAAACCCCTAGTCGTAAGCAAATTAAGTCAGTTTTCAGGGATGTAAAATGATGTTTTATACATCGTGAGAGCTTAAAGGGGTAATTAAGACACACATACGGTTTGGTGTGTTGTCACGTTTGGGATTGACGTGACATTAGGCAGGTGATGATCAATGAGAAATGAGTGTAAATCAATACACTACATCGGATCCCTATTGGAATTCAGAGATAATACGTTCTGATATGGCAGAAAACAGAAACAGACACACTTTGGCTAGTTGAGCCTGAAAAACAATTTATAAAGTATAAATTTACCTCTCGTCTACACTCCCTATGTAGTGCAAAATGTGACGTTCGTCCATGCACTGCTATCTCGTCAATTCGCGTCGACAGCCTTGATTAACCCTTTAAGCCCTCACGAAGCATCATTTTGCATTCCTGGAAACAGACTTAATTCCCCTACTACTGAGGGTTTTTGAATGAAAATTTCCCGTTAACTGGTTTGCCAATACATGGTGATTTTCTTTAATTTTTCACCCACAGCAAAACATCTTCATCCGCTACAAGTCGAGAATTGCGTCAGCAATTCGCGGCTTGTAGTGGATGAAGATGACAATGGTAAATTCAGGCTTGAAAGGGTTAATTTTACAGAGCACCAAACATCTCATAAAAGGGGGAGGGGTGGGTGCAGACAGACACCTGAGTTGTCCGCAGTTTGAGCCTAGTAGAGGAGCGCGCAGCGCGAGGGCTGACGCGAGATTATGCACTAGTTCTGGTATAAACCTTATAGTGCCTCTCTCTTTTCACCTGGTGAGGTAGGTGATTGTACAAGCATTGGCAAGAAGTCCAGGAGACAAGGAACCAGGGAAGAGGCGACCAGCCACCAGAGTAAGGGCAAGGACTGACCCTTTGAAATGTGCTCTGCTTTCTGAGCAGTGTGTTTGAAACCACCATCATGAACCGTCATCGTTAGCCAACCATCCGTGTCCGCCGTGCCATCACCCAAGCTAGCAATGTAATGATAGAGAGCTCATTGCTTAAGACCAGAATCCGTCTCCTTCAGTGCTATGATTGAAAGCCCACTGCCTTATGTGTCTCACAAAACGGCAGTTTGAGCCCCACGTGCTATCAGTGTCTAGTCTAGTTTAGGGACAACATACACCGTGCTCAGTTGGGGGCTCAGTGTAACTCTCATCTTGCCTCGTCCTTCTTCAATTGTGTAGATAGCGTACATTTAAAGATCCAGTGATGACTTATTTATAGCTGAGCGATGTTTTTTGTGGGGGTATTTCGGGTCTTTAGGGTGGTTAACGGTCACGATTATGATGATAGCTAATGGTGTATTTTTTTCAAAATCAATGTCAGTATTGTGATAGAAAAAAAAGAAATATAGCTGCTAAGAAACTCTTCCAGGAGGTCCACATATTTTCAGTTTGCCGCCGTAAGGTTGGCAACGTGCCAACAAGATCACTTTCCAGAGCGATCTTAAAAAATCACCTGATCACGTGTCATGATGTATACATGTCACTAATGAACTCAAGAAGCCTTTTGTTTGTCGACACGCAATAGTGATTGATGATAGCATAAACTATTTGTATCATATTTCAATGCATACTCGGCATGGCCAGGCTGCCTATAGCTGCCCGCAAATATTTTATGATGTTAGAGCCCCACATAAAACACCGAGATGGTAATCAGTCAATGTCTTGACCCTTACAATCCTGAAATATTTTTTCAGGATTGGCGACTGAAGAGGGTTCATGCTTTACATCGATCTTGAATATAAAAATTAGCCCATGGCTGCCATATTGGATATGCAAATTAGCTGATTTTCGAACTTAAGCAGGATAATCCATCAGAGGGTGTTGAAAAAGATCGGATGAATATTGGCGACTGGAGAGCGTTGACGTCGTCAAATTGTTGAAGAGTAATAATAACAACAGACAGCACTGAAACAATAAGTCTCCTCCGCATAGTGGGTGGAGACTTAAATAATTATGCACTTTTAATCCAGAGATATTTTGAAATTGAATAGATTTAGTTCACAGTCAGGTACATCAAGGTCTCAGTGCATTACATAAACACAGATGAGGTGAGTGAGACAAGACCAGTGGCACAGGGTGGGAATATACATTGGCTCACCCCGCTTCTGACGCCTGCCCCCTTCAGAAGAGATGTTGAGCCAATGTTGTTTCAAGGCTCGGCCAACGTCTGTGACGCTACCACAGCATTACCACAACAACGTGTATCTTGTTGCAGTGTCGTGCAATATTGTTTTATTGTTGGCCCATCGTCGGCGACGCTGGTTCAACTCTAAACCAGCATTGGTTGAATGTCATGCGTTTTCTGGGGCGGTGGATGTTAAACCAGGTCAGACAAAAGGTCCTTACCATTGACTAGGTTAGCAGTTGATTTGGTGTGAATAGAAATTATACTTAATTTGAGATAAAAAAGTTCTTAAAGGGGGCGGGGTCATAAAGTGTGTACTGAACATGAAATATACCTCTCAATCTTTAATGAGGAACAATTGCTTTAATTCTGACCTATAAACACTGATCTGCAAGCAACATGACACAGCAGCAACACCCTTACTCCATGTATTGTGTTTGAAGTAGTGCTCCTATGACCAGCTGATGACATGGAAGCTTGACCCAGTTTACCTCCAATGAAAGTCTTGAGATGGCAGTAATGAGTTTGCTGGCACGCTGCCAAAACAGTCAAAAATGCTAATAAATATAATATACAATGTCACTGTAAATAAGTGCGGGAACACCTAGTAGACTCAGTGCATTTTGTTAGATATACGTAGGTATGTGGAAGTATGAGCACCCGGTAGTTTTTAACTGAATTGACTCAGGACCATATATATATGACACGGGGGTGTACGGACATTAAAACGGACAGTTCTGTCTTGTCATAGTTTAGTTTCAGCCATCTCCTCGCCATCCACAGTCTAATATATTTGAACACATGACTCCATACGACGAATCACCTTCTCTCTGTTACCAGGTACACCAGGATTAATTATCACATATAGCTGAATGTCATCAGCGTACTTATCATGCTTATAATAGAAGACATTGTACGTCTTCAGAATACGTCAAAGAGATGCTGTTAAGAGAGTAAACATAATAGGGCCAAGCACTGAGCCCTGGGACACACAATACAATTGGGCTTTTTTGATATGCTGTGTCCGCTCTTTTAGGTATGATCAAAACCAAGACAGGGCTTTATCAGTAACCGTTCCCGTTTCCCAAGAACTCGATTCTAGAACAGACGTCACAGTACTTGATCAACAGTGCCAAATGCTGCTGATAGGTCTAGCATCACAAACACAAATTTTCAGCATTGTTCTTATCTATGACACTAGCGCTGTCGTTTTACACCTTGAGTAGAGATGTCTAAGTAGGTTGATTGGTGTTTCAGGGGAGGTGACATTACATTTATAACATTTAGCGGTTTTGAGAAACTTCCCTTCTTTTTAAACTGGTATTACTGATGTTGTTAAGAAGTGGAGGCAGGTATACAGGGTGTGACATTAACATTTTGTATCACTAGACCAGCAGGTCTAGTAACCTTAGTTTATCACTAGACCTGGTGACATGTCACTAGACCAGGTAAGCTCGAATCTGATACGGTATGGACTTTAAAAAACAAACAAATTATGTACAAGTGATGTACAACCCGCAATCATTGTGATTTTTATAAAAGTTAAAAATAACAAAGACAAACATATATCATAATACCATAATAATCACTTGTCATTTCACATTGAAGAGTCAGTTTAGATGATATCAAGTCACATAATCAAATAATATAAATAACAAATTTGCAGTGTACTTGGCTCTAGATGGTGTAAGTGTTCCGTCTAAGCATATACCGTATTATCCCTAATAAACGCACCCCCCCCTTTCTAATAAACGCACCCCCCCCCCCCCTCCCGATTTCGTTGTAGCCTGTATTACCAGAAAATCTGCTAGCTCGAAAAAATCTACTCGACACCAGCCTGCTGCATGTAGCCGTGTCAACATGGTTGCGCCACGGTCAGCGTGTTGTGAGCGTGGGTGTAAACGCGGTATGCTACTGTTAAATGTAGCCTAGTTGTTGTACATCTTGTTTTAACACTGGGCCAGCGTCGTACAGGTGTACCAGCATTGAATAACACCTGTGTGCGTTGGGTAATTAATCGTTGAGTTCTGTCAGAATGACGACACCATGTCATACTTTTGCTTACAACAAAAGAAATGACTGTTCATAATCATTGCACTGGTGATCACACTGATTTACAGATTTACAAGCGCCCCTGTTAAATTCTCACGGATAATGCGACGTCAATGTATAGGCTTAATGTTAAGTAAGATTTGAAGCTGTTTTTCGCGCTAGCTCATGTTTTGACTGTTACCAGTTGGCGTCCACTGGTCATCCAAATATGTGAGGTATGGATCTTTTTCTACCATAGTAGCGCCGAGAGACACAGGACTTGACACGTGCTCAACCTCAAACGAGCTGTTGCAGCATTGAACCAATGTTTAGCGCACATGTATACACGATGTCCCTGCAGAGATGATAAACCACCATTTGATCAATGGCGGGCTAAGGGCGGCAAGAGTAGATGACGTCATCAGGACGGTCTGCTTAAGGCTTACACACTGTGTGAAATTAGACCAAAATTGAATCAGTTAGACCTACGTCTTTTAAAAGCATTCATACAGTATGCCGACGCATTTCTATTATTCTGATGTGTCTAAAAACAAATACCATATTTGGATATTGTCGTGCCCAAATGAGAACATTCAAAGATGAAATGTGATGGTAACTGCGTTGTCTAAGCCAATAAAGCGGGCCGTGGCTGCATAGGGTTTCAGCCTGTGTTAACACACCAGTTACAACTGCTGCCAGCGCGTTCACAGTGGCGGCGTGAGAGTGGATGGAGGCTAGCACGTGCAGGGAGCTCTAACCAATTTCGCGTGGCTTAATACCGCTACTACATGCAGACTATCCATGCACTGGTCAGACATGCTGACAATACTAGTATAGGCATAGTAGCGTTACATAAGCAGATAAGGCCTTGAATATATACTCGACCAGCAGGTCCAGTGCCTGAGAATGTGTACTCGCCCGGTGCCAGGATTACTGGACTGGGTCGAGCGGTCGAGCGTTAGTGTCGCACACTGGGTATACATACATCTAAATAATTATTCAGCAGGTTGGCCGGTAGTGGATCAAAGCTACAGTAACACCTGTGATATTATCTCATAATTATTATAATCTGAATTTTATGTGAGAAGAATGTAGCAAAGTGACTACAGATCACCCGATGAGGGGTGCTGACATTATGAATGTTCACTAATTAAAACGTCAGCGGTCTATTGACTGTTTAAGGTCACCACACTGAGTTGTCTGATGTTGATCTGATTGGTTAAGGGGAAGGGGATTCGTGGATGCATAGCATATACGTGAGCTCAAGGAGTCTGCTATTGCTGGCATACAACTTGATAGCTGAAGGTGGATAAACTTGGCAGTCGAACAAAGATTTCAAGACAACTAGCCAACCAGAAAACACATAATCACAACTAAAAACATCTTTATATGGATTTTGACCACACTGATTCTAAATCCTGTGTCCATTTTACAGTAGCATTGACTGGTGTCACCATACTGGAAAATCCAAGATGGCTGCCACCCAAAAAACGAATTTCTCATTACTGCCTCACCAAATGTCATATAATTAGAATTTTTATTTCATTTTTTTTATTTTTCTACTATACCACCCCGATGTAAAATATAGTGGCAAGTTGACTGTAACTTCGACTGGAATCGAAATGTATTAGAAAATCGAATACGGTGGCAGTCAGATTATCCCATCAATAGAAAAGTAATACATGTACAGCACATATGGTAATTGTAATTAAAAACGATTTTCTTCACTTTATTGAATTCCAATCTGATGCATATTTATCAGTTACCTTGACTGGAAGCACAATATTCAGAGTTGCGAACTCGCACTAGCCCGGTTGCCCAAGGCTATTGGAATATTGTAAGGGTTAGTGGATTTTCCTTAGACATATATTGTAAATGATAGTAAGGGCTAGAGAAACTTACATTAGTTGAATTCGCACCCCTGCATACTGAAAAATCCAACATAATGGCCACCCAATATCATTATTAGCTGACTAAACATCACATAATTACAATTTAAAATACTTCTCTATGGTCTTTGACTTCGCTTCAGTATCTATGTGGTCTCCAGAGGCAAGACTTATTTTACAGCTCTTCAAATCAACATATTAATTTCTCCTAACACACAAGCCTCTCATACAGTTGAGGAGACGGAGGTACAAAGATGGTACTAGTCCTGCAAAATCTGTCATATCAAAGAATATGGGAACACTCAAGCTGTATGGTGATGTTAATTGTTATGAAGAAGAATGATATCAATACAGTATAACCTGCTATGAGCAGTCATCCTTGCAACACAGGAAAAGTGGCCTTTAGACACAGGTGGCTGCTGATCATGCTGATAGGAGGTACATTTGTACGGTACATACAAAATGTCATTTTGGGGGATGGCCAAGTGGCCTCCCACAGGAGGCTGGGTGATCACAAGAGTGACAAAGCAGGTTCTACTGTAATGCCGATGTCATGACATTGCACAACAATCAGCGTGACAAACCACCAGTCTAGTGACAACAGAGGAGTGCAGCGACCCTGTATTCAGCTGGATTCTGAAAACACTTTTTGTGATGACACGTAACAGCCAAAACAACAAAAGTCATAGATACTTACATAACTCAGTCTCAACCCTTTCAGAGATGAAAGTGTGTTTTATTGCAACATTTCTAGTATGTTAACTAATGTAATGTAATTTTGATGTAACTCTATGAAATAGGGGCACTTGGACAGCATCGTTACCGGAATAATGGACTCCCATAAAACTGCCATTATAACTCTGACCTGACACTCTGTATTTTATAAAGAGGTAAATGAGAATGTGGTTTGAACAGATATCGGGTGTACAACCTATCACTGTAGGCTAGCTCTCTATAAAATAAGGAAGTAGCTGCCCGACTGGGGATGTACTTGGAACAAGGGCACTATATGAAACAAACGATGCCCTGGCGATTGGGTGTGTACACAGTGCAAAAAATATCAGGGCCCAAGAAAAGAGACTGTCCTCAACTTCAAAAAGACAAATCTGTAAGCAGCAGTGAAAATGACGATACAACTCACAAGACAGAACTAACAAACACCATGAGGGTGGATATAATGATTACACGCTCAACAACTGATGGAGCTGACATTACTGCAACTGATGGCCATGATAATGAAATAAACAGTGACGATAATGACGAGGACTAGAAGAGCGCTCCTATTAAACGGTCCGGTCAAGTTATAGCACTGTAGAAAAACAGACAGGTCAAATAACGCACAGAGGATGCTCATCATCGTTGTCTCTAGATAGAAAACAAAGAAAAAAATATTCAACAGGAATACAGTTACAAAAATTCACCAGAGATCCCAAATCAACTGTCGACGTGCAGGATGAGCATAAGTGAGGAAAAAAACGAACTTTTCATCTTCTCAGCCATCATAACAGGTATTTTGACTCACATGCTGAAACAACTTATAGACAATATTGCTAGATATAAGATGTCAATAAAAACATTTAGATTTAGGAAGCATGTGGCTATACTAAAAGTATTTAAGACAAGGCTATTCGTCTTGTACACACTCCTTTTTATTCACATTTTTTAATGCTTGCATGGAAGTCAATATAATGTGATCTGGATTGTGTACCGGGTATGTGAATATCGAGTTCATAGAATGATCTATTTATCTATTATTGTAATTACAAATACCTTTATTGCATGTTATACAAGCATTGTGATCAATCAAGTTGCAGAAATATTTCCATCAATGCTTGGTTTTGAATATTCGATGTTTTGAATAATCACAAAAAATACAGATATGATAGAATCATACTAATAACTGCAAATGCTCTTATGATATAAGTTATATACTAGTATTCTTGTATGTAAAATTGTTTATACGGTATATTTAATCAAAAGCGTAATATGTCCTTTAATTTAAATTTGTTAACTTTAAATACTCGCTGTTTAAATGATAAAATCAAAAGGAGGACCATTTTTGAATGGTGCAAACACCAAAAAGCTGATATTTTGTTTCCCCAAGAAACTCATTTTACAAATAAGAAAATATTAGAAGTTGAAAACGAATGGAATGGACAAGGATACCACTCACTTGGAACCTCCAACAGTAGAGGAACGTCAATAATGTTTTCAAAAGCAGTCAGTTTAACACTCATTGACAGTGTAACTCTAGATATGTGGCTCATACATCAGTCCCTGGCTGAGTGGGTCACTAAATGGATATTAGACCTGCAGTAAAGACTGATCATATGGCTGTGTCCCTGCAATGCAATTGGTTGGCTGGATAGTTGGTTGGTTATTTGGTTGGCTGGTTAGCTGGATAGTTGGTTATTTGGTTGGTTAGTTATTTGGTTGGTTGGCTGGCTGACTGGACAGTTGGTTCGTTGTGTGGTTATTTGGTTGTTTGGCTGGCTGGGTGGTTGGCTGGTTGTTTGATTATTTTGTTATTCTTTTTGGTCACTATTTCTGGTAGAGATGAAGTCATCATTGTAGAATTAAAGCATTATTTGTTTTGGATGGCACTTTTATCACCTTTTCGGGGGGTTCCCATCATTAGATTTCTCGCAAATTACGAAAAATGGTGCCAGCTCTTGCCTTCAATTCCATAATTAGTGCAACAAATGCTAGTACTAGAGGTAAATGGAACAGGCATGCTCTGGCCCCTTCCGATAATTCTTTTACGTAGGTGCCATTTTTTTTTTAATTTTTGTAAAAAAAGGCAAAAAATTAAAATAGACTATGTCCACTGCCCTATGAGGGAATCTCTGAGAATTGAGATACCTGGGGAAGGCTGCATTAGTTTGCCCAAGGTAAAACTGGGTGAAGTTTTGTTCGCCTGCCCTGCACTTCCTCATGGGGCACACCGAGGGTAAAAATGGAAGTTTCACAGCCATAGCCATAAGGATGAAAATCCATCAACATTTTTCTTCTTCCATGACCCCCTCGTGGTATTAGAAAAAAAACAAAAAAACGGAGGCCGGAGGCTAGGCGTATGCCCAAATTTCTGATTCTTATGTGCATATGTGGTATATTTGCTACTGTTACTGTATTGCTGGGCACTCGTTGGGTGCCCTGATGCATCTAAAAACTAAAACTCTCAACAGCAGCATGATCTCAGTAGTTTTCCTCAGCTGCTTCAAAAAGTTCAAGTGTCTGGGTGATGTTTTGGATTCTGTATCCCATTAACACTTTGCAATATTGAGGTGCTATCTTCTGGACGTTTTTATAATTTTGCTCAGATTTTGATCTGGCACAGCATGTTTCTTGCTCAGTAAAACTGTGGAAAGTGGTCAAATATTTCTTTTGGCATGTCGGCAGTTACGAAACTAGGGCCAAAGGCCTCATGTGGTTGGGGCAAAGGGAGGACTACAAATTGTTCAATTATAAGGGTGTGTCATTCTGATTCTCTGTCTTAAACCATGATATCCACACAGTCAGATCTGACATGCAGTGGTTTGCTCATCAATGTTTCCAAAATCATATGACGAAAAAAATTGAGGTCGTTCGACACAAGTAATATAATGACCTTCTGCCACATATTTGAGGTCGCAAGTCGCATTAGACAGAAAGTCGTTGATGACAGATCGTTTATAGAAAAATGTCCCGTGTAAGAAACAAAAATTGTTGGAGACAAAAGGTCGTTGAAGACAGGATCTGGCTTTCTCACCCTAGCTCCTCAGTGGTCCGGCTCCCTGTTGACGAACCTGCTTTAGCCTCGACTACGACACATGATCATGCCAAGGATTTGTGCGCCTCTGAGCTCGGGTCTACTGAGGATATAGGCGCTATAGAAGTTTTATTGATTGATTGATTGATTGATTAATTGATCTACTGTATAACATTAATTTGCATGAATTTCACGAGTGTGTTAATTACAGTTAGCACTTAATGCACACAGTTAATTTAAAGAAAACATTGTTCCTTGCAGTTGACAAGAGTCTGCACACAAGTGATACAATTCTAGTTCCCATCTGATAGAAAGTTTACGCTAAATGTATATTTTGTCAATTACTATTGCAACCATACATGCTAACTTGAAATAATGATATGACAGCTTTAAAACTACTGCTCCAATGTTTTGATTTTTTTACAGATGATGATGCAGAAGATTAAAATAACCACCATAGGTCAAAAAACGAATAGGACTTAGCATGCTTAGTCTACATGTTAACTTGACTTAGCTGACGAGGTCGTTGGTCACAGCCCGTGAAACAGGTGCCCCGTCTAAACTTGAGTCAGCATGTTCTTGCTTGGACACCTAAAGCAAGCGAAAGCAAGATCCCGGCACCGAAATCAAACTTATACACATGATACAGGCAGAGCTCAAAAGTGAAACATTATTTTTATATTGATTTATCATGCGCATATATCGTTATTAAATAATGTATATATATTGAAATTTATATTTAGCTCGGTATTTCGTAAAAAAAACATATAATAACTATTAACTATCCCCGCACCGAAAGCAAGCCTATATAGGCAAAATTCAGGTGATAAACATAATATTTCTGATAATTTACAACAACTGAATTATTGTAGGAAACATAATGTATACATGAGCAATAATTTTATCAATTATTTTATAAAATGTAGTATTGTATAACATGTACATGTATTAAATAATACCGGCGACGAAAGCAAGATCCCCGCACTGACAATAAGCCTTTAACCCTCGCTCTGGTATGAGATATTCCAATATACATTGTGTCACTGGCAAGGGATTTTGTTTGAAAAAAAGCAAAAAAAACATATTTTGGAACAATGGCCAGCACTTCTATTACAGCTGATGAAGCCCAACCCCAGTACACATAGTGACATGATCTAGGGTCGGGCTTCACATGAGTGCCACCCCAAGGTCATGACAAGGTCATCTCAAGGTCACAGCAAGGTCAAATCAGCTGAAAATAGATAAAAATAACTTATTTTTGTTCCTTTTCCTCTAATTATGTCAACTGGTGTCTATGGTGGTACAAACCCACATAGAACACAGCACAGAGCTACACCAAACACATTTCAAGACATTACGGGGGTTTTATAGGGGTTAGAAGGGTACTAACCCCATCAAATCACCCTTAAGTCAGCCCTGTCTGATGTGATAGAAATTGATAAAATATTAGGTAGATTGTCATGTTTCGACCAATCGCCAAATATAGACCTACCATTAGAGCCCAACCCAAGCAGATTGACACATGACGACATTCTTTGGGATTGGGTTTCATAGGGGTGTTCGTAAGGTCATGACCAGGTCATCTAGAGGTCACAGCAAGGTCAAACCAACTCAAAGTGGTTAAAAATAGGTTTTTTTTGTTGTTCTCCCAATTATATTTGACCAATCGTCAGCATTTCCATTACCCCTATTGAATCCCAACTCAAGTCCACATAGTTATGGTGATATGATAGGCCTTCAGAGCGATAAGGCCCAACCCAAGTACACATAGTGATATAATTTAGGGGTCGGGCTTCATAGATGTGCTACCCAAAGGTCATGAAAAGGTCATCTCAAGGTCACAGCACGGTCAAATTAGATCAAAATCGGTGAAATAGCTTATTTGTGTTGTGTTCCCTCTAATTATATTTACTTCAGACGTCTATGGTGGTTAAAACCCACTTATACCCCAACATTGAGATACCCAACACAGATTACAGGTGTTTATAGGGGTTGGAGGGGTAACACCCCCATCAAATCACCTTTATGTCAGCCCTATCTGGTACAAATCTACAAAATAACAGGAAGATTGTCGTGCTTCGACTTTTCGCCAGATATATTCCATGGAGATTATGAAGCACAACCCAAGCAGGTCTACATATGGCGACATGCTTTTGGGGTTGGGCTTCATATGGGTGTTATTCCGAGGTCATGGCAAGGTCATCCGAAGGTCACATCAAGGTCAAAACAGCTTAAAATGGTTGAAAAAATCTTTCTTCTCTCAATTACATTAACTTGGGATGTCTAAGATGGTTGAAAACCACATAGACCTCAACACAGGTACACAACACAGGGGCGTAGCCAGCATTTCTTAAAGGGGAGTTCAAATTTTTGCTGTACCTGTCCAGCCTCGAAGAGGCTGACTGGCCCAAAGAAGCGGCCATTTAGGGGGGTGCAGGGGCATGCCCCCCTGGAAATTTTGAAATATTATGTGTTTAATCATGCATTCTGGGGTCATCTGGAGCTCAATTTATAGGTTAACTAGGCCTACCACCGAAAAATGACACTTTTATAATTGTCCTTTTATCGATGTTGAAATTGCACGTGGCAATGTTGGGGGTGGGAGATTGACGAGTGAGTTGAGTCTAATCACACACCAAATTTAATAACCATTTCCAGACGGGTGAAATGCAAATGCAAACCGCATGTCAAGGAGACCGGCCTGTAGTTAGAAGCAATATATGCCGATCTCCCTTTTTGAAAACAGGGGCTACATTAGCCTCGACCCATATACCAGGAACATAACAAAATTATGTAAATAAACTAACATTTAACAATAGACAATAATGTACGTTCATCTTAATATATGTTAATCAGAGATGGGACATAAACAAATAAGCAGGAAGCCAATATAGAGCTACATAGACTGAGACTAGGTAGGTTTACTGCTAGGCCTACATATCTAGACTAGATGCTGTTACTAGGCCCTATAGATTTAGTCCCAAAACTTGGGTCCTGGCTCACACTCACTAGATGTAGCAGGAAGCCAATATAGAGCTACATAGACTGAGACTAGGTAGGTTTACTGCTAGGCCTACATATCTAGGCTAAATCCTGTTACTAGGCCCTATAGATTTAGTCCCAAAACTTGGGTCCTGGCTCACACTCACTAGCTATAAATAATAAAACACGAGAAGAAACATCTCAAAGTGTGTTTCAAAAAGAAATATCAATAGAGTGACGTCACTTTATACTGTGAAAATGTAATTGCATTTGAATGATAGGACTTCCAAGATTGATCAGGTTTCATGACTGCCGGAATAGACGATAATATAAGTAAATGCGATTAAACTATTATTCTTATAAACAAAATGAAAATATAGATTATTTAAAACATAATTTTATTTACAATATTATATTTTAACTATTCACAAACTTAGGTATTATTTTAGTCTAGATCTTCATAATATTTGAAAATTACTTGAGCATTTCAAGGCCGGCTGAATTTTTTTAGTTTAGAATCTGGCATGGCCACGTTTTGTTTCGAATTACTTATAAATTCTTAATTTTGGGGTAAATAAAATCAAAATTCAAGTCAGATGCCTTTTATTATGCATTTTATTATTGTAACAATGTATTTGAACCATAGACTTCCAAAATACTGGAACTTAAAAGGGGTCATAACAAAGTATGTTTGGCCATCCGAAATATCGGATTTAGCCAAGAATCAGCCCATCCAAAATAGCGGATTTAACCAGAGCGAGGGTTAAAGGTAGAACTTGGAAGTAGCATTCAAATTATTTTTCCATATATAATAAATTACTACAAAGCATTGATAATGACATGTTTATCAAAATTTTATATTGCAGACAACGAAAACAAGATCCTTTCCCTGAGAGCAAACGTATATAAATTATATATAACATGTACTTAACATGCTAAACTGAGTGCATGCACTGGGCGACGAACGAAAGCAAGATCCTACCACAGAAAGCAAGCGAGTGACTTGTGTAACACCCGGCGACGAAAGCAAGAGCCTAGCCTGTCACCAAAAGCAAGATCACCCCCCCCCTTCAAAGTTAATGCTTGTAAAAGAATAAAATATTTTATCAATTGTAATTACACATAGGCTATTATGCAAGTGTTGTTATTTATAGCTACTAGAACCAAAGAGCAAAAATAGCTTTATGAAACCAAGAAAGCTGTATAGAGCGTGATTGATAAAACCTATGCAATGCCAATGATCGGAAGTATGAAAAGCAAGGGAGACCTATAAAGCGAGAGAGGATCAGTAAGAGGCTTTGTATGGCAGTGTAATGCATGTATATGATATATTTATCAATGTCACAATAAAATATATGCTTGTATTGTTCGTATACAATTATTATTTTATATTTTTTTTATTTGGGAGACAATACAGGTCCAGTTTTGTGATCGAAAGAGACTTCGCTTCGTTTGAAAGTCTCTTTCGCTTTGACAGGTGGCTGTGAGCGACACCTGGTGTATACCCGGTAATCACTTAGCCGCTTGCGTTCCTGCTAATACACAAACATAAAAGATGTATACATGTATCTAACGTTAAGTACCACTGGCTCATCTACACGAATCGTTAGTAATCAGCCAAAATATAAAAATATGAAAGAACACTGTATTTAACCTATAGGCTATTATACTATAACAATACCTTGTAGCGATTAAGATTACAATATAAACTGGGTGCATCATCTGGATTTGTATGGTATTCATATATATATACATCAGAGCTCTCTGTGTAGATCTATATAAAAGTCGGTCTAGGTGAAATGCAAATGAAAAGAAAACCGCCTAAAACACAATTAACTTAACTGTAGATAAAACACCACCTGAAACGCGATCAACAACAATAGTAGATAAAAAACCGTCCAAAATGCAATTGACGACAACAGTAGATAATACACGTCCAAAATGCAATTGACGACAACAGTGCCAGGTAGAACACCAGCTGCATTTCACACCTCCGTTCATGATCAACTGATATTAGCCTAATCCCCCCAGGCGAGATCAATTAACCGTCTTCATCCTAAAGACCACTTTTACATACGTACTTAAAAATAAAAATAATAAAATTTAAGAAATGCATATAGGATAGATATTTTTGGTTAATTTATT
This sequence comes from Flabesymbios commensalis, assembly GCA_964017125.1. Taxonomy (NCBI): domain Eukaryota; kingdom Metazoa; phylum Annelida; class Polychaeta; order Terebellida; family Flabelligeridae; genus Flabesymbios; species Flabesymbios commensalis. The sequence goes on along the minus strand of OZ024906.1, from coordinate 73,893,542 downwards.
ATCTGATAGATAGGTAGCTTTAGGTATACCGCGTTGCCTACGTACACAAGTAGACCTACTGCGATTGAAAGAAACATTCATAGTAGAACGATAACATAAACTTTTACGTTTATTCAGGATTCTGATACAATAAAGGATATATTTTATTCTTCAAATCTCTAAACCGATCATATTTAAGAGAACTATCAATTACTGAAAACCCTTTTAATAATCTCAATATATTTGTGAGTAACAGGTATGGACTATATCTACAGTACTAAAACTTAATATAAATGATAGCCTACATAGGCCTTATTGTATAGTGTAATTATTATATTTTTTAACGTTACTTTCTTTAAATGATATTAACGCCAACCCTATGCAGCGGTGATTTGATCGAGTTTGATCTTCAATTGTAGTCCACTTGTCATCACTGAGATCACGACAGCTTCTTGCATTCGCCGGTAAATGTGTGATATATGTAGGCCTACGTGACACTCAAGGTGTTTTGATGTCATCACTCAGACCACGACAGCTTGAGCTTAAATTTCTCAAAACACACAAACCCCGACAACATCGTTTAAGTGACGCTGCATTAACGATTCTACGCTCCACCACCAATGGTACCAAGCCTGGCCAAAAGAAACGCAAAAGAACGGCGAAGACCACAACTGTGAACAAACAGTAATTGAGAATATGGATCATAAATGTATGATCTTATGATGATATTATGTCATATATACACAGGACTATAGCTACGGCTTCAAATTTTGTATTATACTGTATATTATGCATTTGTGTACATTACCTATGTTGAATGATTGTTGTATGGATGTTGTATGTCAATAAACAGATAAAATATATATTATATTTACGCATAATAATTGTGGGTTTTTTAATTAAAATAATATACCAATAATATACCATGCTGCTATCAAAACAAAAGCTATCCTGATTGCATCAGTACTGTACCCTGGTACCTGTCACTTGTAACAACCCGTTCTATTCACCAGATAACCCCACTGTTGGCCATGTGGGCAATCTGACAAAATGGCGGCCGGCCGCCAGCGATCTTATAATTGTCTCCCTCGTTGTTGTTATCGTTCATTTTCTTAACTGTTTTATTAATTTTAGCCGGTTTCGATACAGTTATATGTATATTATGATGTTTATAACATATATTTGTATATTTGGTGATAAATTGCCATCTCATATACAGACATTCGTCCTCTTATTGATCCTCTCTCGCTTTATAGCTCTCCCTCGCTATTTATACCAACCCCCAATGATAATACTTTTATTCAGTTTTATCGACAATTAAAAAAACCCTGCATATTAACCCTTAACCCTTTCACCACTGAAGCCCGTTTTTATGTGCTGAATGCTATGGCATTCAGCACATAAAAACGGGCTTCAGTGGTGAGAGGGTTAAACCTATAACGGTAATGATGAAACCCGGAAGCAAGCCAATTGCCGAAAGCAAGCGAAAGCAAGATCCCCGCACCGAAAGTAAGCGTTTATAGGCAGAGTTCAAAACTAAAACCTCACTTTTATATTATTGATTTATCATGTGCACCTCTTATTGATCCTCTCTCGCTTTATAGGTCTCCCTCGCTATTTATACCAACCCCCAATGATAATACTTTTATTCAGTTTTATCGACAATTAAAAAAACCCTGCATATTAACCCTTAAACCTATAACGGTAATGATGAAACCCGGAAGCAAGCCAATTGCCGAAAGCAAGCGAAAGCAAGATCCCCGCACCGAAAGTAAGCGTTTATAGGCAGAGTTCAAAACTAAAACCTCACTTTTATATTATTGATTTATCATGTGCATATATCGTTAGTAAATAATAATATATATATAAATAATGTAAGCGCACACCAACACCCAGAGTAACCAGCCTTCCAACTGGAAGTTATACTCTGTTACGCAAGCCAAAGAAGAAGAATGTAGACCTATATTCAAATAGGCCCTATATATTTATTATATCTCACAAATCTTGCCTATGTAACACAGTAAGTTGAGTAGGCCTAACAGGTTCAAGAAATTCGTTAATACTAGCCTACATCCTAGCTCAGGATGCCCTAATCCTAGCTTAACCACTGTCCACAGCCAAAAAATCGGACGAGCGATAATGAGTGCATCTGTCAACAACAGAAATAACTCTTCGGTCTCGGGAGAAGGGAATAACGACGTCTACTCGTGTCAGGGGATCTACAACACAACCTTTAGTTTAAAGCGAGATTGTAACATTTAATAAAACGTTTATTATATCTTATAAATCTTACCTATCTAACAGTTTCAACAAATGCGTTAATACCAGCCTACATTCAGTATAATCATTTGCCGTACGAGCAAGCAACACAAAAATTCCACGTTCAATCCAAAACTGCCTTGTTTATTTTTAGAAATGCCTGGCGTTATCTAAATGTCGAATATCAAAGAGTTGGTCGAAATTCCTGTGATATGAGTAAAACCAAAAATTGGGGTAACTTTGTAGCATCAAAAATGGCAGTGAGGTGACCATCAAAGAGGAGGAAAACTACTTCATAGGTTTGGTGCACTGATTCCAATAGAGCATGAAAAAGTTACTGGCTGCGCTAGAAATTTTTTTTTTGCTTAAAAAAATCATTTTAAAAAAGTTGCAGCATTCCACTTACTACTCCGCTACCAAATCCAAACCATTTAAAAAATTATGTTACTTTGTTTAGCTTGACATCACACTTTTTAACGTGATATCCTTATTGAAGCATAATACTAAACAATCGTACATCAAAACTGCTAAAAATTAAAAAAAAAATTGATGGGATGAACAAAAATCTTCATTTCAACTCCGTTACCAAGCCAAAAAATACTCAACTCCGTTACCAAATGTTTGGCTCGACATAAATATAAACTGTATATTTTCTTATCATAACATCGATCACAAATGGGTGCTCTATTAATATGGGGACAACGAGCCATGTTTTAAAAGACTATATCATCAATCATTATGACTGTAAAACCCATAAAATTTGACAATTCACCACTCCGTTCCCTTTTCTTGGTAACGGAGTAGAGTGGAACGGAGTTGTAAAATTGAAAGTATTCTAGGGATTAATGAAAAGATCTGGGCCCCGTTTTATCAACTTGAAAGATACGAGCTCGTATTAATAGCTCATTTGCATATGAGGATCGTAAAATTCAACGAGTGGTTCAGAGTGCTCGTATCCTCCCTATACATGTTAAAGAGGGAGACATACGAGGAAAATCAACGAGCTTCTATATTCTCGTAAGTGGCAGGCCAAGGTCACGATAATTACGAGATCTCGTATCTTTTCAGCTTGATAAAACGGGGCCCTGGGCAATAATTCAAAAATATATCATAAGGGTGGAGATAGTCCCCATAGCAACTGTTGTAGGCATGCAATCATAAAACCCAACTTGTTTTTATACCCACAAGGCTAGGAACGGAGTAGTAAAAACAAAAGTATATTTTCTAACTTTTTGGTAATACCTGTTTCGAATAACTTGTCACTGAACAATATTAATTCTCTCAAGGTGAAAAACTCGTATAAGGCCCTTTAGTGTGTCAAACTACACTTGATATAATTTTAGTTCATGATTATTCACTTGATGGGGCATGCTACAATAATGGTAACGGAGTAGAGTGCAAATGTGGGGACATGTATATTCATCAAAATTATTTATATCGATATCAATTTTAAGTCGAATTTTGATCATTGATTAGTTAAAGTGAACAATGTCTAGCCATGAAATGTAATTGTTAGAATTATATTGTGATTTTGTATCCTACAGTAAAGTTTTAAATAGTGGAATTTTCTCTGGGGACATGCCATTCTCCACGTTTCCATGACATAGCGCTCTTATAAAACCATATATATATATATTTTTTTACAAATAATCTAAACATTATTAAGTAGTAATGCCTAAACGTGAAGTTGCACCATTTATTTTTAATATTATTATATTTAAATCAAAATGCGGACCTTTTAAGTCCTGGGGACACTAATTTTATGTAAAATTACCCCAATTTTTGGTTTTACCCATATATTCCTAGCCGTGTCGATCGTCCTCTCCGACCTGTTTCGGCCACTGGGGCTAATATATTCCAGACTATATGGACAAGGATGGTCACTTTAAGAAAATATAAACAATTCAATAGAAATTCAAGAAACATGTGTCCCACAAAAGATATATCAGAAAAAGGATGGCAGTATCCGCTCTGCAAACAATTTTACGTTGTCATAACGTCCCCACACGTACAGCATTCGTACTTAGGACGTAACTCTGTGAACTCCCATTTACGTCCGTAGAACGCAAAACATAAATGTAACGTTATCGGGACGTTCTAGATACGTTTGCAGGGCGGTTCCCCTGGATAAAAAAATACAGGAGGAAATTACCAAAAAGAATAAACTGTGGGCAAAATTTAAAAACCCAACAACCTTAAACAAGGAAGAGGTATATAATCAGAAACTAAGAAATCAAGTAAGACGCTCTACCAGGAAAGCTCGCAAACAGTATGAAAAAAAATAGTTGAACAGATAAAAAGGAACCCAAAAAATTTTGGTCATATAGGGCCTACCCAATCTAAACTGAAAACAAATATCGGTACCAACATTCTCAATCGTATTGCTGATGACGGAGACGGTGACAAAATAACTCTTGAAAAAGATAGTGATAAAGCTGAGGCCCTCTCAAATTTCTTCTCGTCAGTCTTCACCAAGGAACCAGAAGGAGACATCCCATGCAGCCCCAAAAACTAGGTGTAGCAAACAAATAAATACCCCAAAAATCACTAAGGATATAGTGCAAAAGAAACTATCACAGCTCAAAGTTTCAAAATCTCCTAGGCCGGATGATCTACACCCGCGGATAATATATGAAGAACACAATATCTACACCCCTGGCAAAAATTTTCAACACTTCACTAGACACAGGAAAACTGCCCTAGAATGGAAATGTGCCAACCAGGAAATTACAGACCGATCAGCCTGACCAGTATTGTAGGCAAAATTATGGAGTCAATTATCAAGGATATGATAATAAATCTTATGAAATTGAATAAGCTCTACATGCTAGACAGTGAGGATAAGTGGGAGATCCACAGTCCTGCCATTACTAACGGTTATGGACTCAAGTGTTATAAGATATGAGACGAAGGGGGATGCGATATACTGTGACTTTATGAAAGCCTTTGACAAAGTCCCGCACAGAAGACTGCTGAAAAACTTAGAAAGTTATGGGATATCCGGGAACATCTTGGAGTGGGTAACATCATTTCTAAGCAACAGAAAACAGAGAGTGAGAGTAAACTCAGACCATTCCATGTGGGTGGATGTTATAAGTGGTATACCCCAAGGCTCAGTACTCGGTCCCCTCCTATTTGTGACCTAAATAAACGACCTTCCCAAAAAAACAAAAACTTCTGAAATATTCCTATATGCCGACGACATGAAAATGTTCAAAGCCATCTATAGCAAAGATGACTGCAAACTACTGCAAGACGATATCAATTGCGCATATACATGTAGTTGGACTGACTCATCTCTCCTAGTTTTTCACCCGGCTAAATGTAAACAAATGAGGATTGGGACATCAACGATCGATGATTTTACATACACTATGGGACCACAACAAGTAGGCCTAATACTTGAAAAATCAGTAGCTGAAAAAGATGTAGGGGTCATTATTGATTCAAATCTCTCATTCGAGACCCATATGACTGAAAAAAAAAGCAAATGCCACCATGGGCATGAGTCGCCGCACTTTTGAATACCTTGACGAAAGAAGTTTCTGTACCCTTTTAAAAGCATTAGTGAGACCACACTTAGAATATGCCAACCAATTATCTGGACACCATTTCTGAAAAAAACATAGTCTATAACCGGTATCAAAAATGTGCAACGAAGGGCCACCAAAATGAGAGGAGACATGATAGAATTGTATAAAATCATGACTGGAAAATACGACACGGATGCGACCCCAAATATACCAAATGGACCCGGTAACCAGACCAGAGGACACCAACACAAAATATTTAAAGAAAGAATTCGCCTAAACCAGAGAAAATCTTCATTCATAACCCGGTCCACTGATAAATGGAATAGTCTACCAGAAGTGGTTATACATGCACCATCGGTCACAACTTTCGAGAAGAGACTAGACAAATTTTGGGGGGACCACCCCATTAAATATGACTACACCAAATCCCCGTACAACCCGACGGGACAAAGACAACACTCTCACACTACACACCAGAAACACAGAGTAACGGAAATTAACTTGGAGTTACAGCAGAGGCAGAAATGCCTAATCAGCCAGAATCTGTGAATCCAAATTTACATGGAAATTCAATGGTTTCAATCAAATTAGAGTCAAATAAGCACCAAACATTAACGGTAGGCTCACCTCCCGAGCCAGCTGTATGCTAGGTGCGACTATTGGGGCTAAACCGTAGTCAATAGGACAACAAAACAATTAGATTCAATTAAGCACCAAACATTAACGGTAGGCTCACCACCCGAGCCGGCTGAATGCTAGGTGCGACTATTGAGGTTAACTCGTAGTCAATAGGGCAACAGACAAAGTTCCAGCCAGATTCTCATTTTTCTGGACTCAAATTTGTATTCTGAATCAAAATTCACATACAAATTCAATCTTTCGGACCAAATTACTGGTGACCCTGTCCCAGACACAATGGTATTCCAGCTAATACCAACAGTCTTATTAGCGATTGAGTCTAACTCGGCCAATAATAAGATGACAATCTTCAGACGCCAGGCCCTTGCCATGCGTCTCCAAGAGTATCTACACAATACTCACGACCGGCCCTTGCCTGAGGGAGAAAGCTGGTGGTGGCTCTGAAAGGAGTCGTTTCTGAGACTACTTGGTGTACTTGGAGGGTCCAGAGTTAAGGTCCACTATACCACGCTCTGGGCCCGCAGCCTACAAAACAAAACAGCAAAACAATAAAAACAAAACAATAAAGAGAATGATGAATTAGAACGAAGAGAAGAAAGAAGAGTGAAGAGAAGTCAGAAGAACACAGAGAAGATAAAGAGATCGAGCTCAGACAAGAGTAAAGACGCATTATGTCACGCTCTACTTACACCTCTGAGAGCTCGGCCAGAAGAGAAGAGAAAAATGAAGGAAAGAGGAAGTGAAAACAACAATTAATAACAGAACAAAACAACAAATAAGACCAGGGTAAAAAGGTCCTCTATACCAAACCCTGGGGCCTGACGCTTCTGAGCTCGTGCCTCCTCGATTTCCTTGCTGCCTCCTGCTTGCCACGGTGACAGAACACTACAATGAATATGAACACACAGTTGGCTGAATGTTATCCTCTCATTGCGAGCGGGACTACCCAGTCATTAAATACTCTCAGCGCCTACGGTACTAGGGTCCCACTTATTCAAAGAAAAATTGCAATAGCTGCTCATAGCTGTTAATAAGTAAAAAATTATAGGGGGCCTAGAATTTTAAACATTAGATGATTTATAACACAATAATTATGTCATCCCTATAATTACCAGACAGGAATGTAGAAAAATATATATTACAGACATATCACCATCTGCAGACATGTCATGCGGAGATTCTTTCTAACATGGTTCCCATGCGTGATATACTATGTAACATAGTGTCCTGTTTTATAATGGGTCGTCAACCAGCGTATACGACGCCTATAATTCGGAGTTTTCGCACATTAGCTAATGCTAAAAATCTTCATTTTTTTTACTTTTATAAAGTAATATGTAAGGCTACTAGCTTGCGGTTCAATGTTTATCAACTTAGGCCTACGTGTAGCCTAATGCTCTCAGAATATAAACTTAGAAAAAAATTAATTATGATTTTCGACTTTCTGCGTCACTTAAACTGGAAAATTGTGGCTTAAGTTTAATTACATGATATGCAATGTGTTTTATTATATTTACATCTATTTTTTCTTTTCTTCTTCTTTCAATAATATATAACATGTGGATGCTTCCGAAATACAGTGAGACAATATAATTGATGTTTATTGTAAAAATACAGATGATTTAAACATTTCTAAAAATGGCGAAATTTTGATCTTCCATAAAATAATATGTTACTAAACTCCGGTTTATTGCTTATACAAGGCCCCATGAATATCTTATTATACCTGTCAGTCGCTTGTGCTATAATTATTATGATTAATAGGGCCAAGAAAAACGAGTTAAAAAATATGTATTTTAATCATGATTTTCGCCTTTTTTTGTCGCGAAAATTGAAGAAAGCGGAGATAGGCCTAAGGGTAATTGCACAATATTCAGTAGTAACTTTTTTATAATAAATATCAATACAATATTATCAGGGTAGAAAACTGTTGATGTCACGAGTAGGACAAGTCAATATGCTTCAAAATGGTGTTTATATGTCTATCATTGCCGCCCATACCTAAATTTAAAGCCTTGTATATATTAATTATTTTGAGAATGAAATTTTCCGAAATAATTAATTGTTGGAATAACCTGCTGTAAATAAATATTTGATGGCCCTTGAAAAAAAATTTTGCCCCCTTTTCTTGGCATCAATAAATGACGCTGAAGTTTGTGAAGTTTGGCTTCGCTCGTCTCTTTACCTTCGAGTTTGTAGACAGAAAAAAAACTGAAATAAATATTTTGCTTGAGGCAGAGTGTGAAATAAATTAAGTATTGCAGACAGGAAGTGAAATAAATCATTTGCCCTTTCTAAAAACTCCCCCCCCCCTACGAATTGAATGGTGGCTGCCCCGTACAGTATTTTTTGTTTAAAATATTCTGCCAACACCTTACATAAATCTGTATTATTTGTGTTGTGGTGACGCCGAATTCTTGTCACGCTGCTTCACACCCCGCTATTAAACTCATGTTCAAAGAGACATGACGTTTCTTCCCATCCACCCCTATTGTGGTGGGCTTTCGTTCATGTCTGGAGGTCAGCGCCATCTGATTCATCTCAACTTCCTCAGAAGGCCTTAGTGCTGAATAGTTCAGTATGAATGTGCAGTAATGTGGCCCAATACGTACCTATACCTCATTGTTATGCACTGAATGAAGGTCAAATTTATTATATACAACTATTCTATAGCGTAGGACCAATGGGTCGTCGGACCAATGGGCTGCGGACCAAAGGGGCGTCGAATTAATGGCCGTCAGATTAATGGCTCGTCGGACTATAGAGGGTCTCCATAATCAGTAGCCTACAATAGGCCTATAAACGAGTAAGAGTGTCTATATACGCAGTGGTGTCAAACATGTCTAACTGAAGAACAACATCTCTATGTTGTGCTAATATTTTAAGTATCAAGTGAGTTTACCTCACAGTATCATGTTCATCACAAGTTAGTTCACCAGAACTATGGAGAGTTCACCACAACTTTAGTGAGTTCACTAGGCCTATTACTTTAGCTGTAAGCTCACCACAGTTGGTTTATCAATTGATCGGGTTAAAGCGAATATTTATTAAAATCTTTATTTAAGATGTGGATATTAATGTACATCTCTAAATAACATTTTAATAACAAGGCACAATAATAATTTACATGTATGTAGGCCTAATAGTTTTTCCCCGTAAATGACAATGATAAGTTATATATTACCGCACTATAAACACACCTGGAAAATGGGCTATTATTTTGCTTGAGAGTCTTGTAGATTGGCTATGCTTCACATAGACATAGGCCTACGCCAAATAAAATCGGTGGTTTAGTCCACGTTTGTACATGGCCCACTGTTGAAGGGGCATGCGCCGACAGTCAGTAATCTAAAGCATTTTCTGAGGTATCGTCATATACATTAGTGTACGAGTAAAAACTTTCTACAGAATTTGAACGATTTTCAGCGTGAGAGTTTAGGAATTAGTCAGAGCTGCTATGTCAACTGACTCCTTCTTTGAGGTCTGGGAGGTTTTCACTCCCGGTGTTAATATTTATCAATATGTGGAAATGTCTATGGCGTGACTGAGAAGTGCTCAAATAACGAGGTATAAAGGATGTAACATGTTAAAGATAATAAAACTATTAATATTGTGTCTAACGCGCACTAGACTAAATGTAAACCTGTATATAACTTAAGTTTCTACGCTTTCCAGAGTGTCTCTTTTGTTGCCATTTAGAATAGCTTATAGTAGCTATTTTATCTCTGGTTTTGGTGCGGGAAACAAATATGCCCCATGTACATACCATGATAATGCTGTATAGTGTCTGACGTTATTTTAAATAGTCATGATGAATATTTTAAATACCCTAAGCTTGTCCAAATGTGTAAATGGCAAGCCGGAATGTAAGTGTACATACCATGTCGATATGTGATTCACAGAACTAACCATGCTAACCCTGCTGTACATATTGTATATATATATATATATATATATATATATATTACTATGACTTGAAATCGTGTCAATAAAACATCTATCTATCTATCTATCTATCTATGATATCTATGATATCAGTTAACTCAGATAAACTTGAACAACTTAAAATTGTGTTAGAATGTAATAAGCCACCGGTTGATGTATATGGTATATGTGAATCCTTTCTTAACAGCTCGATTTCTGATGATTTTGTAAATGTGAAGGGTTTTAGAATGGTCAGAAAAGACCGTTCATATAGTATTGGAGGGGGGCTTGTTCTATACATTAAAGAAATTATTGAATATAAAAGAAGGGTTGATTTAGAAGATAATTTATGTTTTACAGTTGAAACAATTTGGGTGGAATTAAAATTAACTTGTAAACCTATAATATTATGTCTTGCATACAGGCCACCTAAATATAACTCTACGTTTACTAATCAATGGATTCAATCAATAGAACAGTGTCTCGTATCCGCCTACTCTGAAAACAAACCGATTGTTTTAATGGGTGACATCAATGTTGATCTTGCCAATGATCGCACCTATGAAAAGGGGTTTAAGAATGATTGGCTTGATGTCTTAACCAATTTTGATGTACAACAATATGTAACCGAATATACTAGGGTCACTGAAAACACTGCAAGTTTGATTGATCATATTTATGTTTCCAACGATTTAAAAGTTGTAAATTGTACAGTTGTAAAAAGTAGTCTCAGTGATCACTATATACCGTTTGCTGTTTTAAACACTAAACTGACACCACCAAGCGATTCTATGTCTGGTCAACACAAACTAATTAGCTATAGGAATTATAAAAACTTTGACAATGTGAAGCTAAGTAATGATTTGATGGTAGCCAAATGGCACGATGTTAACCTTGGTATTTGTGATGATATCTCCATTGCCATTTCGTCCTTTGTGTCTGAATTTACCTCCATAGTTGATAAACACATACCACTAGTACAAAAGAGAGTTAAGAGGATTAAACAACCCGGCTGGATTACACCCGAATTACTAAAATCATTTAGTCTTCGAGACTCTGCTAAAGCTAGGCATGATTATGAAAATTATAAATACTGGAGAAACCATTCTACATACTTACTTAGAAAATCTAAGCAGGAATTTTACTATAACTTAATTGAACAAAGTCAGAACAACCACGCAGCAAATGCGAAAATTTTAAATTAATTATCTAATAAGTCTAAGAAATCAACCGTATCGTCCATAAAACAAGAAAATATAAAACTTACAGATGAACAGGATATTGCAAACACATTTAACCTACATTTCACATCTGTAGTAGATCAATACATTGATGTTATTCCGCAGTCAAGTAATAATGACACTGCCCAGCACGATTTCCAACCATTAACACATTTTGTTAAGACTAAGCTGCCGCCTGATAACATGTTTCAAATACCGCTTATCACCAAACAGACTGTCTTCAAGTTTTTGTCGACATTAGATGTTAAGAAATCAGCAGGAGTAGATGGCATCAGTGCACATATGTTAAAGTTAAGCGCTCCTTACATCACACATATAATCACTGAAATTTGTAATCTTAGCATTACTAAAAATCAATTTCCTAATGATTGGAAAACGGCAGTTGTTACACCACTTTTCAAGAAAGGTTCCACAGATGATCCCGGAAATTACAGACCAATATCTATTTTACCTATTCTTTCTAAACTATTGGAGAGACATGTGTTTAACTGTCTCTATGAATTTCTTGTTTGTCATGACCTGTTAATTTCTCGGCAGTCCGGATTCAGATCAAAACACTCGTGTGAGACTGCTCTTCATCTACTTGTTGATGAATGGCTATCTTCCATATATAACAAGAAAATTGTAGGTGTACTGTTCATTGACTTTTGCAAGGCTTTCGATATTGTTGACCATGATATTTTGTTGAAAAAACTAAAATTGTATAACTTTAGTCAGGATTCTATGAGCTGGTTCACGTCTTATTTATCCAATAGACAACAATGTGTAAAGATTAATCACATAGTATCACAACCACTAGAAATTAAGTATGGTGTACCCCAGGGCTCTATCTTGGGACCATTGTTATTTCTTTTATTTATCAATGATCTACCTCTCGAGGATGGACTAGATCTAGTATCACTCTTCGCTGATGATGCCACCAAATCCACGGTTTCTAAAGATATAAAAAACGTGGAGAAATCTCTACAAGAAAGCTCTGACAGTCTAATGCGGTGGTGTAGTATTAACCGCATGGTACCTAGTTCTGACAAAACAAAAATTATGGTAATAGGCACAAGCAAGAGACTCCAATATTTTGACGTTAACAAATATAAATTAAATGTATATCTTGGAAAAAGTAAGATAACGCAGGTCACTGAAGAAAAATTATTAGGCTGTGTTATTGATGAAAATCTTTCGTGGACTCCTCAGGTTAGAAAGGTTAGACAGACTGTTCTTTATAAATTGTCAATATTGCGAAAAATAAAAAGATTTGTTCCGCTTTCCGGACGTCTAACATTTTATAATTACTTTGTTAAACCCCACTTTGATTACTGTTGTTCAGTGTGGGGAACTGCATTTAAAAAAGATATCCACACCCTGATAAAATTACAGAAAATGGCGGCTCGTTTAATTCTTGATGTAGATTATACCGTCCCATCTATAGAATTATTCAAAATTCTTAAATGGCTACCAATCGATAAAAATGTTCAATTTCGTCAAGCCACATTAGTATATAAAGCCCTCAACAATATGACACCCAGTTACATGGCCGATATGTTCACCAGATCCAGTGAAACCGCACCATTCAGTTTGAGATCTGTTAGTAATAAAAAGTTATTCATTCCCAGAACGCACATAAAGAGTTTACGTTTTTTAGGACCAAAAGTATGGAATTCATTAAGTACCAATAGCCGTAAAGCTTCTACCCTATCACAATTTAAGAAATCATATCTATTGTCAGATTTATGTGTGTAAATATTACTTATCTATGGATAGTAATGTGCTATTTATTAACATGTTTGTATAAAATGTATGTATTTGTTTCATTTATCTCTGACTGTGTATGTTTTTTTGTATACATGCATTATTCATGTCGAGTATATCAGAATATATGTACTATATATATATTATATGTTATATTATGTTCCATATTGTACTCTTATATTGTTAGCCTTGAGGGCCCCAAGGCAGATGAGCTATATAGCTCATTGGGTCCACCCTCAGTAAATAAAGTTATTATTATTATTATATTATTATTATAACTGTTACCCTATAATTCAGTCAGTCATTTCGAATTTAAAAACAACCACGTGGGCTATCGACTGAAATATTTAGGTATCACATCACAAATTTTGTAGCTCTCACGATTGAAATCGTTGTGCAGGAACGGTTTTGCACATACAAATCATGTATGATACATATTTCGTGTGGTTGTGACTAGTGTCGAAGTTTGACCCCACCTCAGATTAATCAATATACTTGATCTAATAATTGATAATTAAGTTGTTCAAGATAAATATTTAGATCTGTTTTTAGTAAATCAGGATGATCATGTGTTATTTCTCATGACCTGGTGACAGTAGGCCTACTTGGGGTAATGGTCGATGATACAGCGGCTTAAATAAGTCATACCTTTTTTCTTTAACCACTGCACTGCCTACCTCAAAGCGATATTTTTCTGAACTAACACGTGCAGGCAATAGCCATACATTTCAAAACCATGTCACATGGGCAGCTAGTATACAAATTTCTTGCTGTACACTGCGTAAACTGCAGTGCTATTGTTACGCAGTATAGGACAGTGAATTCCGTGACTGACAAATCGATGCCACTATATGTAGACATTTAATATTATAACATTTTGTGTTATATATTTTATTAGAAAAAACAATTACCTGGTCAATTGCTCAAGTTCATATTAATGGTGTAAATAGTTTTGACGTACGACTTTTAATTTTGCTAACGTGATGAATACATCTTTGATGTAGGCCTACAAATTCACGTTTTAAGTGTCAATTTTAAACATCCATATTTTTGTCAAAAAAATGTTCCGGGTTAATGTAGACTTTCAATAATCATAATTTGTTATATTGTTTTTATGATGCTGGCGAAACTACTTAAAGAATGTTGACAAAAATGTCGCCAAAGTAGGTTTTATACCCTTCATAGGACAGGTTTTTCACTACGTTTTATTAATTTTAAGTTTTCACGATTTTCTCAAAATTTTGTGCACTATATGCCAGTATGGTAACCTTTAAGTACACCTCTTTCCTCTGTCATATACTAAAAAAATAAAAATGTAATTTGCAATCATAATAATGCTAACGTTATGGTACACATTATCGTGGAACCTACCTAATGTTAATTTAATGTTAGACAACCTTCGTAGAAGCAGGAAGCATTAATTTAGGGTGTGTGAGCGGGGGGAAAACCTGAGCTGCGGTGCGAGGATGGCTGTGAAGAAGCATTATAAACAAGTTTTCAAACTTAAAATATCGGCTAGATTTCTGCACTTTTAAATTTTGTTCCGTGATGTTAATAATTTTTATTTTGTATATCAAACCGTGGGGTAGCAATCACACTCTCTTGTAAACGAATGAAACCGAGCATGAACATTATCTAGCTCCTCAAAAACTGTGGACGTGTTTTGAAACGATCTTAAAAGTTGACCGTTACGTTCGTGTTACCCAGTTCATTCATGACTGTTTTAATTGTAGTGAATTATTAGACCACCTCTCGCTCACATGTTCACTCACCTAGAGGCGTATGACATATCGTGACCATTAGCATGCACCCCGTATCGTGTTTATCCGGGAGTTGTTTATATAGCAACATGCAAGACAAATTTGAACATGACAAATGGGAAACACTGGCAAGTTATCGCGCACGCAGTCAAATTAGGGAGGCAACATTTTAATTAACAGCCATTTGGAAGTTTCTAACATTACTCACTCTCACTCTGCATGAAGAGAACAACACAACTAAATTGTATATTTAATACATTTGTGGTGGAACACCGCAAAACAGGCATTTTACTCAACCACATATGTATTTTAATGTGGTATCATTCACTATGACTAAACTCACTATGACATGATCAAATTCTTATGAATACTTAAAATGTATACTGATTTTATATGAAAACAGTCTGATATTTCTTCTTTTAATATTATTCTTGAGAATCACAATTGCTTTAGAATTTCCGGTGCCAGACTGCAAGTGAGACCTTTGCCATCAGGCTCTTCATTGAAATGCGTCACTACACCTTTGTCCACGATCATGGAATATCTACAAATTCAAAAAATATATATTCAGTGTCATCGAAGATTAGATATACTCGTTTAATTACAATATCAACATTCCAACATTCATGTTGATGTTACCCAGAAGGCAGGCCTCATGGAATCCATGTAAAATCTACGTGGAAAAGTGTAGATTTCTTGATTTGACGTGGATTATGAAATAAAGTGAGTGTGTGAATTTTGCTTGACGTGGCTTTTTGCGAGTCATACAAATATCACGATACTAGAAAAAAAACAGTCAGGAACATGACCTCTTAGGTAATGACTTTGTGGGTTCTTTAGTGTTCACTTTACCATGGGCATTACGGCACTCCCAAACCATTGAACAGTTTGGAGCACCGCAGTACATACCGACGTGAAAATCACAACAATTTTTAAACTTATTGAGGTATGGAGGCTAATATCGATCTTCGACTGATACTTGGATGGATGGTAACATGATGCGACTTTATTTATGTCAAAACAATTTTCTGTCTGTCTAAACCCGCGCGTACTTTATTCATGACATCGGCTCTTTAGTGACATTGTCAATTACATTTTGTCAGCTAATAATGATCAGTGTCATAAACTAAAATATAACTCGTGCTTATAAAGTCATTGTAGATGTACATAAACATGCTCAGTGTTACAATTATCAAAATACGACTGTACAAGTACCTTTTTGACCTCATATTTCCCAGCACAGCAGATAGATCAAGGTTCATGTCCACAGCCTTTAATAAAAATATGATATTAGATCTGTGTAAAAACACATGGTACTTGTTTAAGATATACTTTTTTAGAAAGCATTTTTTATTGTAAGAAATAATGTTTTTTAAGTAACCGATAAAGATGGTTTAGCATATATTTCTGTAAATGTTTTATTGTGAAATATCCTGTTAACAGAAATTTGTAAGATAAAAAATAATAATAGATATAACCTTTGTGAAATCTCCACATGTGTCAGCTAACATCATAACCTGTAAATAAATGGCAAAACTATGAATCTGATAATGACTTCGATGTACAATATAGCAGGTATTGATTCACTCAGCATAATTATTAACGAAATAGCCTCATTATCAGCGCTGCTCATCCGCAAAGTAAATATGAATTATCAGCTATGCAAGACGACCCAGTTGCTTTAAAAGTGAGCTCTCGTTACGTCTTTGTTATTTAATTTTCTTTGGTAAATCCAGACGAGTAAAAAAAATTATCGATAAAAAATATTTTCAAGGTTTGCATTAATTATTACATATGAAAATTTGCTCTTTGAACATGTTGAAAGGTAGTATTCTAATCATTATAATTACTCATAGGACATAGGACTATTCGCTATCGCACCATATAATAGGTGTTTGCGTATACGTGGCCAATAATAAACACAGATGTGATCATGTAATGACACTTATACGCAACAATGTTTACGACATTTCAGGTACTTAAGCATGTTTAGGGTGCAAATGGTGGAAGAGTGAGTAGGATTGATCGTTATCCGATAAAGTGCGAACGTGCCTGTCAGATGGCAATTTATATATGTTAAAAATGCTTTGAGTGGTCTCGCACTTTTTGTCGTGTCACGTTTGACAAAAAAAGTGTGCATTGCTGACTTAACAGATTAATGAGTGACAAGGCATGTCATTGTGTGTCAAGCTCGGCAAGATTGCGCGCCATGGCGTGCCATTTCCATGATTTCAGTGGAACGCAGCCCGTCAATATGACAAAGTTCAAGAGACACCATCAGGCAAAAATCATCATTTTTTTGTTTCTTGATAAATGTCCATAATATGGCAACATGTCTATAGTCTAACACTGCGTACGTTTTTAAAATTTAGTATTACACATTAACCAGTTAAAAGAGAAATAAGGCCGAGATTTATTTTATGACATGCATGTCCAAAATAAGAAATACAAGAAAAACTGATAAACGGGGTTTTCAGTACACTTGCTACGTTGCCACAGCAACCTAAAATTTAGAAGATTTCTGCAATTCTAGTTTGTGGACATGCTCACACATTATGGCCATATCAAAGGAGCCAAAATATAATTTTGGCTTTTGGATGATTTTTGCCCTGATTGTGTGACTTTAAGTATACTTATGCAAGAGTTACGATTATAGTGCATAATTCATACTTATTGAGTGCCAAGCAATTCCACGCAATGACGTGTGTAATTGCATGGTTTTTTTTTAAATGTGGTAAACGGGCGTTTAATGAGCACTTGGAAATTCTATATTTCTTTCGCCTGCTGTCCCTGGAATTTGTTAGGCATTTGACAAATCACAGGCCTTTAATTCGTGCCCCGTTGGAGAAGAGTAACTTAGACTTGGATACAAAGGTAACAGCTTAATTATCTGTTTAAATAGTGTCAAACTAAAGGGACATTCTTGAGATTATATTGCCTACTCCTTACCTTGCCATCAGCTTTGTGGCTTTCACCCCATGCTCCCATAACAAAGGGGTCATTCACAGCAATGCAAACCACTGCATCCACCCCTTTAGATTTAATGTCGTTGTAATTTTCCACATAGCCAGGCAGGTGGGTCTGCAATAAAATAAATAGTCCACAAAATATTCACCGAAACATAGCAGACATTACACAATTTACATAAAATTAAAACTAGACGATATCAGCTGGTCAATCTCAATAGTAGGGGCCTATGCTTGTTTGTTAGAGATAAACTAAAATTGGAAATAGCACTCGCCTCGGCCAAACGATGATAGCTTGTGCATCACCGTTTTTTCATAAATTAATCCCAGGGATGGTAAGTTAAATAAACAAAGTCACAACATGACCTGAACAGGCAAATGCCAGATTGATGTCATTGAACAGGTACCCCCGGCGCCGGTCTCTAGTGTTCATTGTCAAAATGAAAGACGAACAACGAACAATATTGGCGTTATTGGGGTGGTAACTGTCTCGGACTAAACAAACATAATGTTGGAAACCTTTTTCTTCAAATCGTCAGGGGGGGGGGGGGGGGTTCTCGTTTGTCATCCTGGTTGAAGGGTTATTTAGAAGGTCGATTCCATGGGGATTAAAATGACATCAAACAAATTCTCCAGCGGTATGCATCATGGACATTAAAAGTATAAACAAGCAGAGCTTGTAGATTTGTTACTATTCAGAAAACAAATAGGTGCTAGGCG
Organism: Flabesymbios commensalis; assembly: GCA_964017125.1. Taxonomy (NCBI): domain Eukaryota; kingdom Metazoa; phylum Annelida; class Polychaeta; order Terebellida; family Flabelligeridae; genus Flabesymbios; species Flabesymbios commensalis. The sequence continues at coordinate 73,874,775 of OZ024906.1, read as the reverse complement.
GCGGCAGACCTGTGGAATACAGTGAGTCGTCCAGCAGCCACCCCCGGTGGTGGGAGTTGCTTGATAGTGAATGTCACCCACCCAGCAAACACGATAAATAGATGGATTTAATGTTGGTTTTTAATGTCTGCCATCGTCTGCGACTTTGCCTCCCAAAATAAGCCAACCAATATTGGTTGACAAATTTTCACCGGAATAACATCACCATTTTTGAATCATTTGCATAAACATGAAAAATAACATTTATGCTATCAAAATAAATTATGTGAGCTGCAAACATACAAAAAGGAGCATATCTTGAAAATACAAAAGGGAGCATATCTTGAAACTTCAGATCGTCAACTGCTGACAAATACATGTATAAACACATATATCCACTCAAGTTATAAAAATTTGATATCAAAGAGGCACATGGAAGAATATAAGTCAAGGAGTTAAATATTAAAAAATATTACTCAACCCACCTTTGAACAACCAGGCGTGAAAGCACCAGGAACTGCAAACACAACAGCTTTCTTGTCTTTCAGTGTTTCTGACAAATCTACCTTATTACCAGGGCTGCCCTCATAAAGAGGCACGCTGGGTATTTTATCTCCTACCTACAACATAACAGAATCATCTCACACAATATTCAGATATATAGGTAGCATTTTGTTCAGTATCGTGTCTGCGCTACACGGCAGTGCAGGGCAGTCCAGTCTATACCTGATAATATTACTGTCAGACTGACAAGGCACAGCATTGGGGCGAATTCCTAGTTTGCAAGGTAATAAACACCGTGACAATTCACTTTGTGTGGCGGATATATTTGGATATCTCGAAAACCCCCTCGCCCCTCGACTTTTTTTTTATTGTATTTTTTTATAGGTCTAATTATAAAATTCGGGAAACAATATCAGGTCAATGTTGGCTCACCGTCTGCGACGCTGGCCTAACATTGTCTGAACGCCTCGTGTATGTTTTGGGGAGAGACACAATACACAATATAGGCCTAATGCGGGGACTTGATAAGGCGTATAGACTGCCATCTGAGTCCCACTACTGTCTTACATTAACGCTGGCCCAACATTGTTCCAGTCCAGTGATAGCTAAGCACAGCCAGCACGAAGCATTGAACCAATGTTGGATTAATGCTGGCCAAACGTCTGCAACGATGGCCCAACGCTTGCGTTGCCGGTGCCAATGCGTGTGACTGAATGAAGCTGGCGAGTGAAATGTGGAGTGATATGACTGATGAAGGTGGCAAGTGTTTTTTACGCACCAAAAAACAACAGGCATTCAATCCCAAGCTTGGGTTGAAGTTGGGCAACATTAAAATGTGTTTGGCCAGCTGTAGACCTACATGTATTAGCGCGCCAATCGGTGGCACAGTAAGCAAGAGACATTAAACCAACGCCGGGCGAATGCTGGACCAGCGTAGCAGACGGTCAGCCAACATCACTTGATAGCCAGGTTAGCATCAAAGTAGTATATAAGTTTCCCGAATGGTATTATTATACAAAAGTTATTATTATATTATAAACAAACAATTTTTTTACAAAAATTAAGTCGAGGGTCGAGGGTCATGGGTCGAGGGTCGTGGGTCGAGGGGGTTTTCGAGATACACGATATATTTACTGATAAGAGAAATATTGCTATGTAAAATAAAAACAGCTTTTATCAAATTGCAAATTGATTAGCTCCTCCCTAGAACGATGGCTTCACTGTGCAGTACAAAAAAATATGATTTATCCTAAAATATCATAATAACCTCAGGGTTTCCGTCAGGAATGTTTGAGTGGGGGAGGGGGGTCCAAAAAAGGTGGGGGTTTGGGGGTTCCCCCCAGGAGAAAAAAAATTCAAGAGTTTTAAATTTAAGTGTTTAAAATGGCCTATTTTAATTAAAATGACAGCAAAATCTGGAATATATTTTCATTTTCTCTGCCAACAAGGGGGGATATCCCCTCTGTGGTGCTGAGAAGGAGAGTCCGCCCCCCCCGGACCCCCTGGTGGAAACCCTGAACCTATCACAGAAACCCCCTGCTATTAATCGGTATATGGCGTAAAGCTACCATTGAGCGCTGGGTAAAATAGCGAACGTCAATTTGGATTTCGTTGTTGTTGATACTTTACTAGTACGTGACATATCATGAACATATATCCTTAAGGTCTCACCACGCCAAATGCCAGTCCCATTGAAACACATGTAAACTGCCTCAATTCCGCAGGCCGATTTCACCATTTTTCACCCTATTAGATATTTAGTGTGACATATCAGGATAAAGCTTGATATGTCCTTGTTCGAAAACAGGCCTGCTATGGGTATGCTTACCAGACAGATTTCGAGCTACGCCCCCTAGAGTGTAAAAAAGTCAATACTGTTAAAATTGGGCTATAATCCGTGCTCTCTTTCACATAATAGACACACATCATTTCAACCCACTGTATCCCTGCGAGGTTATCATGAAACAGTTATATCTGATATCCTTGACAAAGAAGATAACGTGGGCTTATTAAATATTCACAAAATTTTTACTTCTTTGTATTTTATTTTGTTTCAATAGAGGTTGGAACAGCCGCATTAAAAATATTTTGTGTGATGATTCCATCATTACACAAAGTCGTCATGGTTACCTTGTATTTCGAAACTTGTTGTTGAAATATGCCACACATATTAGAATGGACTGCTATTAGTAGCATCCATACTTAAATTCACTATTTTTTCTTTTTATTTTGGGCCCATATGACAATCAAACTACCAACCAGGCATTTCATCTATGACTTATATCACCAAAACACGACCTCTTCTGGTCTTTTCTAGACATGGTTATCACATTTATTCACCAATTATATACTTTCTATTTGAAACTATTACACTTAGATTGTTACAGCGATAGTAAAACTCAATAAAATATAGATATCCAGCTGCAGATTTTTTATCAAGCAGCTGGAATATGTCAAGAAAGGACCAGAACACGCAAACCCCTTGTGTCTACTGATGGTCTCACCACCCCAAATGCCAGTCCGATTGAAACACATGTAAACTGCCTCAATTCCGCAGGCCGACTTCACCATTTTTCACCCTATTAGATATTTAGTGTGACATATCAGGATAAAGCTTGAGATGTCCTTGTTCGAAAACAGGCCCGCTATGGGTATGCTTACCAGACAGATTTTGAGCTACGCCCCCTAGAGTGTAAAAAAGTCAATACTGGTAAAATTGGGCTATAATCCGTGCTCTCTTTCACAGCACAGACACACATCATTTTAACCCACTGTTTCCCTGCGAGGTTATCATGAAACAGTTATATCTGATATCCTTGACAAAGAAGATAACGTGGGCTTATTAAATATTCACAAAATTATTACTTCTTTGTATTTTATTTTGTTTCAATAGAGGTTGGAACAGCCGCATTAAAAATATTTTGTGTGATGATTCCATCTTTAGTAGACACCTCCCTGGATTTTGGCTTATTTAGGGTGGTGAGACCTTACCAATATCCCCATGGTGGTTCAACATGTAAGTAGTGGTGGTAAATTATTGTTTTACGTCACTTTCCGGCACTAATTGTCACATAAGTATCATTGTAATAAGATACAAAACAGTGCAGTCCATTGATGATATGAATGATTGATGTACATATTATGACGTGAGGTTGGGGTGTTAAAGCATGGTGGGTTTATGAGAGTTTTTGCCTTCACTCTCCCAATTAGGTGTTCTGAGCATATCTAGGGAATTTGCACTGGGCAGGCATGCCCAGCCTAGACGTCCAGAGACTCAGTTTTCCTCATTTCCTTCAAAACATGGCTCCGCTATCCTCGGGTCCATTAGTGGAGGATAACTCCATTTGTCCCACGTGTGAGACCTATTGTCAAACTCTATTGCTGGTTGTTTCAAGTCTACCACGACCAAAATCAGTGCCTGCATTGTGGTGACTCTGCAATGGCAGTACCTGCAGTGATACGGGAGCTGCATTGGTACCACTTTAGAGCGGTGGAACCAGGGTTCGTCGCTGACAATCCACCCGAAAATTATAGTCAGACACCTTGAGGCTGCAGCTTCCCTTGGAAATGAAAAATGAAATGAATCGGGCTTTAGGCCACCTTTGTGCACATATAGGCTAAACTGGGCCAGGAGAACCTCCTGAGGATGGTGAGATGATTGAGATGACACTGTCATCCAGACACAGGATTCGAAATTCGAGCGCTGGCGGTCTGAGGCCGAGCACGCTACCTCTCGGTCACGGAGGCTCCCCACAATAGCTTCCCTTGGATGATTTCTGTAGACTAGTGCTTCCGTACCATGCGGCACAGTATGCAACAGACGGAACAGATCCAAATGCCGCTTTATGTAGGCATACCAGCTAAGTTATCATAAGCAGGTCATATACTTAGTAAGGTAATGGGTATATGGGAACGAAATCATCAATTTTAATCCACATGCCTCTATCATTCTGCCCTGATCAAAGGAGCAACTTAGACTACTATGGAGCTGAAGTATGACACAGCTGCTTCCACTGAGCATGTCATCCGCACGGTCTAGCAACCACAAGATTATCTCTGTAAATAAGCAGGAACGACGATAAAACGACAAAGCCTGCATCAAACTACGGGTGGAAACAGGAGGATGATGGATGGAGCCAAGTCATGACCACTCACCTCCCTGTTCCTGTATCGTCCTTCAATTGGTGAACTGTGCCTGCAAAATTGACAAGATGCTCAGTACTGTAGGAAGTCAGGTATCACCAGCTCTTGCATCAGTGAGAACAGACATGGTGACTGCGAGAGCGCGCTGACATGGAGATAATAGTGATGTACACAAGATATTCATGCCCGGACTTATCTACAGATTAAAACGTTTCAGCCTATATTGCTCACCATGATATGTAGACCAAGTGCATTTCAATACTAGATCCATCACAAATGTTTTTTCACTAATCAATTACACATGAGCTACATATATTTTCCACCATGTCAGTAGACTTTTAGAAAGTTTAACATGGTAAACATATGCAAGTTAAATATATGCGTCAATCAGTCTATGATTTTGCTCACCTGTACTGTGAATGCTTAGTCATACTATACTATCAAATAGTATAGTAGGCTCTACAGTCTGGTTTTGCAAGGTGCATGTTGAAGTATTGGCTTTCTAAATAGGATAATAAACTGCACAGTGACTGTTTAAAAAATAAAAAGTTATTGACAATTTATGATAAACTTTCTCTTGGAAAAATTTTGTTTGATTAATATCAAATTTTGAGTGTACCAGATGTTTAAAAACTCTATAATTTTTATAAACATGATGCACCAAGTCCATTCTTTGAGGAGACTTATGGAGATAATTTCGTGCACATGATATTCTTGGTGTAGTGAATAATTAACAATGCAATTACTGTATGTTAGTGTTTTTTCTAAAAGGGTGGCAGCCATGCAATTTCAATTAGTATCTACAGATTCATTACTTTTTACCCAACTCTTGGCCTCAGCAGAGGAACTACTCTGGACATAAAAAGACAAACTTCAGAATTTGAAAATAAGATAACCGAATTCATTCCTCCTTATATAAGCTGTATGCTTCTCAACCAGTATCATTCATTCATATATATACTGACCTTCGCGCTTATGAAATTATTCTTACGTCTTAATATTATTAATCATAATTATAACTGATAATGTCAAGCTTCCCTTGTTTGGCGTGCAAAGAGGAGGTTCATGATGGCCAAGAGGCCCTTCAGTGTCACGGCTGTAATCAGTGGCAGCACATACGTGTAAAATGCAATTCAGGCATGTCACGACGTCAGTACCGCGAATTGGTTGAAGAGTGATTTACAGTTAAACTGGAAGTGTTTCACTTTTTCCCAAAAAGAAGTGCCTGTGATGGAAAGCACCCGTCTGTCCACTGCAAGTAAATGGGTGACGCCAGAGCAACTTTGCGAGGTGGTATAAGACCATCAAGCTTCAAGTGCGAGAGAGCTGATTCTAGTGGATTACCCCATGTGCTCTGATGCTGAGCCTCCTGATACACTGCCCGATGATTCTCTCCCACCTCATCCATTGTCTGACTCTGATGACGAGGATGCGGCTGGAGAAAGACAGGGGGTGTGTCAGAAAGTACCAACGTGGATGGAACTATGCAGCCTGTACAGCACATCTTAAGAGTCGTCTATGAAGGACGAAACGGTCGACACAGCTCAAAAACACCGATCTCCTACAACATCGTCACCACCAAGAGAGGCCAAAATAAACTCTTCGACAGCAGTGGCTACAGCTACACTGTACAAAAGACTTCAGCTACCAGTCCTGTGTGACGTTGTTGTGTGCGCAAGAACCAGATAAAGTGTGCGGCCAATGTCATCCAGCATGGTGATTACTTCAGCCCTGGACTCCCAACCTCATCTTCACGCTGCTCAACCTGGATCTAGTATAGTTGCTTAAATTAGCTGTACTGTGAAAAGAGCGGCGGTTGATGATGTGTTCCAACCTGCTGGTTCTATTGTTGAAGACGCCCTGACAAGTCATGCCACTACCATCCCTCCTTACCCTGCATTGCCAAACCCAGTGCACTTAGCCAGAGCTGCTAATCGGCTCCGACAGAAACTGCGTCCTGATGATCCCACCGACTTGAACTTTACCATCCAGGATGAATCGATCATCTCCCTGATGATTTCCTGCAGGCCTATGTACAGGTTGGAGCTAGACGCCACCTTGTGTTCTCTACACCCGAGATGTCAAAGCATCTGGCCAACGCTAAACGCTGGTACATGGACGCCACCTTTCATGTAGTGAAACCTCCATTTAGCCTACTCAACTGTTCTCAGTGCATGCGTTTCTACAACGAGATGGTGAAACCAAGCAAGTAGCCTACCCTTGGCCTTTGTGCTGATGAGTGGCCGCCGTGCTAATGACTACAGAGGCAGGGCAGATTACCAAGTGACCCTCGTGCCGAGGAGGTTGTCTTGACTTCGAGTCAGCTTATAATGTTGAAAGTTGTGCGACAAGTCGTTCCAGGTGCTACCATCAAAGGTTGCGCTTTTCCCTGGGACCAGGCGGTCTGGAGAAAAGCACAATAACTTGGCCTACAGAAAGCCTACCAAGAAGACCGTGATGTATGCAACTACGTCAGAAAGTTGCTGGCGTTGCCCTTCCTGTCAGCAGAACACACAGCACACATGTTCAGACACCTGAAAAGCAAGGCAGGATCTGACCAAGTACGCCATATGATCTATATTTTGAAAAGACTTGGATCTCAGGACTGTGGATACCAGCTGATTGGAGCTTCTTCAAACAATCAGCCACTCTATCTGTTGGTAGCTTTACTCCACAAGGAGAGCCAGATGGTGAGCCTTCAGTCACGTCTTCTCTCTAATGCCAAACTGCGACGCTATCAAAGGGCCAAGCACCGTGCTCTGCAGGGGACAATTTTCAAGCTATGGGACGAGTATTTGAAGGAAACAAGACAACATCCAACATTCTCCATGCTTGTTGTGCAGCTCGGTACGGTCCTGTGACATAGACAATATACATTTATAGGCCTCTAAACAGTACAAAAACAGCTCCAGTGATATAGACAATATAAACAATAAATAAACAACATATCTGTATTGATATCCAATCATCGCATCTGCTGATCAATATTATTGAATTTATAAATAAAATAATACATTAAAATACTGCTATTCATCAAACATGTTGTTGATTATTTTATACTCACCTTCTCTGCCACGGCACACATAATCTGTATCGAGAGCCGAACGGGTGGACCACAAGCGCATTGCCATGTTTAAAACTCAGGGGGCCAAACGGGTAGGGGGGCGAACGTGTAGGGGGCCGAACCGGGGGGGGGGGGGCTGACCAGGTAGGGGCCGAAACGACTGGTTACTGTCGATTCTACCGAAAACGTGAAATCACTCTCACTGTCTCAGTGCTGTCCCCAGGACTAATGATTTTATACTCTGTCAAGTACTTGGGAGAGTGAGGGAAGCTCGGTCACTATTTTTCAAATGTTGCTTGTGCTTATCATGCTGATGCAATATATATACAGTTGGCAAAATGATTGAAGGCCTATGCTTGATTTTTATTAATTTTTTGTAGTTTGTTTTGCTACGTATCATACAGAAGTGGTAATCTATATTGATTTTGACATAAATGCAAATACAGAAATAAGCCGATATGACATATGAGATGGGAAGTTGGACATAGATCAATTGTAAAATTTGAATGATTAATATAATATTTATTGTATTTCCAATCACTAAATATACCAAACTAAATGATTTTAAATCACCCTCTCAACTTGACATAACTGCCTAACCACGAAAAATTCGGCGTTTGGTTGAGTTTCACAAACATAGCGGCGATTTTGCATTTGTAGAATCCATGTGAACACGTTATCTCAAAAACCGCTACTAGTCCAAATCGCTTGTGATTTTGTATGTATGCACTTACTTTCCTGGTCGCAAAATTAGAATGTTTTGGTTGCAGTTTATTTTTATTTTTTTTAATGGCGGCCATTTTTTTTTAATTTAAGAAATGGGGGCCATTTTATTTTTTAAAACTAATTATATCGATAACCTTTAATCCGGATCAGTTGTGATTTTTTATGTAGGCCCTACACATTTACCAGCTGGCTTAATTGCCACCAAAACAAAAAGTTTTGATCGAGTGTCAATAATTTTGTAAAAATCTGGCAGCCATTTGAAAAAAGTGTTTTTTTCATTCTTTTTGTATTTTTTTACTTGGGGCAAGCTGGGCCATGGCAAGTCCAAGCCATGTTCAACTTGCCCAATACAAGTGGTCCAGCTCACCTCAATTGCGCCATTTGCAAAAATAAATCAAGCCCGCTTTTTAGAATTATGGGCTCATTATACCCTATTCGTCAAAACACAAGTTTTAAAAAATGATGAGCATTAAATGCACATCAAAACTATTTTCAAAACTACACTAAAAATTGTTTTTTTGTCGTTCATTTTGTATCTTTGAAAAAGTTTCTTTTCGAATATGGTAAGTAAATAATGTAATTTATATTCATTTAGACCACTAAACATCCCGTTGGGTAATCAGATAGATTGGCTATAGACATGATAGAAGGGTGGCCAAACTTGCCTCGCGGCCTACATCTTCCCTCACTCTTCCAGGGGTAGAGATAAGACCAAAATTGCTACTGGCCTGGGGGGGGGGGGGGGGCGGTTGTACGTAAAAGTTGCTGGCCCTCCACTGAAACACTGGCCCTAATTTTTTTTATCAAAATGCCTGATTTTTATGATCAAATATAGCGCAGTAAAACAATTTTAATACATGTAGTCCGATTGATAATTATAACTTTACACAGCAAGGATAACAAAATCAAATGTGTTTTTTGTCCAATTTTGTTAATTCGTATCAACAATGCTTCAATCAAATATAAGTCATAAAAATCGTATAACGAGCACTAGCAAATACAACCCACTCACAATGTGTTGGTTTAATGCTGGATAAGCATGACATTTGCCAACGTAAAAACCTGAACCCCAGGCTGAAGGTGTTAGGCAAAGGAATAGGGCAGATCTCGAATTTCATTTTAGTAGCCTACTTAAAAATGAGAAAAAAGAAATGTGGCGCTTTTTAAGTGGCAAGATTACTATATTATCAGTTATTCGAATTAGATTCCAAAGCCTTTTTCAATCATCCCACCTTTCTCCAGGCTTGATGTTTTATTGAATGGACAATATCTTTGCCAACACGTCTCTAGTAATGTAGTGATAGGCATACAGCTGAGTTGTGATCTTCAATGGTTACATAAAGTGTAACATTACACCTTTTGATGTGTGATTTGTGTCACCTTTTTTAAGTTGCGATCGTAAATTGTGCGTCACCACTTTTAAGTTGCGATCGTTAATTGCTGTTCCTAATCGCTGCTTCATCAACAACCACGGAACAAGATAAACTTTCACTATCATAGAGATAAAATAATTCACCTTTTCTTGGAAAATTACATGTACTGTAGACTGCTCGCCTCCAATGTCCATTTTTGGATATGAGGGCGCATATTTTAGTTGAGGTTCTGCCTGTTTGAAGCAGCTTGAAATTGTGTTGAGTCATAACTTCATGATAGGCCACAATGCCGCTGGGCTAAGAGAGGAGTGATACGAGTGGAAATACAACGTGGCACCAACTTACAAAACACAAGACGTCAGCAGCACATTTTGTCTGAGACTTAGTATGAAATTTAATCAGCTGGCTAGACGGGGCCATTCATATGTTGAACTGGATGGCCCCCTTAAATTTTCACTGGCCAGCGTTTAAATCGAGTCTTCCTTATATTATGTAGCGTGTCTCACTGCGCTCGCCCAGAGCCGACCAAGCAGACACAAGTTGAACCAGTGTTGTTTTTATGTTGTCCACCGTCTTCGACGTTGGCCCAACATTAAAACAACATTGGTTCAACGTCTCTCGTCTGCTGGGCGTTGTTCACTCTGCTATCCCTTATCATAAGGCTTATGTCAAGTTATGACTGATGTATGATATGCTACCATATATTACGGGTAATTATGACACTGATCCTATTAAAACCAATACATAGGCTTATTTAAAATCATAAAAATCTGAAAAATAAATATTGACTGAGTCGGAGGTTAACTTCAATTATTTATCCAATAATTTGGTGGTTATAATTTTTTTGTATAGTTATCAATACTTTTTATTTTCTTCTTCCCTTTAGGCTTTACTTTAGGCTTAAAGGGACTGGCCCACGCTAAAATCATCAAAAAATCGGTGATTTTATTTTGGCTTCTCAATATGACCATATGATGTAAACATGTCCATAGACTAGAACTGCAAAAGTTTTTCAATTTTTCTGCTGCGCATTCACCAGTTAGGCTAGATATAGAGACGAAATTGCTGTTTTCTAATTATTGACAACCATGTCAAAAATAGGAAATGCGGGGATTTCGTCTCTATATCTAGCCTAACTGGTAAATGCGCAGCAGAAAAAAATTAAAACTTTTGCAGTTCTAGTCTATGGACATGTTTACATCATATGGTCATATTGAGAAGCCAAAATAAAATCACCGATTTTTTGATGATTTTAGCGTGGGCCAGTCCCTTTAACCTGTTAACCAGGTATACAGTACTTCATCATTCATGGGTTGATGCGCCCGTATAAACAAGTATCATTCATATTCATTGTAAGCAAAAAAAAACAGGGCTGCAACAACAGCAGTCAGGTGACTTGTCTATAAAAGTATAGCTAATATATTTACCAACGGAAATAATCAGTAATGACATGGCTTCATTTTCAATGTAAAATAAATGTAGATCGAGGTCTACAGACTGAGACACCGACCTTGATTGGCATGTTGCAAGCAGTTGCGGTATGAAATGTTCGTTTGCTGACTGTCACTGCTTGCCTGGTCAAATAGCTCAACATATCAACAGGAATAAATCTGTATCAGATCCAACCCTAACAATTTCCTTGGAAAATATTTCGCTAATTTATAAAAACTGAAGCCGGTGTGAGCAAGTGAGGGAAGATGTCTGGAGCAAGATGGCGCTTGACTTACTATTCAACACACTCTGCCAACGCATCACATGACTCCGCTATGGAATAGCGATAGGTGCAAATTTGATATAGGCTATAATAGTCGGATTCGCATTAACCGTGGTGAATGATTTTCGCCGTTTTCACACTCACAGTCAATTCTCAACCAATTGTCATGAAATTTTACAAGCTTTATTTTCTATTCATGTGGCGACTAGTAAACTATTACTCTTATGAGTTTCGGTACCAGACCCTGGGTAACCCAAAGTCCACTGTTCTCAAACTTCAAGTCAATGGGTTGTAAACTCGCAAATAAATAGTCTTCTGAAAAAACTGCCGTAGCGTAATAACAATAAGAAAAAGAAAGTATCCAATAGGGAAAGATTAGTTTTGACGTATAATTAAATTGAGACACCGACCTTGATTGGCATGTTGCAAGCAGTTGTGGTATGAAATGTTCGTTTGCTGACTGTCACTGCTTGCCTGGTCAAATAGCTCAATATATCAACAGGAATAAATCTGTATCAGATCCAACCCTAACAATTTCCTTGGAAAATATTTCGCTAATTTATAAAAACTGAAGCCGGTGTGAGCAAGTGAGGGAAGATGTCTGGAGCAAGATGACGCTTGACTTACTATTCAACACACTCTGCCAACGCATCACATGACTCCGCTATGGAATAGCGATAGGTGCAAATTTGATATAGGCTATAATAGTCGGATTCGCATCAACCGTGGTGAATGATTTTCGCCGTTTTCACACTCACAGTCAATTCTCAACCAATTGTCATGAAATTTTACAAGCCCTTTTTTCTATTCATGTGGCGACTAGTAAACTATTACTCTTATGAGTTTCGGTACCAGACCCTGGGTAACCCAAAGTCCACTGTGCTCAAACTTCAAGTCAATGGGTTGTAAACTCGCAAATAAATAGTCTTCTAAAAAAACGGCCGTAGCGTAATAACAATAAGAAAAAGAAAGTATCCAATAGGAAAAGATTAGTTTTGACGTATAATTAAATGTCCAAACAAATAATAGGCCTACTCCAGAGATCTGAACGGTAGGCCTACAAATTTTGCTTCAACAGCGCCGGTATTAATGGCATACCGGTACCGTATACCCGCGCATAAACGTGCATGCACTTAGCTTAGAAGTGAAATTAACATGTGTTGTAGGTATGTTTTAAATTGTTTTGTGTTCGAATATATATAAGTGCATTCACTTGTTTTTCGAAAACCAAGAGTACCCCTCTAAATAGGAATTATGTCACCATATCTGACACCTTAAACGACATAAAGAAATTAGTCTTTCAAGCCACATTATGACAATCACCCCGTAACACCCGTCCCCATTTAGCCGATTATTGGTACGAGGCCAGTGTTCTTGAAATAAATTTGGAACTCATCTAAACATATTCTTGAGGATTACATATTAACCCGCAAAGAAAAAAATATGCTAAAGTGGTCAGGTCAGGTCAGGTGTAGACATATACTACATGCACTATCAATACGGTAGAGTGTGAGTACTATCAATACGTCGAGGCCGCCATCAGCATGATCGCCTAGTCACATTGAAAAGGGAGAATCAAGGATATTTCTCTAAAAAAACACACAGATTTCAGCGGGGTTCAAACCCGGGACGCATGCATTACTGACGAAGCAGTCAGGCACTCTGACAAAGCGCCCCGTCTCCTTCTCTCTAACAAGAGAGGTGGTCACACTGCAGTAGCCTATGTAGGCCCTATATTAGGCCTATGGGTGCACGGATATGCCGTCTGTCGTGTCCCACACAAATCGCCTCTTGGTGTGAGGCTCGGGGCCCGCGGGCCTTTTCCCCTAATCCAGCCCTCTTTATAATTAAGTATACCTATCTAAACCAACCCAATCTCATTATAGGCATATACGTTAGACCAATGTCGGTTTAATGCTGGGCCAATGAACGAATACCATATGTCGTGGGATCGACTAACATATGCTGTGGGAACGAGTAATGTATGTTGTTGAAACGCGTTGTGTATGGTGTGGGAGTTATTAACTTGTGGGAACGAACTACTAAGTTGTGGGAACGAGTTCCTAATCGTGGAAACGAGCTACCAAGTCGTGAATTAGAGAAAATGATAGTTGCCTGTTTGCAACTCATTATCACGACTTTCTATATCGTTCCCAGGACTTAATAACTTGTTCCCACGAGTTAGTAGCTTGTTTCTTACGAGTTAGTAACTCGTTCCTCCAATTTGCTAACTCGTTCACATGATTTCTAAGCTCGTTCTCACGAACTTACTACCTCGTCCCACAAATTTACTAACTCGTTCCCATGACTTATTAACTCGTTACCACGACTTACTAACTAATTCCTACGACTTGCATAGCTCGTTCCCACGACTTTCCCCCTCGTTTTAGAAGAGCGCGCGCATTAGATTTAGGTCGCGCATTACCAAAAAAAACATGTGTTTTTTTTGCCCAGCGCGCGCATTAGATTGTTGCCGATTTCCGAAAAAACAGTCAATTTCTAGAGACAAAAAAAAATTCCGAGATAAAAAATATTTTTCCAGCTATGTTTTTTTGCTTTTTTTTTTCGTCGCCCTCATTACCTTTTTTAAAACAGGTCAAATTTATTTTTTTTCGTCGCCCTCATCAACTTTTACAGAAATTTGTCCAATGTTTTTTTTATTTTGTCGCTCATATTAACTTTTCCAAAAATAGTTTGAATGTTTTTTTTTCTTAAATGTGTTTTTTCCGCCCTCCCTCATTAGATTTTGGATTTTTCTGATCTAAAACAGATAAATTAAACATAGTGACCTATATGTTGAAAAAAACAAATAGGCATATATATTAATACTCACTAAAAACCTAAGTATGAATTAATTTTTATAGAAAGTATGCAAATACAGGCGAAAAGCATAATCGGTATTTGTAAAACGTCTTTCCGTCACGGTGGAATGCATTAAAACAAGCTGCACTACTACAGGGTTCCTTACGGGTGATTATGGAAGCAATAGTGATAGAGATATCATGCAAAATTAATGTAAATCTAATATGTTATATTGCTACGCATAATGGCTCGACTTTATTGTCGTGTAAAGTGAAATGGCAGTATCTGCTCATTTACTTATATTACAAGTGAGCTTTATAGGCCCAGAGAAGTAAGCCTATATATGCTACAAACCACACCCACTCTGTTATTTGTATATTACATAGGCCCTATTACAATCAGTCTCCTCTGATTCATCCACTATTAACAAGCAGCAGACTTTTGCACAAAACTGGCTAGCCCAATGCTATACAAATGCTGGCAACGCTGGCCCAGTATTAAGCAATAGTTGGCTGGATATTTCCGGCCATCTGAGGCCGCTTTTGCGCTGTATCGAGACGGTTTATGTAGTCAAACCTACTGCGATGTCAGGATTTTTAGTTGTGGCAGAGATTTGATTGACAGTTCTTTAATGTCCCTAAACCAATCATCATCACCACTGACGACTGACTGATGTGATTGGTTGAAATATCTCGCATTGTCTCTCGACATCAACCTGAAAACACGAGATATGTTACTCATTCAATCACTATCAAGGTCCCACGCAGCTAATTAGGTCTACTCGGAATGTATTCCGTAAAAGTTTAGACTATCATGATTTTATTTTTGCCAAAAGTTATTGTGGTCAGGAAGGTAAGAACTTTTGATGAAAATTCATGATGTGGCTTTTTTTCCTCACAATGCTTGATTTTGTGTTTGTAATTCACCGAAAAATCAGAAGAAATACTAAGTGTCGTATTAATATGAGGAATCGCATCACGAGCAATCTCTAAACCACGAGAGTCACTAAAAAATACATTTTGTACATCTTTTAAAGTTAAGCACTGAATTCGGCCGCAAATAAAAACAATGAAGCGGTACACACCTATCTTATATATGTTGTTTCACTTTAATACACTGTAGCCTCCAGCGCGTGGGCGATTAGGCCTATAGGCCTACATGTAAGTCTACCATGTCTATGGGAGTGTAATTAGTTGAGTGATACCTCAACCTCTGACTTACGTGATTGGTTGACAAGTCTCGTACTTTCTCAAATTCTCATCGTTAAAGCACGATATTTGAAGTTGTTTTCGTCCAGGTGGCCCAATGTTTGTGATCTTGGCCGAACCTCAGCCAAGAGCAATAGTAAATCTACATCATTGACCAAGTCCATATAGTCATTGTATTACAAATAGATAAAAACGATATACATAGACGTTGGTCCAACATCAAAACCGTATTGATTTTGGGTGAATGTCTCTTGTTTGCTGGGATGCCAATCGTCAATGACAATGTGCATGTTTTAATATGGTGGGTAGGCCTACGTCCGACATAGTCGACCTCTAGGTTCCATGCTATGTTACAGGCCTAACGTTATATTTTGAGGGTAGGCCTAATAATAATATCAAGTTAAGACTTATTTGCGGCATTGCGCGACGATGCTAATGACAGTGATCATGGTGATGTATTAGGCTATATTAATTGAATAACGGTAACATTAACAGTAAAACGGCCTGACGTTTATTATAGGCTCACATTTTTTGGTGTAGGCCTAATTTTTTTATATAGTAATATGCCTAACAGCTAACAGCGCGGCGATGCTGATGGCATAACAATAACAGTACAAATAAACTAATGTTCACTAATATGAATTGTTTGAATACTGCGTCTGGACATGGTTTGTGATCTGGAACAGCTTCCTTTTTGTGTGAAATGTGCTGTTGCAAGCTGCAGTGGTGGAACTGCTGTCATATCTTGGATACCCAGCAAACACGAAACATTTGGTTAACATTTTTACAATGTTGGACCAGCATCGAAAACGCTGGGCCGAAGTTGTATAAATGTTATACAAATGTTTTGTGTTTGCTGCATGGGTATTTGTATTTTTGTGAGAGCTCTATTATTAGCTGAAATTGTTTTTGTAAAAACCATGGGTTTTTTTTCAAGTTGAGATAATCACAAATGTCCTAGTAGCTAGCTGTTTCCGGTTCATTTGAATACCAACCCAGCTAACACAAAACATTTGTATAACATTTTTTTTCAATATTGGACCAACGTCGAAGACTTTGGGCCAACGTTGTACAAATGTTATACAATTTTTTTGTGTCTGCTGGGAATGTTATGGGTCATTGGGTATACGGCCATTGATTATATTTTTACTCTCAGGCCTAAAGTGCGAGGATCGAGTTTAGACGTCATAATTTGACGTCTATTGACGTCATATTCTTACGTCTAATCCCCGCGTTGTAAGATTTAAATTAATTTAAAGCGACACAATCAGGCTAAAATAAAAAAAATCTGTAATTTTAATTCGGATTTTTAATATGACTATATGATGTAAACATGTGCATAGACTAGACCTGCGATTTTTTTTTTTATTTTTGTGTTGCGCATTTACCAGAGCGACACAATCAGGCTAAAATCATCAAAAAATCTTTAATTTTATTCTGGCTTCTTGATATGACAATATGATGTAAACGTGACCATAGACTAGAACTGCGATTTTTTTTTCCAATTCTTGTGTTGCGCATTTAACAGTTAAGCGAGATATAAAGACAAAATTCCTGATTTCTTATTTTGGACATGCATGTCCAAAATAAGTTATAATGTTAATGTTAATAAAATTATTAGTGAATCGCTGACGCGTTACAGAACATAGAATTTGATTGATACTTTGGCTTAGGCCTCTACGCTTAAGAGAAAAATCCACGTGATTGGTTCTTTCCTTTACGCTTATAAATAAGCGAAATTCGTTTAAGGGTTACATAATATACAGTTTTATTGGTGGATGGTTTAAGCGTTATAGAACATAGGACTTGATTGGGTCTTTGGCTTACGCGTAAGGGAAAGCTCCACGTGATCGGTTATTTCGATACGCGTAAACGACGTTCGTTTACGCGTATCACTTTACGCGTTATGGGTCTAACGGCCTACCATACCAGCCCTGCCAATTTCATTTGTGAAGCTCGGCCACGCCGCGTAATGTGGCTAAGGGAACTAGAGTAGTGAACAGGTGCAATGCGGCAAGCAGGCCGAGGTCGCACAGAAGGTCATGTAATGAATCTGACATAATCGCTGATCTAATCGTTGAATAGGACTAAGGGTACATGTCTTTAATACAATGCACATTCGCAGCATCCACACTACATACAGTATGGCAAACTATGACGAAAGATAATATCCCTTTCGGTTCCTCAAATATAGGCCTAATTGCAAGCATTTAATTTGCCAATTTAATTCAGGTATAGGCCTATGCCTGTTGTGCTAACTAGGCAGCTGTAACATTTAGCCTACCTTCTTCTCTGGCCGTTTCTAATGTTAAAATGGTAAAATGTTGTGTATGCTAATCTGACTCATTTGTGCTTGATGCGCTAAATGTGAAGTGTCATAATTCAGTCTGAATTAGGTAAATAGTAGGGAGACTGAGAAAGATTTGGACAGTGCCTGGATTTCGATCTACATTTTTCCTCTCCATTATTTACCATGTGTTAAACGAATAAAGCTGGTAATACAAAATTTGTTTATGGACAAAAATTACTTTGATATAAATATAAAATATGAAAGTGTATATCTTATTTACCAGGTGTCTAATAACCTTGGTCTCAAAATAAAATGATGCTTTCAGAAAACTCGTTAAAGCATTACAAAAACGACGTTCGAATTGAACAATATATATACTTGTCTTGTCTAATTGTTATTTTGTGCAAAGTAGTGGGTCTTAGCCGTTATTGGCCCACACAGAATAACTTTCTATAGTTATATGTTAAAAAACACACACGGGCCCATCACATTACGTACATGGCCTTATAGTGTAAGTAATAAATATATGGTGGGGTGGGGCAAAACGCCCAGGTGAGGCAAAACGCCCACCGCTATTATGACGTCATTCCACGTGATTTTATAGTCTCATGTAATTCTTAAATAACTGCTGCCACATTTTCGATGAGCTGTTGAAAATGTCGACCATTTGTAACAAAACAGTGTTGTGTATACATGCTAAGTACATAATGTAACACATAATGTAAATGCGAGCAGTACTATATAGTCTTTCAAGGCCCAAGGAATACTGAGAACCACTAGTAACCGGGGTACATCCGAAGCTACTAGTGTTGATTACCGATGCAATGTGGTTTCCATTGAAAGATATACATGGTCACGTGACAACATTTAGAAACTTCCTCTGTTTCCAATTGGGGCAAAACGCCTACCATAGTGTGGGGCAAAACGGCAGGTGGGCGTTTTGCCCCTTTTGACTATCATAAATGATTTAATTGGTGATCATGATCTGGATTCGTAATCAGGCTACTCAAGGCTACTGGCCCATCTTACACTCAGGCTACTGCTGGCCCATCTCACACTCAGGCTACTGCTGGCCCATCTCACACTCAGGCTACTGCTGGCCCATCTTACACTCAGGCTACTGCTGGCCCATCTTACACTCAGGCTACTGCTGGTCCATCTCACACTCAGGCTACTTGCACGTCTCACACTCAGGCTACTGCTGGCCCATCACACTCTCAGGCTACTTGCACGTCTCACACTCAGGCTACTGGCCCATCCCACACTTAGGCTACTGCTGGCCTATCTCACACCCAGGCTACTGCTGGCTGATCTCACACTCAGGCTACAGCTGGCTCATCTCACACTCAGGCTACTGCTGGCTCATCTCACACTAGGGCTACTGGCACATCTCACACTCAGGCTACTGATGGCCCATCACACGCTCAGGCTACTTGCACGTCTCACACTAAGGCTACTGGCCCATCCCACACTTAGGCTACTGCTGGCCCATCTCACCTTCATGCTACTGTTGGCCCATCTCACACTAAGGTTACTGGTCCATCTCACGCTCAGGCTACTGGCCCATCGCACACTCAGGCTACTGCTGGCCCATCTCACACTCAGGTTACTGACCTATCTCACACTCAGGCTACTGCTGGCCCCCTTCTCACACGCAGGCTACTGCTGGCCCATCTCACACTCCTCAGGCTACTGTTAGCCCATCTCACACTCAGCTACTGGCCCATCTCTAACTCAGGCTACTGCTGGCCCATCTCACACTCAAGCTACGGACCCACCTCACACTCAGGCTACTGCTGGCCCATCTCACACTCAGGCTACTGCTGGCCCATCTCACACTCAGGCTACTGTTAACCCATCTCACACTCAGGCTAATGCTGGCCCATCTCACACTCAGGCTACTGGCCCATCTCAAACTCAGGCTACTGCTGGCCCATCTCACACTCAGGCTTCTGATCCATTTCACACTCAGGCTACTGCTGGCCCATCTCGCACTCAGGCTACAGCTGGCCCATCTCACACTCAGGCAAATGGCCCATCTCACACTCAGGCTATTGCTAGTCCATCTTACACTCAGGCTACTGCTGGCTCATCTTACACTCAGGCTACAGCTGGCTCATCTTACACTCAGGCTACTGCTGGCCCATCTCACACACAGGCTACTGCTGGACCGTCTCACACTTAGGTTACTGCTGACCCATCTCCACTCAGGCTACTGGCCCATCTCACCTTCAGGCTACTGCTGGCCCATTTCACACCAAGGCTACTACTGGCACATCTCACACTCAGGCTACTGGCTCATCTCACACTCATGCTACTGCTGGCCCATCTCACACTCAGGCTACTGGTGGCCCATCTCACACTCAGGCTACTGCTGGCCCATCTCACACCCAGGCTACTGGCCCATCTCACCATCATGCTACTACTAGGCCCATTTCACACTCAGGCTACTGGCCCGTCTCACACTCAGCCTACTGCTGGCCCGTCTCACACTCAGATTAAGCCTACTGCTGGCCCATCCCACGCTCAGGCTACTGGCCCTTTTCACACTGAGGCTACTGCTGGCCCATCTCACACTCAGGCTACTGCTGGCCCAACTCGCAATCAGGCTACTGGTCTGTCCCACACTCAGGCTACTGCTGGCCCGTCTAACACTCAGGCTAAGCCTACTGCTGGCCCATACCACTCTCAGGCTACTGGCCCATCTCACACTCAAGCAACTGCAGGCCCATCTGACACACATGCTAAGCCTACTGCTGGCCCATCTCACGCCCAGGTTACTACTGGCCCGTCTCACGCCCAGGCTTCTGGCCTGTCTCACACTCAGGCTACTGACCTGTCTCGGGCTGCCGGCCCATCTCACACTCAAGCTACTGCATGGCCTGTCTCACACTCAGGCTACTGCTGGCCCATTTCACACTCAGGCTACGGCTAGTCCGTCTGACTTTCACTTGAACCTGTCTTTCTATTGAATTTGCTTTAACCACACTGATAATATGGTCAACCTAAGGTCATGGACAGTGTATTATTATGTTAGGTAGCGGATGGGGCAAAACGCCCACCATGGGCGTTTTGCCCCTGCCAAAAGGCGTTTTGCCCCATGGTGTGAGGCAAAACGCCCACTTATGTCTTTTTGTATTTTTGCATTTCGAGAACAAAAATAAATAAATGTAATAAATGTAACATCAGGGTAGTGGATAGTGCAATTTAGTATCCAGCGTATGCTGGACTACATGTTTTCCTAGAGGTTGGTAGTAGGCCTACATAACTACAGCTTAAAATGCTTACGGTATGCGTTTTGCCCTACCCTACCCTACCAGTAAGATTGGACTTATAACGTCAACAGAACTCTACTTTTCATTTCTTCTTACTTTCCCCTGTTTCTGATTGTACGTTAGAGTTATTTGAAATTTATTCAAATTCATGACGTAGATCATGCTGCCCCTGCTATTATGCTGCAATTGGTTTCAAGGGTGAGTTGGAGTTGGTATCATTGTCGTTTGTCTTCTTACAACCGGTCACCCTCTGTCTTGCAACCTGTCACCCGCCGCCCGCCATCCCTGGACGTTTGATACTATAGTCAATGCAATTGTAGGCCCATGTATAACGGGTATTGGCCCAATCACGTAATGTTTAGGCCTACTGGAAATGAAGCACAGGCAGCCCCCTCCCCAGCGCAATCCTCCTCCATACATCTGTCATTATAATTATAGGGCCTTCCCACAGCTCATTTTCGGCCAAAAAGTGAACCGGTATTTTTTGTCAATCTCAATGTTTTTTTTATAAGTCTTCATATATTATTATGTTTGCTGAGTGACTGGTTTCGCGCAGGTTGCTGTAGTTGGTGTGGTGGGGGGAGAGCGCTCCGTCGTGTGAGTTAAGTCAGTGTAGATACAATAAAGTGGAAGTAAGGGCAAAGGAAAATCTACTGTGGCAGTATAATTTTTTTTTAATTGGGTCACTAAAGACAGTGTGACGTCTAGAACTAAATATGACAACAGCGAGTCTAATAGCTCAGTGTTGCGCTGGGTTGCAGACGCAGGTAATAGACAAGCTGCTGTCATGTAAACAACGTTAAATATAATGTAGCCTATGTATTAAAGAACACTTCGAAAATATAATGAATGTATTAATTAAAGAACACTCGGGAATGAGATTAACCATGTCTAGTACCTCAATGTTGCAGACTGAGGTAGGCCTAGTCTTCATAAGAGAATTTTCAGCTTTGTTGGCATCGCGCCAACTTTGACGATAATAAATGTTTTATAAGCTGATTTTCATAATTCACCCTAATTAATATATTGAACTATTTTTTAATACAACTGTTCAACAATTATTCGTAGAAATAAGTGTAATATTAAAGGGACTGGCCCAGGCTGAAATCATCATATATTTTGGCTTCTTAATATGACCATATGATGTAAACATGTCCATCGACTAAAACTGCAAAAGTTTTTTTTAATTTTTCTGCTGCGCATTCACCAGTTAGGCTAGATATAGAGACGAAATTCCTGATTTCTAATTATGGACAACCATGTCAAAAATAAGAAATACAGGAATTTCGTCTCTATATCTGGCCTAACTGATGAATACGCAGCAGAATAATTAAAAAAAACTTTTGCAGTTCTAGTCTATGGACGTGTTTACATCACATGGTCATATTAAGAAACCAAAATAAAATCACCGATTTTTTATGATTTTAGCCTGGGCCAGTCTCTTTAATTTTCGAATAGGTTTAGCACAAGAAAATGATTTGCGCTGTTATTTTTGTGATTGAAGGTGAAGGTCAACTAAAAATGTCAAGGCTGAAATAGTCCAAAATATGACTTAATTGATCATGTTTATAGGACATATGATTTAATTTTAGCCTATAGGTCTGTTTCAATCCATGCTCTTTTAAGCACGACTTGATTATTATGAACATTATTATAGTTATGTGCCAGCTGACAGTTTCGGGGAGATCATTTGCATAATTCACCATAATTAACATAATTGACCATTACATTACATTTTTTCTATTTATACCTGTAAAATGTGATCGCCAAGTTAAATGCAAAAAAATAGTGTATCTTGTATAATACCTAGTCATATTGATCTAATTATCAAACATTTGATCATAGTCTGGTTGAATACAAAACAATTATTTCATCGTTTAGGTTTTTACATAATTATGATGGTTTAAAAAAATTATTAGTTGTTTTCAGGATGCATTATATTATTTCCATTTTCATTACTTCCTACTCTGTTTTTGATAATATTTAATGTAAACATGAAATGAATAATATTTTAAATTATTGTTAAAATTACAAATTGATAGGCCCCTATTCATGTAATGCCCGATAGACCTACCGGAGGTAATTGAAACGTGGTTCAACGTACCCCGGAAAGCATGGTTCAACTACGTAGGCTCATCACAAATGTAAAAACAGAAATTAATGAAATTTTCAACAGATATTTGCAACTGCTTAGAAACAAAGTGTGCTGTCAAGGCATCACATATAGATACATTTTGTTTATACTATGATGATATTAGAAAATATCTTAAAATTCGAACATGCTTAAAAAAATAAATAAATAAGCGGAAAGTTTTTTTACAGCTTTAAAACTCTTTATTTGCATATTTCCCAGCATGACATTCGAAAAATTGTGAAACCTTGTAACATCATAGATAGTAGGCTACCTAAATGGTCATAACTAATTGCATTTGGTTCACAAAACATCAAATGACGTAGGGGAGAGTGAGGGAAGTTGAGCCGCGATCCAATAGGGCCACCCTTTCTATAGCCAAATCTGATTACCCACCGGGATGCTTAGTGCCATCTTGTGAATATAAATTACATTATTTACTTTAACCATATTCGTAAAAAAAACTTTTTCAAAGATACAAAATGCCATCTAGTGAATATAAATTACATTATTCACTATAACCATATTCGTAAAAAAACTTTTTCAAAGATACAAAATGAACTACGTAGGATAAAATATTTTTTTTAATGTAGTTTTACAAATATTTTTGATGTGCATTTCGTGCTCATCAGTTTTTAATACTTCAAGATATAATTTAACTTGAGACAAATTTTGACATATATACAGGTGGTATATAGGCCTATGTTTTAACTAATAGGTTATAACATGTATAATGAGCCCATAATTCTAAAATGCAGGATAAATTGATTTTTGCAAATGGCGCCAGATGAGGCAATTAAGTTGGGCCAATTTTATGGGGCAAGTTGAACATGGCATAACTTGCCCCTAGCTTAAGCTTGGAATTACCATGGCCCAACTAGCCCCAAGTAAAAAAAAATACATAAAGAATAAAAAAACTGCAATTTTTTTAAATCTCTGCCATTGTTTTTACAAAATTATTGACAGGCGACCAAAACCTTTGGCTTTTGTGGCAAGCCAGTTGGTAAGTGCCTAAATACCAAATCACAACTGATCAACTAAAAGTTGTCGAGATAACAATTTTACAAAAAATAAGATTAAAAATTAGAATAGCTGCCATTGTTTTGAAAAAAAGTCAACTGCAACTGAAACATAATTTTGCGACCAGGAAGGTAACTGCACACATACAAAATCACAAGCGATTTGGACTAGCGGTTCTTGAGATAATGTGTTCACAATGACACAAAAATTCAAAATGGCCCCCGTTTTTGTGAAACCAGTGAAACCCATGGAGACGCTGATTATTTCGCAGTCAGACAGTTAGGTCAAGTTAAGAGTGTGATATAAAATCACTTAGTAGGCCTATGGTATATTTGGTGATTGTAAATAAAATAAATATTATAATAATCATCTAAATTTTACAATTGCTCTATGCATGTCCATCTCGCCGCAGCCATGGCCCATCTTGCCCAAGAGATGGGGAAAAATGGGTCATGCTAGTTTATTTGCATTTATGTCAAAATCAAGATTAAACTTCTGTATGTTAGGCCTACGTACCGTACGTAACAAGAATAAACAACAAAAACTTTCATAAATACATAGAATTTTTTTTCATATATGCCTAGGGCCTACGAATTGTATGAGCACAAAAAAACATTTTAAAAACAGTGACCCAACTTCCCTCACTCTCCCTTAATATTAAAGGGTGGTTCAATTCGGGCCCATATGCAACCTGCCCCGGTATCCCCTATTCATAAAGATCAAGATCCAATCCAGTGCAGTTACTTGTAGGCTCCTACCGCTAGCCTATGCCAATAAATTCCAATTTTTTGCATTAAAATATTGTGGACATGCACTGTGTCGAATGCTTTACTAAAATCTAAGAAGACAGAGGCCGGTGCACATGGGTCCTGGAAATTATGTATTCTCCCCACTTCACTTTTCACCCATTTTTTGGGCTCACTATTCACTTTTTCATTATAAGGGAAAAATGATATAAATATAGCCTATAGATAAAAATAGATGATTATTTTTAGGTTCGTTTTTTACACTATTTATAAACTACAATCCTCGATGTTCAGAGCATATAAGAACAGGTGATTCGCCGTTCGTTCGATTCGTTTTTTAACCTATGTGCACCCTCAAGACACCCAGCACATATTCACCATTTTCCATTGCACGGGACGGTGTGATCCTATAGCAATCATTCAAGTCTGGAGACAGCCAAAGCCATATATAGGCCTTACTTGTAGAATGATTCTGTCGAAATCCAAATTGATATTTCGGCTCATATAAATGATATGGGATTCAAAAATTTTAATAATCTCGTGTAGTAGGCCTATATTAATCGCTCCAATATTTAAAAAATGGCAATACCGAAACAGGTCTAGCGTTATTGAATAGGCAAAAGTTTTCGAGTACTGGTCACGGCATAATTGTCAGGAACGATGAGTCGGGATACGGTGATATATCTGATACAACTGGTGAAGAAACAAATGGCGACGAGCGTGGACGCAGCGGTGATGGTGAATCTGGTGAAGGATCTGGTGATGGTCAAAGACATGATGGAGAACGTGGTGGCAGACGCCGTGGTGGTGGACGTGGTGGTGATGGACGCTGGGAAATACGTGGTGGTGGACGTAGTGGTGACAGGAGTTTAGAATGACGTGGTGGTGGGCGTGGTGGTGACAGGAGTTTAGAAGGACGTGGTGGTGGACGTGGTTTTCGAGGGCGTGGTGCAGGTGGTTATAATGGACTAGGTGGTCATGGTGGTGGACGTGGTGACAGCTAGAGATGCGACCAGTCGTCAGTGAGAGAGGTGAGAGTGGCAACCTGGAATGTTAATGGTTGGACTGGGGGAAATGGGGATTTAAGGTGTAATATAATTAGTTTGATGAATATAGATGTTGTTATGATTAGTGAAACACATTTGAAAGATAATGATCTGATAACTTTACCGGACTTTACGTGATGAGATGAGAGATGAGAGGTATTCATAAAAAGGCTGGAAAAGCCTCTGGAGGAGTGGGGATATTTGTACGTGATTCATTATTTAGACATTTTAATGTTAATATAGTTGATCAAAGTGTGCAAGGTATTACTGGCCTTGAGCTTGTAAACAAAGCTACTGACTACATAGTTAGGTTATACTCATGTTATCTGCCTCCAGAAGGATCACCATGGGCAAATATTACTGTTTTTTACGAACATTTACTAGGCGAATTATATTTAAGTTCAGAAGCTAATATTATTATTTTTGGTGGTGATTTCAATGCTCGGGTGGGAGATACGGCAGATTGTATTAGTGATGTAGATGAGTTAATAACGAGATGTGTTATTGACGAAGTTAAAAACAACTATGGAGACAATTTAATTGATTTTTTGAAAGAAACTAAGATGTGTATTTTGAATGGCAGGATAAACCCAGAAAAAGATAATTCTACATGTGTGTCAAATAGGGGGAAGTCCGTGGTCGACTATATGTTGACACCTCATGATTGTAATGGTAACATTGTTGATTTTAATGTACACATGGTTAGCGATATACTACTAGAACATGATTTATATACAATGTTGGCTCATGATTGTAAAGCTCCTGATCATTCCATGCTGGTTGCCACTCTATTGTGTAGCTATGACACTGTATGTGAACAACCGGACCGGGCTGGAGGGGGCAGGCAAGAAGATACGACGAGTACAGCTAGTGCCACCAGAAGGTATTGTGTAACGGCACCCCATCCTACTTTATAATTAATGATGAGTGGCAGCACGAATTGTATGAATTAGTCGCCCACATTGAACAATGCCAACATACCAAACAAGAAATTGATGATGTGTATAACAAGTTATGTACAATAATATTATCTGAGATGGATAGATGTGGTCAATATAAAGAAGCCATTAATGTAACTAGAAAACGTCATAAGCCATATAAGCCCTATTGGAATACGAATTTGTCCCAATTATGGAAGGATATGCATGAGAAAGAAAAAATATGTAGAAAATATAAAGGAGATAGAAACAGAAAATTAATCCTAAAAAATAAATTTGTACAAGCACAACAAATATTTGATAAAAGTTTACGTTCAGCTGAAAGAAATTATAATAGAGATACACTAGAAAACATAGAAAAAATAAACGTTAATGACCCAAATGCATTCTGGGCACATATAACGAATGGGTAGTAGATCACGTAATATTCCACTCAATTTTGATAAAGATGGTATGACGACAACTGATATACCAACAGTATTAGAAAATTGGAAAACTGAATTTGAAAGTTTATATAACCAAACAGGGCAAGGAGATTGGGACCACCAATTTTATGAGAACGCAAAAAGATGAATTAGAAACAAATATGTAAAACAACATTAACTACGAATCAAACTATTTTCTTAATGATGTGATTTCCTTTGCTGAAGTTGGTAAATGTATTAATAATTTAAAAAATAATAAAGCATCTGGTCCAGACCAAATTCCGAATGAAATACTTAAGACGCATAAACTTGATATTTTATTATACAAATATTTCAGGTTATGTTTTGAAAACACATGTACGCTATCAGTTTGGTTGAAGGCTATAATAACACCAATACCTAAAAATGCCATGAATGATCCTAATCTTCCACTCAGTTATAGAGGTATTAGTCTTTTGTCGTGCATTGGAAAAGTGTACAGTTCACTTTTGAATAATAGGTTATCTAAATTTTTAGATATGACAGGAATAATGTCTGATGAACAAAATGGTTTTCGGTGTAAGCGTAGTTGTGAAGATCATATATACTCTTTGTCTAGCATTGTACGTAATAGAATGAAAATAAACCTCCCAACCTTTACAACATTTATCGATTTTTCCAAGGCATTTGACTCGCTTGATAGAAATTTAATGTTATATAAACTATTGGTAAACGGAGTTGATGGCAACTTCTATAATGCGATCAAGTCGTTGTATGCTGGTACAATTTCACAACTCAGAATTAATAGTCACTTGACAGATATTTGTACAGTAACTAATGGAGCTCGTCAAGGAGATACTATATCGCCTACCCTATTTAATCTATATACAAATGACCTTGTTGATGAGTTAAATGCCTTGAAATGTGGAGTTGATATAGATGGTCGATGTGTTTCTATTTTGTTATATGCAGATGATGTTGTTATTATGTCTGATTCAGAAGATAAATTGCAAAAAATGATTAATTGTGTATATTCCTGGTGTAGGAGGTGGCGTTTATGTGTTAATCTCGCCAAAACCAACGTAGTTCATTTTAGAGCTAAACCACGAAAATTGATTCAGTATAAATTTTATTATGGAACAAATGTTATTGATTATGTATATAAATATAAATATCTCGGAGTTGTTTTTCACGAACATATGGATTTTATTGAATGTGCAAATCGTCTCGCAGATGCTGCAGGCCGAGCACTTGGAGCTGTTATGAGTAAGTCCCGTAAACTAAAGAACATACAATTCTTAACCTTTACCAAATTATTTAATGCCATGGTTATCCCAGTAATGGATTATAGCGCAGGTGTATGGGGATTTAAATATTATCATAAATGTAACCGCGTTCAAACTCGTGCGTTATCTTACTTTTTGGGTGTACATAACAGAGCCCCAGTAGTGGGAGTACAAGGTGATGTGGGATGGATATTGCCAAAATATAGACGACTCTTAAAAATGTTACAACTATGGAATCATTTGCTTTCCTTAGATAAAAAATGGCTTACAAAACATATTTTTGAATGGGAATATGCAAATAATTTTGGAAATGGAAACAGTTGGATTGATGAAATTAAACAAATTTTCCAGTTGGTTAATAAAGAAGACGATTTTAATAATTTATTAAAAGTTGATTTGAAATATTTTTCAATATTGTTGTATGGTGTTATGGAGCGCGAATGGCAACGCGAAATATTAGTTAAACCAAAACTGAGAACCTATATTACTTTCAAAAACTTGTTTAAAGAAGAAGAATATTCATCTAAAATCATGTCGAAGAAAGCACGTTCACTGATTTCACAAATACGACTGGGAATTTTACAATTAGAAATTGAAGTAGGACGTTTCAGAGGGGTTAGCCCCGAAGACAGACTATGTCAAAATTGCAATATGGGTGTGGTAAAAAGTGAGGTTCACTTTATATGTGAATGCCCTTTATATAATGATTTGAGACACGTTATGATTAATAAATATGTTTTTCCCGTAGGCCTAAATGCCACAATGTCTGATAAATTTTAACTGATAATGTCAAATAATTGCAGATTTCTAGGTACTTATATTTGTCAGGCATGGGATAGGCGTACTGATAATATGTATAACAGGTGATATGTGGCATGTAATAACATCAACTTATATATAACGTAGTTTTGTATTAGGGGAGACCGGGGCACCATGGACACCTATTTTTCATTTTGGATTTACTTCAAATATCTTTGTAGCACATTAACGTATTATCGACCAATAGGTAACACTGTACTAAACTAATGTCTGACTGGAATACAATACATGCATTCATGTTGGATGTTACTTAAAAATCAATTTTAAAAAAATCCAAGAAATGTCCATGGTGCCCTGAGCTCGGGGCACCATGGACATGGGGGCGGGGTACAATGGACATGTCTACAGGCATGTTGGAAGGACTTCCTCTGTCAATCAACACATTTTTAATAGTGAAATGAAAAATAAAAAAGTAATATTTAAATGGAGACATCTTCATTTTGGGTGGTAGTGAGATAAAGAAAAATATTTTTTTCTCTGAGGACGGGGCACCATGGCCATTAATGCCAATAATGGGGCACCATGGACCCAAACATGTCCATTGTACCCCGTCCATGGTGCTCCAGCAAGACGATTGTGTAGCTTTAACTAGCTTAAGGTAGAATCTTCCATTATCGCCCATGGTTCTTAAAAAAACACAATTTTCACTAGCTACTATGTGATTCTTCTTTTAGCTTAATTCCAAGGAGTCTTTAATGTATTACCAAAATCCGTGTATCACAAAATTTACTTCAACCCTTCAAAAACACATATTTCGCCATAGCTTACACAAGCCTTGATAAATAACCACCAATTTTTCTGCTGAAATAGAACAGCTTAAAAGCATTCCCTAGAGGGTTCTTTTGTTAAAATTGGACAACGCACTTGGCTAAAGAGACAGATGTTCATAGTACCCCGATGGTCATAGTGCCCCGGTCTCCCCTATATTATTTTTATTTGTGGTATTGGGGTCATATCTGTCACTATAGGGGCCTACATTTATAGTGACAGATATGACTCTTTCGTACCTAACGTTACTGATATATTTGGTTCAAGCGAACACAGTCCAGCGGGCGCGGGACGTCCGCCCGGTGTTTGGACCGATGTTGGGCCAGCGTAGTGGACGGTGAGCCAGCATTGGTCCGGCATTGGGCTGGTGTCCCGTGTTTGCTGGGAGGGTATCCACTCTGTGTTGGTTCAGTGTTGGTCCATGTCTTCGGCGCTGTCCCGGCACTGTCCCAACATTGGGTCGATCCTAGTGTTTGCTGGGATTTACAATATTGTGTAATAATGTTGATTTTTGGCTGTTTCGTTCAGCATAGCCTATATGTTTTTTTTAAATGGGCTTGGTACTATATTGTTAAAGGGACTGGCCCAGGCTAAAATCATCAAAAAAGCGGTGATTTTATTTTAGCTTCTTAATATGACCATATGATGTAAACATGTACATAGACTAGAACTGCAAAAGTTAATATTTTTTGTGCTGCGCAATCACCAGTTTGTCTAGATATAGAGACGAAATTCCTGATTTCTAATTATTGACAACCATGTCAAAAATAGGAAATGCGGGAATTTCGCCTCTATATCTAGCCTAACTGGTGAATGCGCAGCACAAAAATTATAAAAATTTGCAGTTCTAGTCTAAGTACATCATATCATCATATGGTCATATTAAGAACCCGAAATAAAATCACCGATTTTTTTTATGATTTTAGCCTGGGCCAGTCCCTTTAACATATTTATATTGTCATTGGATCTGTTTGTACATGTCACTATCATAAAAATATACAATACAATACAATAACATTTTCTCACCATTTTTAAATAATGGAATTTCTTGACTTCAAGAGCTATTTTAGTTCATATGGGGGGTAAAGTCAAAGTGCCTTACCCAGGGACACACCATCGAAACAATGTCCCAATATTGAGAGGGGAGAAACATGATATTTCTCTAAAACTGCACCAAGACTGCAAGAGGGTTTCTAAACCGCACGCCACGGCATTGACAAAGGTCCACGTGACAACGGCCTATAGATGCGAGCGCAGCGAGCTGCTGCAAGCCGATATAGCGCTAGTCTTACACTACATGAATGATGATGCTAGCCACTGGATTTTTCGGCGCAAATTATTAAATTAACATTTGCAGTTTCTCTATATGACGATTATGAAAGAAATGGCGACTGAAGCCCTAAAAAAGAAACGGAAGATGTCCAAGAACAGGAAAAGGGCATGGAAAAAAACTGATGTCGATGATGTTGAAGAATTCTTGGATGAAAAACGATTTAATCAAAGAATAGGGTGTGTGAAACAATCCTATTTTATGTCGGGATAGTTAGTTTCCAATCCTCACAGTGGGCGATAATAAGTGAATCCACGTGGTACCGTACGTTTCAGAAATAGTACTAGAAGGGTCTAGGCGGCCTACGAGGCTACGTTTCAACAGACACTTAAATATCTAGCAGTTGTCTAGACTACCTCACTACACTGTCTTCAGTGAGTCTGTTTCACCAGATCCTGAGAGTAGACTTTTTTCTATATGCTGGGACGCTGTTTGAAATTTTTAAATAATATAATGTTAATTTTTCTTATTTTTTATCTCTCCGAACATCCCTGGAAATTTGGCGGAATTTTGTTTTTGTGTATCTGGAGAAACTGTGGTCATAACTCATCTAAGGCCTACTGATATAGTTTAGGAAGACGTTTCGCACCCTAACCATATTTCAGAAAGACGTTTCGCACACTAGTTATAATTTGGAAAGATGTTTCGCATCCAAAGCTAAAACAAAACTAAAATCACACATTTATTACACATTTACCAACAGATTTTAGATATTCAAAATGACAAGCAATATCATTTTAAAGATGATTTAAATTTATTAATGGTAATTTTTGTATTAAATTTAGAAGATATTATTCATATACCAATAGAATATGTATAAATTTCTTTTATTTGCAATCATTTAAATTTCTGAAATATTGGGGCAGAAGGTTCTCATGGTTCTGAAGATTTTGAAGACTTATTATACTTACTACCCGTTTAAATTGTAACTTGATTATCTGCTGTAAATTGTATGTACATCAGCAGCCTCTGCCCAAACTTCAATGCAATAGGAAAAATGTGAATATACAAAACAATTATACAATGAGAGTAATGTGGTAATGTTTAACCGGACCCATGTTTAACTGATGCTTCGCTTTACAAATAATTCCAACTCCCTTGGAAATTATGATCTTACATATTTCAAATGTGATGACCAACCTTGAAATCAATATAAACTCCCAAGAAATTTAGTTACTTCCACTTTGATACAGATATTCCATTTGTCTGCACATCATTACAAATGTTTAGAGATTTTAATTATATATTTTTAAAGTAAATTCTTGATATTCAACATGTTTAGGGACAGTTTATTAACTGATAACCAGGATACAATATTTTTTAGCTCTTAGTTCATAATAACCATGAAAGCATCAATGTCTTTCCCATTTATAACAAAAACATTTGTATCATCAGCATATAGTCTAGTATTGGAAATAGAAATGTTGATACATAAGACAAATCATTCACATAAATTAAAAACAGTAGTGGTCCTAAAATGGATCCCTGTGGCACTCCTAAAAACAACTTTGTAACTTTATCAATATTTTTTTCCCAAGGCCAGGCGTCAGGGAAATAAATAAGTAGAATTTTTTTGGGATTTTTATCTTTGGTACCTCCCCTTAAAAAAATCTGTCATTTTTACTTTTTATTTTGTTGTGTTGGACAAATTAGCTATGCCACATCCGTGAACCACGTTATGAACAAAGTGTTGCCCAAATATTAGATTTAGATCTTGATTTAGATTTAAATCAAGGTCAATTTACCTGCACATTTATTGTACAAAATGACTCTATTTATTTTCAGGGGACCAGTGTCTGAAAAGGAAGATAAGGACTTGTTTTTCATTGATAAAGTGGTTGAAGACAGTTCTACTGATAGGGCAGGTAATAATAAAACTGCAAGTAGCTTTTTTGGGGCTAGATAACTTACTTGCAATTGTGTAAAATGCTTGAGACAGCTCTCTAACATGTTTAATTCAATAGAGATCCATGTTAACAGTAATTAATTCTTTGCCTGATAATCACAACTATAGTCGTTTTTAATCTGTTCTACTAGCCGATTAAATCACTGTTATTGGGAAAGAAACAGGTGTTTAATAAAATTTTGTAAATGTTTGGACACAGTTTTCTATCAAATTAAACAAATATGAGTAATTTGAGCCTGTGGATCACGGTAGCGAGACACAACCTCAAGTGGCTAAAAAATTTAATAAATTAATAGAGTAAGGATACTTAAGGGTTAAATAAAGTACGGTAAACTATCTTGAATATGACTATTATCAGAAATGCATAATACTGTATTATGCATTTCTGCTAAGATTGTGATTTCTACTTTTATATGTGGAACAAGAGACTACATGTATCAGATACATATATATGTATCAAATTAGACAACTTGCCTGGCTGTCGGCAATAATAGTCATCGTATGGCTTATACAGTTGCAAAGGTCGGATGGACTGCATCTAAAACAATTGATTACTAGAAAATCCCCCTACAATGCAAGGAATTTCCCCAAAAAAATTGTTCTGTGACAATCATGATCTGTTACTTCAAATTCCCCTCCCAAAATGGTCGCGAAATCAAACTGAATCAGATTTGTTTACACTAAATCTCAATTTTTCTCTACATTTTGTGATTTAATTTGCTTTTCTGTTTTCTATAATTGTGTCTCAGTATCTTTGGATATATTTCTGCTGCTTATTTAACCCGAAAACCGCCCGAATTAGCATAGCGGAATTATCATATTCAAATGTTTCATTAAGGTTAGAATTCTCATTATAACACTTTATTTTCACTGTACACACTACTTAATCATGGCTAAAAATGTAATTAATAAAATATCCGCTTTTTCGGGTAACAGGATTCAAAATGGCTGCCAAAATTATCATATTCACAGATTTAATTTAAGCTATATTCTTCAGCTTATTGTACTGCATACACTACCTAATTTGAAGCCAAATATTTTGTAACTAATAAAAAATCCGCAATATTTTCCTTCTGCTTATGTAAAGCGTTCTGCATTTTCTGACATAAACAGATAATGGTACTTTTTTTAAATACGATGCCCGCACAAAAAGCAGGTGAATTTTGTGTAGGATTGCATTTAAATTTACAATGAGAGTTGTTTTAAAAGAAACTTTAGCGACATGATTAACACAAATGTATTGAAATAAACTAGTTTGGTACCTTTTTACTTGAAATTGTTGGTGTAATTAACATTTTCCACCGTCATCAGTTTTATTAGTCATCATTAAAACAAATACGTAGGGCCTACATAGCACATAGTGTAGGTCTAGCTCATATATTCTCATTTATACGCAATATAATATATTATACCTTCTTGTCCAGCTGAGATGCGGATTCTGGGGATAATGAACATTGTACGTTTGAAACTTAACATACTTATTATTAATCCATTTCAAATTCCACTTATATCAGCCACTGGATTGATAAAAAAACCTCAGAGAGTCAGGGAGAGCCAATTCATTATAAACGTATACATAAATATACTTGAAGCTTTTACTATTATAATACTTTTTAACCCACCAGACAGGGACAGCTCAAGCTCGATGTAGAATACATATAGGAGAAATAACATATAATGCATCAATGTGTATCACAAGCTCGTAGCAGGCATTACATGTCTTCGTGAACATTACATACCTTCATGCACTCGTACATAGGTTGTTCTGACAGGGAAAGCAAGTAGAAAACCCTTGTGCATGTACACATGTATATTTTTCCTATATGTTACTTCCGGTAGATATGCAGTGTCTCTATGTACATCTCAGTATCGTCTAACAAACTATGGAGGCTGGTGAAAGTATCGAGATAGCAGAAGGCATGGACAGATACACATCAATGAGTTTCAAAAATGCCACAAAAGGAAAAATAGTTCTTTGTGTTTTCTTGTGTGCTGCCGTGTTGCAAATACAAATCCACATCAGAAAAAACTACTTTTACAACACCATCAACAGGGTGTATTATGCACCAGTCTATGTGAAAATTTAAACACATTAGAGTAATGTCGCAATGAAGATACTTGTGAATCATGCTTCCATCTCTGACATGATGATGAATCGAAGAAGAAAATATGATTACTAAATACAGATGCTCATATACGAGTCCTATGTATATCTTTATCAACATGCATAATTTACAGTTCTTATGAGTAACATTTTTAAACTTTGAGCTGTGTGGTGTAGGCCTAGACACAGCAATAAATAAGTTCTTCGAGACTGCACAACTTGTATCTGAAACAGCCCCCACCCCCAATGGCTACACAGGATGGACGTATCTGGCGATATAAACGTGAATATTTAGATAATATGGTATAAAGATGATAAAATATTATTGAAGAAGATAATTATAAAATATGCCATAATTGACAATTTTAATGAAATCACAAAATGTAATCACAATATTTTCATTCCACTTTGGTCATGGCGGCCTTTTTGAAATTATGCAGTGTAGGATAACTTACGGGTTTGGTTACGTTTTATCTTCAATGGAGAAAATCATTCGAATATGATGTTTGCAGCCATTTTGAATTCTGTTGTTCTAATTTGGGCGGTTTTGGGCTTCCTTAATAATCATAAATATATCCAAATATACTAGGATACAGTTAAAGGAGTCATAGAAGTAAATAAAATCACAAAATACGGAGAACAAATCGAGATTTAATGTAAACAAAAAACGTTTTAGTTTTACTTTGCGGCCATTTTGAAATATGCAAATTAGGACATTTTACAGGTCAAAATCGCTTGGGGTGTTCCTCTTATATGATTTAGGAGATGAAAAAGCACCAGTATGTGAAATTTGGTGCTTTTATCACAATCTTTAGTGGATTTTTATACCTTAGCACCTCTACTACTTTACCACTCTTCTCAGATAATTATAGAGCTATAAATAGCTCCCCTATGTTTAGTACAGCATTTAACTTGAGAGTACCATGATTTCCCATCGATACCTGTCAAGATTTAGATAGCCGATGATACAGATTTGAAATAAAAGCTGGGAGTCATTTCTCACAACAATTCATTTTAGGTGTCTCCCTGTTAACTGGAAGCACTTGTCCATAATCTAAATTATAAAAAAATACAATTATCCCAATGATGGGAGTTGAGAGATTGGAGGATTTGTTTCATTTTAGGCTGAAAATAAACGAAGCTGGGTAACTTTTCTTGGATTGATTATACTAGCCAATTACCAACTGATCATATATTTTGAAATTACAACTGATTTCCATCATTAGGTGGGGGTGAATTAAAGAAATATATATATTTTCAACTTTACTTTAACCCTTTCAGCGTGGAGACCGTCTTTACAGGTCAGAAGTACTTATAATGAACGTAGACCCATAACATATCACTGTCGTCAGAATGGAATATTTGGGGAAGCTTGTTGTCGTCTGCATGAGGACAGAGCAGAAACACTGCAATGCAATACTTGGACATTGATAATATGTATATTAAATTGTATGTTATCTACACAGATACTAAAAGAAGAAAGAGAGGATCAAAGCCACTCCGATGTCATGCACTCCTGCAGCCAGATCCTACAATTAAAGCTGTTAGAACGTGAGCATTTTATAATCAATCGACTTTGTCACCAGATCAAAGCTATTCTCAAATTAGGTTCATTGTCAGTCTCATATAGTTGTCAAAACGATACAAGCCAACAAAATTTGCAGATTTCAATGATAAATTTGATATCGTACAATGGTCATTGTTTACCATGCATTGCTTATTTATTGATCAATTTTTCTGATTTTGTCATGGCATGTTACAGTTCTAAGGTTAGCAGATGATGTTGAAAATCATTGTCCCAAGAACAGGAATCATTGTGAAGTGAAGTACCGACTCAAAATTATTAGTACCAGTTAAATCGATAGCCTAAGGCCTTTAGAAGTAATCAAGTATCCCAGTTTTACAATAAAATGTTAAGTGGTATGATGCCACTAGAAATCGCAATAATTTAGCTAATGTTTGGAAATACATGTATTTTGTAGTCAGGGCTACAGATAAAGCTTTGAATGTCATTTAAGTATTGCTCTGGAGTCTCATCATTTCAAAACATAATTGAGTACCGGTACTCAGTAAAATCAGTTAGTACAGTGTATTACAATTTTCGCTACACATCAATGTGAAGAGAATTGAGCATTTTTAGCGCTTAAAGGAGTAGTCCACTGTGTACAAACAGCGGGACAAATCTGTACCCAGAAAGCACCACACTGCTTACAGAGCTAGAGCCGATTGGGGTATAACTAAAACCAGAAATAGACATAGAGTTGTCTATAGCTTTTTAATATAATGCTGCTGACAAGATTTTGCATCCTGCTGTGGTTATTGCACAATACGTTGGAATATTACAGCAGAGTGCATGTATGTGGAGTGGACATGTAGCCTACATCCATGTCTATATAATACTTCTACCCCAATGCTTCATCATCATCCTCAGTCTTATGTGATGTGTAAAACTTTCTTCCAGGAAACACAATGTCATCAAGAAGAAAAACATTCTGAAAAAACGATGCCCTGCTGTTCGAGACAGAATAGAAAATGGTTTATCAACTGCAAAAGAAAAAATGGCAAAATTTCACAGGTGGAAGGTGGTCAATGGAAGGAGGAGAAAATTTATTGAAAGTCATAGCCTGAGGACGGGAAGTTGTGATTTATGGGCAGAGCATGGTGAATTTTTCAAAGCATCGACAATCTCTGATATTATTGTGATTTTTATAATTTTGTTTGTTTTTGAGCCCAACCGTCTATATTTTTTTACACTAACACTAAAAGTGTGTTTTGTAGGATGGCTGACTAAAACATTTGTTAATGTGATAGCTGCTGAGAGCCATTTTAAAAAATGTGAGACAAACAGCCCCTAGTTTGCTGGCAGTATTATATTTGTTTCTTTATTTTATATTAGGTATACTGACATCTGCAATTTGCAACACATGTATCTTAATATTAGTTAAATGTTACATAGTAATTTAAAAGTAAATGTGTTCACCATAATATACTTAGATACATCTATATACAATTATCATACAATTGAAGACTGTTCGTGCAGGTGTCCCTGAAGTAATTACCATTTTAATGATACAGCAGTAAAGTTACAGAGTCATATAGCTGTATACCAACCAGTACCATTTTTGGCAGTCATGTGGTTCTGAGCGTCTTGTTAAAAATCTGGCAGCTGCTGTATTTCATTCTTTTACACATCACTTGTCATGATATCCATAATTAAAAGTTGACTCCTAGCCCAAACTAACATAATCGTTGTGCTGATGTTGACTACAACTGTGTATTGGGGGAGGAGACTGGATGACGTATGTTGTAACTAGATGCATTTGAAAATAGTGTAATGATTAGATAGTAGTTAAAACTATATTTATCAAAAATGTTTCTATGTTTTTTTTAGATATTAATGCAGTACCAGATGGAATGGATGAACATTTCTGGGAAAAAACTAAGCAAAAACGCGTCAAGGTCAGCTGGGTTTCTATTATACATTTTATTCCAAAAAGGTGGTGATGGTGTTCAAGCTACATTATGATGATCTATTGTAATTATTGTTAATCAATTATTACCAATAAATTTAAAGTCTGCATTTGTAGGTCTAGTTGATTTAGCTCTTTACTCTTGAGTAATAGGCAACACATGATATCATATATCCTCTTGCTCGGGTGAGTGGCAGATTCTAGGGATGTGTTTTTGTTTTTGTGCTACTGTGATCCACAACTTCAAGTGACTTAAAATTGCTCACATTAATTTGTAAAATTAGGCTGTATTGTCCCAGCAAACAAAAGACCTTGACACAATGTTAATTGAATATTGGCCCACCGTGTTCGATGTTGGCGCAACGTTCAATTAACATTGCTGGGGTGTATATCAGATTCACAGATTTATGACATTTTTCACTTCTATAAAATGGTTACATTGGCCCAATGTTGTGCTGATGTTGGCCCCCGTCTACGATGCTGGCCCAACATCAGCCTAACTTTGGTCCACACCAGTTTGAACGCAACAGATATCATCAGTGCTCTAGGGATTAACCCTTTTTCTGCTGTGATCGTTTATACACGGGTTGAAGCTAGTTTCAAACCGAATAAGATGCCACTGAAATTGATAAAATAGTTTGTGATAGATGCTCAGTTAATCAAATAAATAAATTTGGGAAATGAAATAAAGATATATTTTTCATCATTGCGTTAGCAATTCAAGCTTCGAATGAATGAAAAATCAAAGCAAACAATTCAGCATGATAAGGGTTAATATAATGAAACTAATACAACAAAATGTGCAGGTACCAAAGAGACAAAAACCATCAGAAGTGTCTGCGGTGGAAGTAGTTCATCCAGGTGCTTCATACAATCCAGGATATGAAGAGCATCAGGTAATCTCATTTATGTGTGACCCATTTGCGCACAATTTAATTATTTGAAGTGAAAAAATTCTAAACTAATAAAAGATACAGAATATCTTGTTTTACTAAGCAATTCTATACGTAACATTCCTGAAGTTATCTATGTGCAATAATGCATATTTTTTATAAAATGCATCTTTCGGAGGGTTAATTCCAACTTTTTGCATTTTTCACCATGATATAATTAAGTGAAAATGTCCAAATTGTGAGGGCTTTCGCTTAGAACATTGTAAACAATTGTCTTTTAAAAGTTTCAAATTCATAATGAGATGCAAAAATGCCACTGATTTTGAGCGGTCACAACGCATCTAACAAATAAAAATATGTCACAGATGTTCTTCAATTTGTGAAGTATTTATCTATCTACAGGAGTTAATAAATGAAGCAAATTCTAAACTAATAAAAGATACAGAATATCTTGTTTTACTAAGCAATTCTATACGTAACATTCCTGTAGTTATCTATGTGCAATAATGCATATTTTTTATAAAATGCATCTTTCGGGGGGTTAATTCCAACTTTTTGAATTTTTCACCATGATATAATTAAGTGAAAATGTCCAAATTGTGAGGGCTTTCGCTTAGAACATTGTAAACAAGTGTCTTTTAAAAGTTTTAAATTCATAATGAGATGCAAAAATGCCACTGATTTTGAGCGGTCACAACGCATCTAACAAATAAAAATATGTCACAGATGTTCTTCAATTTGTGAAGTATTTATCTATCTACAGGAGTTAATAAATGAAGCAGCCATGATTGAAATGAAAAAGATAAAGAAAAATATGAAAATAGAGAGAGCAGTGAGGGTTCCATCATCAGCTGTTGCACCAACTACAGTAAGTTAATGTGGCTATGTGAGCTGGTATGTCAATATTGAAAATTAATTATACAAGAAATAATGTAGCCAACTGATTGTGTTTTAGATTTTTCAATACTATTAATGCCTCAGGTGTTATTAAATTTTGTTTGTCTGTCTTTCCCTTTCAGGTTTTTAATTGCGATCCCATCAATACCAAGGGTCATTAAAAGTAATTAATTGGTCGTTAAAAAATATATATTATTCTAGATAATTAAAAAGTCATTGAATTGGCTAATGTATGGACTCTATTGTATGGGCTATTGTATGTACACAAATTCTTCTCGCCAGCTTGAAGAATCATGTCTAGTATTTGCTAGTGTTTGAGTTATCCATAATAATTGCTATGAGTCAGCCTACTTGAAGGGCTAGCTATTCCATCCATCCATCCATCCATCCAAACAAACAAACAAATATTTGATGCTTCCCGGCATCTATCTATATAACTGTACATGTTGCAGAAGAAAAAGTTATTACAAAGTCCCGAAATTTTAATTATTTTCACCAGCAATAGACATTGTAGAGCTGCAGGAACCTTTGGCAACAAACCTGTACCTGGGAGTACTTTGGATCAGGTTCGAAGATGAGGACCTTGACCTTGTTGATATATAACCTTGTGGTTATTAAATGCTAAAAATTGAATTTCGTTATCATTTTGATAGCTGGATCATTTTTTTCATCGACATCAAATACACAGGCCTACTAGTGATGCATCCCTGGATGTCAAGATTGAAGATAAGTGACCATGACCTGTTTTTCAAGGTCATAGAAGCCAAAAAAGGTATTTCATTGTAAAAACTGAATCAGTTTTATTCCCATTGAGACCAAATTTCTACCACTGATGCACCCTTGAAACTCTAAGCACTAAATGACAAACTTTGATCTAATATTCAAAATTTCTATCTGGTGGAACCAGAGGGCTGTATAGGTGTTTGTGCCAAACAACTCTTTTTAGTTTATACATCTTGATTTTCTAGGAAAACTGGATGAAGGAGATGTCTGCTGGCATTCTGCAGCAAGATGATTCAAGTGGTGAAGAAGGTACGGGCGACATTGATCAGCTGTCATTAAACCCTCCAGTGCAACGAGACAAAAAGAAGACAAAGAAACAACGCCGGAAAGAAAATCAGCAACACATAAAAGTTAGATATTTTTGCCATATTGTGATGAAAACCTACAAAACTATTTTTGGTAAAATTAAATCTAAAACACAACATGGAGAAATCAATCCATAATTATATCCATGTCTGTTTTTTTGATAATTTTAAAATCAATTGAATACAGTACCTTGCGAAGTTAAGTTGCTGAACCAGAAACTAGAACTGATCTTGCAGCGCTTGACATTAAGGGTTGCCAAGGAAACTTGTATGAGAGCCCAAGCCATTCTTTGGAGTGGTGTCGGTGGCAACTGCTATCAAGTGAACACATTAATGTAGCCCCCTACTGGGGATTATGGGATAAACATTTATTAGTTGATAAAAAGTATGATTTGTTCAAAAATTTTAGGTTGTCTTTGTTTTTTCACATGACGTAGTTTCATACAAGTCATGTGCAAATTCAATGTATATTTTGCTCAATCAAACATTCTGGTGAAGGGTGCTATACATTGCAAATGTATTATTTTCCTTTAATGCAGGAAAAAAGAGGCAAGCAACTTAAAGAAAGCAGAAAAAAGGAGAATGAATTCAATAGGTAAGTAATATGGTTTTCTTCATTGAATTCAATAGGTAATTAATATGTCTTTCTTCAATGATTATCTAAATTTATGGTTTTGTTTTCATTTTAATTATACTTTGCTGATTTTAGTTTTTTTAGGCTGATGTCGTCTGTCTGTACATCTGGCTGTCTTTTTGTCCATACATCCGACTTTCTGTTTGTCAGTCTGCCACTGTTTAATTGGGTCTATAGCTTTCATTTGAATTATACTTTGCTGATTTTAGTTTTTTTAGGCTCATGTCGTCTGTCTGTACATCTGGTTGTCTTTTTGTCCATACATCCGACTTTCTGTTTGTCAGTCTGCCACTGTTTAATTGGGTCTATAGCTTTCGCGTTACAGGTGTGTACATCAAAATTCTTATCCTTGTCTGATTTCACATTTGACCTTCCCATGA
Organism: Flabesymbios commensalis; assembly: GCA_964017125.1. Taxonomy (NCBI): domain Eukaryota; kingdom Metazoa; phylum Annelida; class Polychaeta; order Terebellida; family Flabelligeridae; genus Flabesymbios; species Flabesymbios commensalis. The sequence goes on along the minus strand of OZ024906.1, from coordinate 73,831,837 downwards.
CTTCATCACCTTGGTTTTAAACTTTGAGGGTTTGGAGAATAAAAAAAAAATGACTGATTTATATGCAGAGTTACTCTGTTGGCACTGGTGCATAAATAGGGACAACTTTTTTGCTGGAGAGAAACGTTGTCATTTTTAGCCCGCCTTTAATTGCAAAAGGTGGGCTATTGCAATTGAAGTTCGTCGTCGGCGTTAACATTTACTTGTGGGCACGAGAATTTGAAAAGTTCTCCATGTATCATTCCTAAATTTGTTATGCATGTTACAAATGACTAGTTCTCGGACAAGTTCAATAATGGCTGAAAAGAAATTCAAAATGGCTGATTTTCGCATTCTACGTCAATAATTTAACATTGTGGGTGCGATAACTTTACAGTTTTTCATGTATCCTGCTGAAGTTTCTTTTACATGTTATTAATAAGAAGTTCTCGAACAAGTTTGATAATGGCTGAAAAAAATTCAAAATGGCTGATTTATTGCAATTTTTTGCATTTTAGGTAAATAATTTGACCTTCTGGGCGCGATAACTTGAAAAGTTTTTCATGTATCTTTTTTGCCAAATTTGTTATACATTTTACTCGGACAAGCTCAATAATGCCTGAAGAAAAAAATCAAAATGGCATATTTTTTGTGATTTTTCGGCAATAATTTGACCTTGTGGCCGCGATAACTTGAAAAGTTTTTGATGGATCCTGCTCAAACTTGTTATGCATGTTAGTAATAAGCATTTCTCGGACAAGTTCACTAATGGCTGAACATATTTTTCATGTTTCTTTCCCAAATTTGTTATACATTTTACTAAGACAAGTTCAATAATGCCTGAAAAAAAATCAAAATGGCAGATTTTTTGTGATTTTTTGCATTTTATGTCATTAATTTGACCTTGTGGGCGCGATAACTTGAAAAGTTTTTGATGGATCCTGCTCAAATTTGGTATGCATGTTATTAAAAAGCAGTTCTCGGACAAGTTCAATAATGGCTGAATTTTTTTCAAAATGGCTGATTTATTGTGATTTTTTGCATTTTATGTCAATAATTTGACCTTGTTCAATAATGGCGCGGGCTATTGTCGAGTGCGCTCTTGTTTTATCAAACCGTCAATATAAAACACACGCCAATATTTTCCGGTGTACAGTATATGACAGTGAGGCTTGCTACTTTAAACTAATGACAAACTTTACAATTTACAACTCACCTGCATAATCTCCTGTTTGAAGCAATAGTATAATATATAATGCCCTATATAATATTTAACAAAGTTAAGCGTACTGCAGTAGTTTGTAGATAATGCTGTTTGTGTTGACAGTTGTATGTGTCTACTGTAATTTAGCATTACCTATGTTCTTTATTGATATATTGCTATTTGTAGAATAAAATCATTAAGAAAGGAGATAGCGAATACAGATAAAATCCATAAAGAGAAAATGAAAGTGAAAGCAATTAAACGAGAAATGAATAAAACCCGAACCAAGCGACTAGGTAGATCTGTGTATCCTTTTGCTGTAGATGTATACTGTTTTCTCATATTATTTTAATGGCTATTGTACATGTATTAGTTATTGTGCAGATGCTTGTTAGCTTTTACTTTAATTTTTTCATGCACAGATTGAATCAAATGTTTACCACCAAAACACTTGTGTAGTTAAAGGAGTGACTCATCCAACAAACAGGAAACACTGACCCATTGTTGATTTAATATTGGTCCAGCGTCTACGATGCTAGCCCAACATTAAATCAACAACAAGTCAACGTCTCCTGTTAGCTGGGCATTGATGGTGCCAGTCACAGTGTTCGAAACAAGAGTTAAATGAGATTGTCGCTGACAATCGGGTAAAAATATAAGGTTGTCGTTAACAATTTTGGGTTGTGATATCCTTTGCAATTATTTAGGTGTTCCCAGCCCATTTTCACATTATTCCACCCAATTTAGTTCCCGCGAATCACATTGCAAAGCTGATGCTGACGTGGAAAATTTGGGTAAATAAGTTTATTGTGGAAACAAAAGTAATCCTTGATATACTGGTTAGATACGAGGAAGCTGATCCAGCTCTAAAATTGAGTGAAGAGCTGGAAGGATCACTTAGAACATTAAAGGTAATCACAGAATTTTAAACCTTAACCCTTACAACGCTGAAATATTTTTGTCTGAACCATGGAGACCAAAGTTTTTTTAATTTGAAATGATTATAAATGTCTTAGTTAGCTATTTCTGCTTCATTCGAATACCTATGTTATGGGTCTATTGCCATTATAAATATTTTAATTCTTTCAGTGTGACGTCAGAATCTGACGTCTTCTAGACTGACATATAAAGCTGGTCCCCGCCATGAAAAAGTTAAACTAGTGGTAGTCACGTCTATGACCGTTCTCAGACTATTTTATTTGACCTTAACCCTTTAAACGCGGACCCCGAGTATACTCGGGGGCAAAAGATGTCTCCCTGTCGCGGACCCCGAGTATACTCGGGTGCAGAGTGTGTTTTTTCGTATTTTTGTCTGTAAAATCAATGTGGTCCGACAATCATGAGGATAGCCTTGTTTTTGCTGACAGAAGTTTGTTTCTCTTTTGATTGTGCATGGATAGCATCCCATAAGAATATCTGGGCCGATGTAGAACTGTCATTCTTTTAAAGGATTCTTTTGGAACGAAAAATTCAAAATGGCCGCCGTGAAATCAATAAAATTATCATAACTTTCTCGATAATTGAGATAGAGACTTAATTTTTCCACCAAACCTATATTTCTGTTATCAAAGAATACAATAAAACAAACCATACCTTCCTTTGGCATCATCATCATGCTTAAAATGCACTAATAATACTTATATGACAGATATCGCAGCAGTGCGGATTGCATGGTTGTACACCTAATCATTACGCATTACCTATATAATCATTACGCATTTAGTACACATCACCCATAAACTGATGAACGTGACATTTTACATGACTTTGACATAACCTTCACGTTTATTTTGGGCGGCATCCACGCGAAAAAGCACACCCTCAACCCATGTCAACCCCCATACCCAATTATATATCAATCTTCTGCGATGGAAGCCCAAGCTGATGCTACATGCTGCTGCATAATTATAATTTTGCTTGTTCAATTGAGCCTTGAAGAATGGGGGTGTAATGAGGGCAAACATGGGGGCATTACCCCTCCCAATATCAGCACTGCCCTAGATTTCCTAAAAATGTGTGCTGAAATGATACCCGACCAAGTATGTGTCACCATCAGTCCTTTCTAATGGATGACTGCACCACTGAACAGCTTGAAATTGCTAAAAACTGCGTATTTTCAATATTTTTTGCGAGTTTGACCTTGAAATGACCTTGACATGACCTTGGTGTTAACTACCAATAAAGCACAACTCGTTCTCATGTTATTATTTGCTCATAAGCTAAGATCCTGCTGGTGTCTTCACACAAATCTGACATTACCTGATTACAAAATATTCTTATTTTTTTCACCCCCCCCCCCCCCCCCCCCAGGAATTTAGCGGTGGGGATGCAAGTGTGCCCAGGAGTTCAGCGTTAAAAGGGTTAAAACAAACAAAAAACGAAATAAGAATAAGCTTTAAATTTACTAGATTAGTGTATGTTTTGATTCAAATTCTACAAAGTCACAAGTTGTGGCGAGACAACTTCAAGTGCGTTAAAATTTTAATTCTATAATTTAGCGCTTTAAGGATTAATTACAATTCCTTTCACAGTAATTTTATAGTTTCTACCTGATTGTTTACCATGTTTTTGAACTTCCTTAAAATTCCTAAAACCTAATGGCGTGTTTGTATTTTGAATCTGTCAATATATGTTAATGTATGTATTTATTTATTCACCTCCATCTTAGAGAGCATACATGCAAAAATATAGCAATGATCAATGATTATAACATGTCTGTAAAATTGCAAAGGGCATACAGATTAACTAGCTTTTAGGTATTTGAAAGTTTAAGGATGTACAACCGCTACCAGAGAGGGAGGACATTGCACATTAGTAGACCACCTGATTGCCACGACAGTAATGCATGCATCCAGGATTCGAACCTGCTGGTCCTGCGTTAATAACATTAGACATATCAGCCACGCAATTAAAGTAGGTGGGTCGTCATGATCTGCTCAGTAAACATTATGGGTCCACCGCATGGTCAACGTCCACAGGGTCGTGCCACACTGTAAATATTGTGGTTCAGTGAAGCAAAACGAACCAGCTGCTTTAAGACATTTGGGTAAAATAATTTATCTAGTTTTTTTCTTTCTAACAGCCAGAAGGAAACCTGTTGGAGGACAGATTCAAAAGTCTGCAGAAAAGAAATATGATAGAAGCTAAACAGAAGCTAGAGTCAGTATCATCTCTCTTAAGAAAAACATTTAAGCACAACTACAGTAGTTTGTGATCTGTTTTACTAGCTGTTTTATCTATGTTTTAAATCACAGTGAGTGGGAATTAAATGAGTGTTTAAACATCAAGATTTGCAAATGTTTGGTCTCTATGACTAATTTTAACTTAAAGTGGGTGTAAATTTAAATAAGATAATTTAGCGAGTAAAGGGTTAGTAACTTAGTATTGAGTGTTTCTTGGAATCCATAGATATTAGTTATTAGATACCTAAAGTATGTTTCTGGTTTTTTTTTCAGAATCAAGAAGAAACGCGTTCAGAAAAAGCGGAAGATTAAATCCTATGAAAGGAGAGGTCATCGTAATATTACGTAAGTTACCTGTTCTCACAGGTACAATTCATTGTATAAGATTTAATGATTCGTTTGTTTTATATTTCTGACATGTATGTCAATGATATTTTGGTATATATGAGATACTGCATGCCTCATTTTCATGGTGATGATTTTCCATCTAATAAATCTCCTTTAAAGTCAATTCAAATCAGCCAGGCTTCATATCTTCATTTTACCACAAAGTCCATTCCTCTAGCAGAGGTAATCTGTTCAAATATCTAAGCAACCACTTACTTCAGTACATGCATTATTAAATTGTGCAAAAACATGAATATTAACCGAGAAATCCAAATAAGAATAAAAATTTATCAACTCGATATTTAAATAAATAAAAAAAAGGTTCATTCTCGGATCCCTATAGTATGACACTAATGCTAAGCCTTACCTCTACTGTTCATACAGACATCATTAAAGCAGCTAAAGTTTGTCCTGTGACTAAACTGAGCAAGATATTTTGCAAGTTTTTTTAGCACATGCCCCCCCCCCCCCCCTTGGATCTGTGCCCGGTGCTACTGCTTCAGGGACATCTCGTTTTCCTATGTATTGCGACGAGCCTTTCCTAGATACGATTTAATTTAATCTTTTTCTAGTTACATTATGATGTTATTAACTCTTATTTTGGAGATGGAATTCTGTTTGTGGATGTTTCTTTAAAACTACTTATGAATTGTATATCGAGTACTTCGGTTTACCGTACATATTGTCAGCTTGCCAAAATATAGATCATACGTGATGGAAGGTTTCCACCTTAGTTTTCAATGATCCTTGTGTGCTCTAAATAATCTACTTTTTTTTCAGATTGTGATTTGTGAAGTTGTTTACTGTCGACAGAGTTCAAGTGTTCCTTTTTGGTGATAAACAGTGACCTGACAAACATTTAAATCAGCTTATCTTTTATTAGCGGGATCAATAAAATTATACAGATTTATAGCAAAACATGCAATATAAAAAACAAGAATTGGTTTTCTCGAGAGGCCCTGGATTGTTTTATTTGGATACCACTTCGTCCCCTTTGGATGCTAAGAGTGTATCTGTCATTTAAATGACGGAAACACCCTTCCCTATCCACAAGGAAGACTTGTTTTGAAAATTGTCCATACAAAATAACTATCATTATAAATATTATCATATATTTGTATGTATACATCATCTAATTCGTTGTAAATATGTACATATGAGAACTATTAAAATATATTCAAAACGAAAATGTTGTAAGTGATTAATTAAACTGATTGATCTTTCCTTTGAATTGCGGAGCACGAGGAGGTCCAAAACATGAACATTTTTGGTCGTTTCAATGGGGTTCGTGTAGTTTTTAGGTCAGATCAATATCCCTGATGGTTTACACACCCTTTACTCTCAGGTTCCTAATTACTGTGGATGGGACGATGGTAGATCCTCCCGTTTAGATTATCTCCAAAATGATATTTTATGTGGGTTTGCATCAACTGTGTTGTCAGCTTTGAGACGATACTAGCAAATCATCAAAGTCGGAGGGATGTTTAGCAAAGGAATGTTGTTTCTCTGTTGCCAACTGTCTAGAATTTTGGTTATTAATCATCTCCCCTACCGTTGGAGGCTTTTAGCTTTTGCTCTGTTTCCGTCTTTTACATTACTTTGATCTGGGGCAACCATATTGGACCCATACACAAAACAAGAGGCCTGAAATCCTACAGCATCCCCCGCTATAACTAGGTCAGCTCTTTCCGCTTTTTTTGAATACCTATGTCATATTGGTCTACGGTCATTATAATTTTTCATATTCTCACAGTGCGAGTACAGTCTGTAGACGTCAGAATCTGACGTCTAAAGTCAGCCGCGCGCTGAAAGGGTTAAGATATGCAATCTGTAGATTGAAATCAGTCTGAAACGTTAAAAAATCGGAACCAACTTTCGAATTTTCAACATTACATTTTATTTGTTTTATCAATAAGTAGGAAGACTTGGATCAATATGTCTGGACCACGCAGTTAGTCCTCCTTGAACATCTTTCACAGTCACTGGCAGGGATTTCAGCATCTGTTGTAACTGCAGAGTTGCTTTTTGAGAGTCGTTTCCGCGCCGACATAACACATACACTAGAAAAAAATACACAACATGTGAAAAGTGTGATAGCATTTTGTTTGTGACATAACATATCTCAAATTGCAGATGTAGTTGTTTTGTTTCTAATTAGACTTAAAAATATGCAAACACTTCATCCATAGCTTAGGCTTTTTTATATATATTTAATGTGATTACCTGTGTTAAGCTACTATTCACAACAGCACGAAAACATTAGAACTTTTACATGTTTGAAACTCACATGACCATCATATGGTTTATTACTAATTTATAAAACCTGAATAGACACTGAAGAAAGCGTTTGAACATTTGGGCTTTTTTTTCTGTCTACAAAATTTGATCCCAAACTAGGCTTAGTATTGATGTAGGAGTTGAGGAGACAAGCGAACATAAATTTAAGCTTTATTTAGGGATGCCAATTGAAGCGAGGCAAAATTTATTTCAAGGTCCATTAAATATTTATTTACAACATGTCTTTCAGACAATAATTTATTTCATGAAAATTCAGTCTCAAAATATTTATTTCGCAAATACTCCAGTTCCCCCCCTGGAGATGGCCCACAAACTACATATGGAGTTGTACATATCACTTACGCAAAACGAGTTATGACTAAAATACTACTGTGCAAAGCCAAAAGGCAATACCTACATGTAAGCAGATATATGTACATGAACTACCTTTGGCTTTGCAGAGCCGAATAGTGGCTGACAGGCAGATAGACACTCGGATGGATGCGCGAACACAATAATGCTCTCAGCCAAAATTTGGCTGATACGAAGTACCAAACAACTACTATTGACAGACATACCAGAAAATGTTTCCATTTCATTTCTCATTCGCTCTATCAATTGTTGTAGATTTGTAGATGTTTCTTCCATCATCATTGTATTTAGTGGCAAGTCTATTATAGGTTAAGGGATATTGAGTTTCTTGGCAGAATCACATATTTAACTCCTTCAGTACTGCTTCTGGGTTACACTAGTGAAAATATAATATTTTTTACATTTATACCAACACAAGATACAGATCTTGGGAGTTTAAATACACTTGAGGCCTGATATTTTGACATTTTCAGTCTGACAATCACACAGCAATATTTTATAAGTAGGATTTTGTCTCAAAACTCATCTCGCTAAGACACTGACATACCGTCGCCTCGGAGCTAAAGGATCCTATCTGACACTCGTTAGAGTGGCAGATAGGATCCTTTAGCTCCGAGGCGACGATACATACTACATGTTTACTTAGAACCATGTCATTGCAATTAAAAGTTGTTAGGAAAAATAGAGTTGTCAGAGGTTTATAATCGAGGTAAAAGATACTAATTGTATTTGGCAACGAGCATATATCCAATTCATGTGGTGGTCTGACATCGACAATGATGTGTGGCTCTTCTCGCTGTATTATTTGGTTCAATTCCTGTGAAAAGTCAAGAAATCAACTATAATAATAATTAATATAAATAAATAAATTGTTACAAGTAAATCAAAGTATACATACATAAAGATTTAACGTGGGTTTCGCTGTGATACTGCTACATTGACTTAGTTTATGTAGAGACAGCATACCTAATAGGGGAGCGGCCAGGACCATAATTTTTCGAGTTTAATTAGCCCTCCTGGCATCAGGCTGAAATATGGCTCAAATGAAAGAGGAGACCTCACTGGTACGTTTTTGCCCTGTTGGCATTTCTACATCCCGGGGGTTACCATGACAACGGGGGTGTAAACAAACCCTTTCAAAACGCTTCTAAACCTTATTACTGACTAGTTTCTCCCATGTGATTTATTTGTAGTCAAATAAATTCATAACAGTTATAGCATATATCCACAGCAATTGATTTTGATGTAATAATATAACATAATTTTTTGCATTTTTCACAACAAAGACATATTCTTAATAATTCAGAACGTTTTTCACATTAAAAATGTTACCATAGCATTCGTATCAATTAACGTGTTATACTAAAGGGTGCTGTTTTCTATGTTACTTTACACCTAGTAAACATAAAAACACAAACAATGTGTCAAATTAAAGGTTATTTAATTTTCTGTAATATGACAGATTTAGCATGCATATTATATAATTACCATATGCCTTATTTGCATAAATGCATACATTATAGCTTCGAAGGGGACAAGTTATCACATTCTTCTTAATTCATGATATATATTACGCGTGGTAATTATTTGTGCCTCTTATTTGCAAACTACTCGGCATAAACAGATAAAAATACAAACTAGGTATCAAATTAAAGGGAATTCACTGTGGCATATAATGTATTATATTCAAATATGCAAATGAGCTCATTAGCATATACCTAATTTGCATGCATCTCCAATATTTCATAATAAATAAACACATATTAATCAGTATATTTATTGTCACAAATTATTGTTTAACACTTATTATTACATTATTTTTTGAAGTGTCTTCAGATAATCGTCAGTTGAAAATTAACACAGTATTGTCACACAAACGATTATAATAGATGTACATTACAGTCTTTTTAAAAGATTGATCAAGTTGAAATTTACATAATAACTTTAATTCGGAATAATCAGTTATTTTGACTAAAATCTTCAATTATACAATAATGTTTTCTGGTGTAGTACATCACAGGCATTGATAAAATGATTATTTAGGCTCCCTAGACGATTTTTTTACTCTTTCCAGTTACAAAAAACAACTATAACCTACCCACTAAGGTCAGATGACTGCCAAAATACATTGTACACCATTATCCACACGTAGATGTCGCTCAGGTAAACAGATAAATTAATGACTATGAATGATTATAGGCCTACACTCCATAATAAAGTATTTAAATTCCACGTATATCTGAAACATTTTGATATTTTGTTGATATGAATATTATAGCACACAGTTTTAAGTATGCGCTACACGATAGGTATGGTTTAAAAGTAATTTGAGAGGTCAAACTCAAAGTCATCTGAGGTCACAAAAGTGAAAAAAATCTGATATTTAGATTAAAACATCATAATTTACAATAGGCCATTATGTTATATGTTAATCTCCATTTAATAATTTTGTCGTTACTGTTATGTTTATTTTCGAATGCAATTCACTCCAGGACATAAAACAATACTGATTTTGACTTCTACAGTGGGTTGATTTTCAAGACAACAAAAAATACGTCTGCTAACTTATGCTAAGGGTGTTGTCGTAGACGCGGTATACAGTCGCCGAATAACCTTTACATAATTTAAAGGGACTGGCCCAGGCTAAAATCATCAAAAAATCGGTGATTTTATTTCGGGTTCTTAATATGACCATATGATGTAAACATGTACATAGACTAGAACTGCAAATTTTCATAATTTTTGTGCTGCGCACTTACCAGTTAGACTAGATATAGAGACGAAATTCCCGCATTTCTTATTTTTGACATGGTTGTCAATAATTACAAATCAGGAATTTCGTCTCTATATCTAGCCTAACTGGTGAATGCGCAGCACAAAAATTATAAAAATTTGCAGTTCTAGTCTATGTACATGCTTACATCATATGGTCATATTAAGAACCCGAAATAAAATCACCGATTTTTTGATGATTTTAGCCTGGGCCAGTCCCTTTAAAAAAAAAATTACATACTTTATTGATATTAATCGTTATTTTTTATATCATTTGCTGATTTTGGTGCTATATGACATAGTTTGAAGCATACACATGGTTTGAATGTCATCTGAGGTTAATGTCAAGGTCAGAATTATAACATCACGAAATTGATAAAATAACAAAATTATATCCTCATAGTCATTATAGTGGAATGTCTGAAACATAGAAATGAACCGAAGGCGGTGACATCGTTAAGAAAAGTTGTAGTTAAAGGGACCCCTTGGGATGAGACATTTTCAATGTTGTCAATTTTGAAAATTTAATTTATATGAAGCTATATAGCCTACTGATCTTAACTGAAAATACGAAAAAGTCGAGAAACAATTTTAAAGCACTGAAAAAGAGTGAAATAGTTGAAATCTCTAAAAAATACCGTATCTATATCTATGAGAAAAATAAACCCCTATGTCTAAACTTGATTAAAATACAATTTTATATTTGAATGAAAGTTATGTTACTATTAGATTTGACAGCGTTTATGCAACAGCACTTTATCAGAATAAGACATGATCTCTTAATTTCATCATCTCGGCCTTAGTGATATCGCCACAATAATCATAGGGAAATAGAGGCCAGTGAGTAAGTGATATCGTCAATTAAAAAATTATCTTAGCGAGCAAAAAATATATCTCAGCCGATATGAAAGAGATAGTGACAATTAGAAAAGTAATCTAAGCCATTGTAATAATCATCTAAATCAGTTAAAAAGTGATCTCAGCCAGTAAACAAATGATCTAGGCCAGTAAAAATGTAATCTCAACGGATGAAGATAAATGATTTCGACAGAAGAACAAGTGATCACAGCCAGTGAAAAAGTAATCTCAGGCACTGGGAAAATGACCTCAAACAATGAATATGTGATCTCAATCAGCGAAAAGTGATCTGAACCAGTACAAACATGTTCACCGCCATTGAAGAGTGATGTCAGCCAGTAAAAGGTATTGCCAATGATCTCGACTTCCGAACAAGTTATCTTTAGAGCCAATGAATAGGTAATCATGTTTCATTGAGCTGTCGGTCACTATAAAAGTGATATCGGCTATTGAAAAGGCGATCTAATGAAGCAATCTAAGTGAATTCGGACGGTTGCAAACAGACTTCGGCCCAGAAGAAAATGATTCCAGTTATTGGAAATGTACTCTTGGTCATTGAAAAAGTGATTTCAGGCAGTGAAGAATGGATCTCGGCCAGTGATAAAGCGATCTAGGCCAGTGAAAAAAGTGATCTTATACAATCAAAAGTGATTTCGGCCAACAAAAAGTGATCTGAAACACTCAAACTATGATCTCAGTCAGTAGAAGGGTCATATCGGCCAATGAAAAAGTGATCTCAGCCATCGAAAATGTGATCTCGACCAGTAAAAAGTGATCGCCGCCAGTGAAGAAGTGATCTCAGTCGGAGAAAAGTGATTTCCGCCAATGAACAAGTGATCTCAGCCATTTAAAAAGTGATTTTGGCCAGAAAAAAGGTGAGTTTAGCCAGTTAAAACGCGCTCTACGCTAGTGAAAACATGATCTCAGACAATGAAAAGTGAAGTAGGTCACCGAGGAAGTGAACTCAGCCAGTAAAAAAAGATTTCAGTCAGTAAACAAAAGTGATATCAGCCATTGAAAAAAGGTAGCTTGACACTTAAAAAGTTATCTAAGCCATCTACAAAGTGATATCTGCTGTTGAAAAGGTAATCGCGGCCTTTGAAAAGGTGATATCAGCTGGTAATGAAGTGATTTCAGCCCTCGAAAATGTGAAGTCGGTCACAGAAAAAGATATTTCGACCAGTAAAAAGTGATTTCAGTAAAAGGAAAAGTAATCTTGGTCATTGAAGAAGCGGTCACAGCCAGTGAAAAGTGTTCTATGTCAGTAAAAAAATGATCTCGGCCAGTCTCTAAGTGATTTCTGTGAGTGTAAAAGTAATCTGGGCCTGAGAAAAAGGGATCTCTGCGAACAATATGTACAGTGTTATTATATGTATACATAGTTTGCAGGATTCCAGTACAATATTGATATATTTACAGAGGTTGTTCAATTATAGTATGCTTGCACTGTTCGTTAATTTTCTTAATGTAATGGTTGATGGGCCGATAGTAAAGATTATTTTTATGAATTTGCTTCGCGATGTTTTAAAATGTGAGCAATCCATATTAAAATGAAAATCACTCGCACAGTAGGTACATTTTTTTCTGTTATCGGGCATACCTTTATGGCATTCGATTTCAAATGTAAGGTTATTATAGCTTAAAGCGACACAATCAGGCTAAAATCATACAAAAAACAGTATTTTTATTTTGGCTTCTTAATATGGTCATATGATGATTTTAGCCTGATTTTGTCGCTTTAAAGTTGTTAAATTGTCTGCAATTTTTAAATTTGATTTGAATAGTGCATTGCAGGCGTCCATTATTGGCTAAACTGGTCTGATAATCTTTGCTTAATTTGTTGCTGGAAACAGTTCTTATTACTACAAAAGGATAATTTGGCTGCTTCCTTTATCATACAAGTAAAGAGTTTTGGGGCTTTAATAAATTTACCGCTGTAATTGAAAATAAGATATCCTGTGCATGCAGTTATAAGTGAAAATTGACTGTTTTATGTATGGCTCCTAAAATTTTCTCGTTTTTTTATAAGTGCATGCACTTATATTCGAAAAGTACGTGCGTGTACGTATATTCGAAATTTACTACGCACACCACTGTGTAACTCTATGCTCAGACATGTACGCTACTGCAGGTAATTTGTATTGAATTTTAGAAACCCTTATTAGTATATGTCCATACCAATTAAATAATTTATAAAATTGATCGTGAACACAAACTACAGTATTGTTTTCAGTTGTTAACGGGTAGATATTAGGAGCGAATTGCTCTATATTATAGATATGCGCCTGCAGTTCAAGCCGTGAAGCTATAGTGCATGAGTGTGATAGCTGAAAAGAGTGGACAAAGGAGGTAACAAAGTAACAGTCAGTGATTACTAGCGCTAGTTTAGTTTATTTTTGGTTGAAAAAAAAAATAATTACAATTTTAAAGAATTTAGGAAATTGAAAAAAATATTTTTATGCTCGAATAATTATAAGTGCATGCACTTATTACCTTTCGAAAACTAAGTGCATCTTTAAATATGAGTACATACACGTAAATGCGCTGGGATACGCGGTAAGTAATTATATTGATCCGTTAGTTTTTTATTGTGTCTGACCAAAATTAAATGTAGGGATTTTTCGTGTACCTCTTCCCGAAAAAAGTTATCTTGATCGTAGATACTTTGACATTTAGTTCCCACTGTTACAATTAACACTGATTACATAAAAAATGTATGTCTTCTGCTGTTATCGACGTAATGAAGTATGTCAAGTTTGACGTATTTGATAAGATTCATCAATTATGTCTTTGGTGATTTTATTGACCACCACACAGCCGATTCCAGCCAATTGGAAAGTGATCTTGGTCATTGAAAAAGTGATCTCAGCCAGTGATGAAGTGATCACGGCCAGTGATATCAGCTAGCGAAAAAGTGATCTCAACCAGTCGAAAATTGATCAGGACCATTGAAAAAATGATCCCAGTCAATGAGAAGTGATTTCGGCCTGTCAAAAAGTGATTTAATCCAGTCAAAATGTGATATCGGTCAAAGAAAAGGTGAAATCGGTCAATAAACAAGTGATCTCAGCCAGTGAAAATTGATATCGATAAAAATAGTTATCTCAGCCAGTGAAATGATGATCTCATCCAGTAGAAAGTGATCTCAGATAAAAGATGATATCGGACAGCACAAGAAAAAGATCATTTGATTATCTCAGCCAGTAAAGCAATCGTCATGGAGGTTAGCGCATAAGTTTACCAAAATAAATTGAATTCACCACTCACTGGCGAAGACATAAAAACATTTTTGTGAGTATCATAACCGAGACCTAATTCTGGATCATCGTACACACATGGATGCGATTTAAAATATTATTTGAGCATGTTGCCAGATTAGTTCAGAAAGTAATTAAAGAGAAAGTTTAAAGCTAAAATGCTCGTATAAATATAGATTTTCAAATAGACGATTATTCCAAGCCATAATCTTTTTTTTTTAAATTTTGCGGCATCAGACGACATTCAATTGAGATGACTTTCAAACCATCTTTATCATGTAGAAGAGTAGATATTGGATATACGTGAAATTAAAAAAAATCTTTTATGCAGTGAATAATGCGTCGCTGACAATCCCTTGCCTTAGAGGTCATAACGGTAGTTAGTTATTTGTCGCTAAAAAGAATAAAATACAAGCTATAATTGAAGGGGTCAGAACAAAACCAAGGCTAAGTCAGTTTTTCAAAAAATTGACTATGGGGTACCATAGGACAGAAAAACAGTGTGCCATGTGTCTATCACAACATATCATGAAAATAATCAATTTTGATGACAGAGCGGCCATTTTTTTCTGGACAAAATAATGCTAAGTTAACCATTTTTGTTCTATGGTACCCCAAAATCAAACATTTGAAAAAAAATAAAAAATGACTTAGCCTTGTTTTTGTTCTGACCCCTTGAATTATGGAACATACAATCATTTCACCATGGCTTGGGTGTACTACAGCTGAAAAGAGACATAACAGTAAGCATTAGATTACTAATTGAAGTTTATAGCTGAATACGCTCTTACAAATGAGTCAAAATACGCTCTTTGATCGATTTTGTGGCCTCGGATGACCTTCACCTCGACCTCAGATGACCTTTATAACTTGCTTATCGCATAGTGCATGCTTCAAACTGTGTGATATAACATCAAAATCAGCAATATTAATATGTCGACACTTATTAGAGATTTGTGAATGTCAAAGACTACAATGAAGTTAATCGAGTGTTTCTTGCAACCCCCTTACCTTAGTAGGTTAACTAATTACGTCCTATAGGTAGTCTTTTCAGTTTTTTTTTCGATTTTGTGGCCTCGGATGACCTTGATCTCAGACGAACTACACAGCTCGATCGGGCAGTGTATGCTTGAATATTGATATGTCATCAATAACACCGAAATATATCGGAACATATTAGAGATACGTGAAATTCAAAGACAACATTATGCAATGAATAGAGCTTGTATTGCAACCCACACGACTAAATTTGCGGGTAGGCCTATAGATAATTTTCTATTAGCTGGAAAGGGTAAAATATCGGTTTTGGAGCATAGAATCAACCTTTGATCATGCCACGGGGAGCACAACAGTCGAAAAAGAACAAGGAAATAGCGATAAAATTAATAAATAAAGTTTAAAACTCTTAGAAATGAACAGTTTTAGTCAAAATATGTGATTTTTTTCGATTTAAAATATGCGATGTTTTTATTTTGTAGCGTTGAATGACCTTGACCTCAGATGACCTTCACACCTTGTTTATCGTGTAGTTTATGCTTGAAAGTATGTGATATGCCATTAGTCAGGGCCCATTTGTCAAAAAGAGGCATTCTTAAAGTTTGTAAGGCATTTCTTAGTAGAATTTGTCATGCAGTTGTTTTCACACAATACGGATATGCTGATTCCAAATCTGCCCCATGCCAAGCTCTATTTTTAGTTTTTCCTTTTCAAAATTGCAAAACCAAATGGCCGCCAAAATAGCAGATAAACTCTCAATTATCATGATTATACAGCATGTCTAGGTGCACAGCTGACACACAAACTTGAATTTCGTGTTAAAAATAACATGTTTATTTTAAGGAATTTCATGGTCTAAGACCTGGTCAACTATCACGCAAAAAATCCAAGATGGCCGCCAATAATACAGAAAGTACCATAATTTTTTTTTAAAAGTCATAGAAAGTTGTTTTTAGTGGCTAAATATAGGTTTTTAATACCAATAAATCTAGTACAATACAGTTATAACCTCTAACTTTTATATTACATGTAGTTTCAGGGAAAAATCCAAGATGGCCGCCAATTATACAGCAAGTACTATAACCATTTTTCTAAATGTCGTAGGAAGTTATTTTTGGCGCTTATATATTTTTCTGATACAAAAAAATTACACAGCATCACAAAACCCAACTTCCATGCTACATGTAGTTACGGGGAATGCAAAAAAATATGATTATTTAAAAATAACACATTAACTATGAGGAAATTGCACAAAAGTAGCATGCGTTACTTTCATCGCTGTAGCTACATAGGCTTGCTGTGTATATCTCAGATTTTCATGAGTGCCATCATTTCGCATAATGATAAAATGAAATGAAATGAATCGGGCTTTAGGCCACCTTTGTGCACATATAGGCTAAACTGGGCCAGGAGAACCTCCTGAGGATGGTGAGATGATTGAGATGACACTGTCCTCCAGACACAGGATTCGAAATTCGGGCCCTGGCGGTCTGAGGCCGAGCACGCTACCTCTCGGTCACGGAGTCTCCCCACAATACTAACTTTCACACATGGATGTTTCTTTCAAACCGCCGAGACCGGGGAACGAACCCCGAACTCTGGAGTGAAAGGCAGCGGTGCTAACCACTACCCTAGGGCCCCCGCCCCGCATAATGATAATGCTAGAATAGTCAACCTCATCAATATATTGAACATATATTTGTGCAGCTTCGGAATTGATGTAGCGACTCCTTGATAGGACGCCATTGGCTACTTTCTTGTGGTCCTAATTCACACTTAATCGAACTAAATGTGATAGTTCTTCAGGTTGAGCAGGAAGCTTTTAGACGAGAACTAGTTGCAGTTGTCCATCAATGAAGCTCCAACCACAATATTATAGATGTTTATAATATCGTTATCTGGCCAGAGCCGTATTTATTACTAAACAGGCCAAAAAAGCAACAGAAACAATATCCACTTTTTCTGGGAGGGGTTATTGACGAAGAGGATGCATTGAAATACTCCAATTGGCTTAAGTTCTAGTTCTGGGTGTTTATGAATTAATTTAAATGTCTTTCTTTTAGAATTGATGTGCTGGTGTTGTGGAAGCCATTGAGACGGTTGAATGGTACGATAAATATCACCAGTTCTAGGTTTACACAGCTAGGCATTGCTATGATGAGAACGTTTCTAAAGCAGAATGAGCAAGTTTACATCAGTTCCTACGACTACCTCATTGTCAGTATCTGACAGTTTGATTGCCGTAATAACATTTAACGTCCCATCATGTACCTCATCATTTTTCACACTTAAATACCAGTGTTCATTGAATAGTTGAATGGCATTGTTCTTTACAAATAGTGGTGAATTTGAACATTGAACTGAAACTGTATTGCCCTCCTCCCTGATTCTGTACTTTATCTGTTATATATTCATCTCAGATAACATCGCATGGAAATGTTTTTGATGTAGAATACGTGTGTCTTGCATAGATTATTAGATGATCAATGTTTATTACAAAAGAATATAATAGATAAGTAATAAATACTCTGTATGAATGATAATTATTCTACTATGTCTGAAGGAGTTATTAGGGACCTAAATATATTTACGTCCAGCATATAATTTCATCACTTTGTATATGGTAAGACTTATTGTCTTTAACATTGATACCTCTTCCTGCAAAATAGGGTGGTCGCTCCCATACCACTTCAAGACACAACTGAACCTTTTGGGTTATTGTATAATATGTGAGAGTGAGAAATTATATCTGATTAGAAGCATGCATGACCAGAACCTACTGATTCCTCATACATTCCACCATATCACGAACACATCTAAAAGTGTCTGTAATTTTATGTTAATCTTCATGAAAACATCCTGTTCGTGCTACGAACGGTATTATTGCCCCCAATTACCACATATTCTGCATCATATCTTATTGCAATAGTGCACCCAATAATCTTTGGTGACTTGTTCATGACACTCTATAGCATTTAGTTGCCAAGACTAGGTTAGTTACTAACATCTTCTGAAGATAGTGTATGTTCATACTATATTTATAAAATACAACTTCTGCACCAAATTACAGATTCTGATATCGTGTAACTGTATGTTATCATACTTATTGACGGCCGATCTATCCCATTCAAGTTAGGGGAGTAGAAATATGTGTAGCCTACATTACGGTTTTGTGTGGATCTCTGAGCCGATGGTTGGGACTTTATTCGTTCAATTATGTCTGAAAACTGTGTTATTAGCGCATTACCAGTCTTTTGTACGGTATCTATTCTGATCAAAAATATAAAAATTAAGATGATACTATTATCATGATTATGTAAATTGTCAATCCGATTGAGAAGCATAATTTTTATGTGATGTGCAAGTTTTAACCAGCACGATAAACCTAGTTACTAGAATCATAAATTGTTAAATTTAAACGATTTCTTGTCTCAATAGGAACGGAACATGCATGTGTGTCATTATTGCCATTGTCATGCAGACCACCTTGATGGATTAACTTCATGTTTTGCCTAACCCCAGTACAGGGCTTGGGCAGGAGGGTGCCACCCGTGGCCAACGCACATTTAAATTATTGCTTTCTTTCTTACGGTACTGTAAAAACACGATGCAGGTGGATATCACATAGGCCACATACTAATAGGCCTAGAACGGATATATGGTGAGCGACAGGTTATCTAGTGCCGGACAGTGATCAACAATCATAAAATATGTTTTGTCAATAGTCTAAACATTTTTACAACATGCCGGATATTAGATTTGTTTACCTCGGCTTCTAAATGTGAAATAATGACTTTCTTAAATAAATAATTAATATTACACTGGCCTACAAAGTGTCGTTTTCCTGGCGCAACATTTGTTTTTTCACCCATAACTGTGTGAAATATTGATAATAGATGTTATCACGGCTTTGAATCGGTTTACCGGGTGTGAGAAACCTATATGTATACATCAAAAACACATCTCTACGTTATTTGGAAGCAAAGTTATAGCACATTGCCTTGCAGTGGCGGCCATTTTGGATTTTGTCCTCTAGCGGCAAACGCACAAGGTGAAATTCAGGGTACTTTAAGTATGTTGCTCAGGTGGGTTTTAATACACCGAATGATGTGTTTATGTTCATGGGTGAGCCAAGCCGTGGTGTAAAGTTGTGACATTTTCACTAATTTTGGCGGCCATTTTGTTTTTGAATTTTGAGTAGGAAAAACACAAAATATAGCTTGGCATGGGGCAGATTTGGAATCAGCGTTCCCAAATTGTATAAGAACAACTGCATGCCAAATTCTACTAAAAAATGCCTTACCAAGTCAGAAATTTCGAAAATGGGCCCTGACTACATCAATATCAGCGAAATATGTCGGAATGTTATAGAGATAAGAAAAATTCCAACACTGTATTGGAGTTCAATACATGTACCTCATTTCCAACCCCCACGCCTTAAGGGATATAGAGTGTTTATCGCTCTGAACAAAACAGAAATACCGGCTGTGCAACACAAATCATCTTATTACGCCCCAACGGCATAGCACGATATAATATACACATACGACTAACGATAATTTTTTGCCATTGAATCATGGTGTCCTAGTGACTATAGTAGCTTATGTAAGTAATTACAAGTGTAATATATATCACGAATTAAGAAGGTGGTGACAACTTGTTGTTTTTTACATTATAGCGTATGTATTTATGCAAATAAGGCATATAGTTAATATATATTTTGATATCTTAAAACTACCATATTAAAGAAAAATAAATTACCTTCAATTTGACACATTGTTTGTGCTCTTATGTTGCATAGATGAAAAGTAACATAGAAAACATTATCATTTGTTATAGCACAATAATTGGTAATAACGCAGTTGCCATGGCAACACTTTAAATGTGAAAAACATTCAGAATTATACAAATTATGTTTTTGTTGTGAAGAATGCATACAATTTTATTATTTTATACGATCAAAATCAATTATTGTGGAGATATGCTGTAAATGTTAAGAGTTTCTTTGACAACAAGTGAATTACATGGGAGAAACTGGTCAGTTATTAGGATTAGGAGGGTTTTAAAAGGGTCTGTTTACACCCCCGTTGCCATGGTAACCCCCGGGATGTAGAAATGCCAACAGGGCAAAAACTTACCAGTGGGGTCTACTCTTTCATTCGAGACATATTTCAGCCTGATGCCAGGAGTGCAAATTAAACTCGAAAAATACGCATCTTTTAGGTAGTTGGCCGCTCCCCTATAATGTATATTGGCCTCTCATGAAAAAATACAGCTTTTAACGATGCTCAGTCATGGTCTATGAGCAGAAAACTTGTACAATTGACTCTTTTAGAAGCAGGTAAAATAAGCATATTGTAACCTGAATTTCAGTGTATTGTTTGAAAAACTACTTTTTTTTGGTGGACGATGGTGGGGATTTATAACACAGTTACACAATTTTTAATTTTTTTTTAAAGTGACTGAAAATCATATTCTAATAATCTATATATATATATATATATATCTGACTTTTACTACAATATAGGTGACCTCATGTCACATGTTTGGAATGATGGAATTGTAGTATAATAGGCACTAGAACATGTAGAAAAAAATTTCTGGGACGAAAGGGTCAAATGAATGCATAACTGTCCCATTGATCCCACATCCTTCATGGTTGTGACACTACTTGAACGAACACAATAACATATTGCATGGTGCTATGCATAGTGTTATGTGCTAAGTTGGATTACTTCGAACTGACGGTCAATGGAGTTCTTGGAACCACTTTTTGAAAACCCTATGGATTCTTTTACTAATTGAAACAGGATTAAAATGTTCAAATAAAATGAAAAAAATTGTAATAATCATGTAGACTAGATATATCACAAATAATTAAACTATATTTGTATCACATCTATGTTTATCAACTTGCGCAAATTTAATCATTAATAAGTACATACCTGCACTGATATTCTATCCTCCATTTTCAATAAGAGCAGCTCACTGTCCTGTGTTGAACAAAATAATGCAATTTTTCAATCAGGCAGATGAATTAGATAAAATGTCGTCTTGCTGTCATCAAACACTAATCCAATTTGCTCATATCAAAGATGTGTTACATTTCATAAAACCGGCAATAACAATGACTTAGTAAAACGAATTTAACATAATCAACACCCTGATCAATATAGTACATTTGAAAATAAACGTTATGAAGCCATTGCTAAAGATTGTTTTTGTTTATAATTGTGGTGATTTGCACTCTCACAGATCCTTACCTTATCTGAAGCTTTTGTGCCACAAAACTGCTCATAATCTACCAGTTCTGTCAATGTAGGCTCATCACCACAAACAACACAATTCTTTTGTCTGGGGCGTAATCGGATTGTACGCACACTGCAGTCCATGGCATCAAACATCAGTAACTTTTGTTTCACTGGTACTAATATCATGTTAAAAGAACTTTAAAATATAATATATATATATTTAACAAACTCAGCCAGTATATTTGGGGCCATAAAAACCCTAAATTAAGTTTGAATTAATTTGGGATGTTGAGCTTTAACGCCTGTCCTGCAGATTTGTTTGTTTCCATTTTACATTCATTTGAAGTCTGCATTGCTAAAGCGATGGCAATATCTATGGCAATGGCAATATGTTGGCCATGAATTATTCGTCCCAAATCAAAATTAAACAAATGTGAGTAATTTTCATCACCTTGAAGTTCTTTCTACTGCGAAAATTTTAATAAGATAACTTAGTGGGTCAAGGTTTAAGAGCTTTTATTCTGCACCTGCTGGGGTAGTGCCAACCTGAAAAATGTTTTAAGTGGAGTTCAAAATTGAATAGTAAAGCAGCCATTGATTTAAAAAAAACACAATAATTTGTGTATACACACACATAATATACTTATACAATAAAATAATATAGTAACTAGAAGAACAAGCGGCCTGAAGTCCTATATCATCCCCGCCCTTAAATTAGGTTAGACTTTTTGCGGTCACAAATATTAAAAAAGTCGATTTGTGGTGGCCATTTTAAATTTCAGTAAAATGACATGCAATTTACAAATGTTGGGTAATGTAATTGTACAATGTGAATTATTACTGACTTCAATTTTTCAGTTTTTGCGCCCACAAAAAAAATATGAAGTTCATCCATGGCCGCCATTTTGAATTTTAGTAAAACCATGAAAAAATCACCTGCACATCTCTACATCGTGGGGAATGTGATAGTAAAATTTGAATAATTTCCGGACTTTTAAGTTTTGGAGTTTTTGCGCCTACAAAAGGATAGACCTCTGGCGGCCATTTTTGAATTTTGGTGGCATTTTTAAAAAATCACTTGCACATCGCAATGTTGCTCGGAATGTGATGTTAAAATTTCAAAAAAATTGATCAAACAATTTTTCACCCCTCAAAAAATTAAAATTGATCTGTGGCGGCCATTTTAATTTCAGTAAAACCTTAAAAAAGTCACCTGCACATCTCCATATCATGGGGGATGTGATCGTAAAATTTGAATAAATTCTGACTTCCAAGTTTTAGAGTTTTTGCGCCCACAAAAAATCTGGCGGCCATTTTGAATTTTGGTAGCATCTCTAAAAAATCACTCGCACATCCCCATGTTGCTAGGAATGTGATGTTAAACAATTTCAAAATAAATTTACCCAGCAGTTTTTGCGCCCACAAGAAAACGTGACGACGGACAGAATCCTGGCGCGACTAAAATTCCCTCTTCCCTATGGGCGGGGGATAAAAGAGGGTCCATGTTTAAAAAAAAATATTGTCTCCCTCTTCCATACACTCTTAGGATTTCACTTCAAAAGGCTCTACAATATTAATGTGGACTCTATTTAGGCTCACACAATAAATAGCCAAAAGGTTCTTTCTTTCATGTGCATTTGGGTGACCATTCATACCAGGATATATTGCGCACAAAGAGTATTTTTTTACCTCACCCCCCCTCCCCCCCTATCACAAAAAAAAATATTGACCATTTCACTCCTGCCCCCCACCCCCTACCCCTCAAATAAAACCAGGCATAATTAAAACTGGTTTACAATAAATAATAATTTAAGACTGATTTGACACAACTATGGTGATAAATATAGGTGGCAAACCATATATATATTGCTTGATGATTTCAATAAGCAATCCAATTTACAATGTATAATTTAGAAGAAGGGATAAAAGTGTCCAGCATGTCTAAGGATACTTCCAATACCAGTAGCTATTTTGATGGCTTCAAGTGCTTGCATACATCCAATTATCCCAGGGACTGCAACAAAAAATATAATAGATTAGGGTGATAAGTCATGGAATGCTACTTCATTTATAATATGAAAGAATAAATCACCGATTCTGTGACTTTTGTCATTATTAAAAAATCTCTCTCTCTATATATATATATATATATTGAACTATCTGAACTTGGAACCTTGCCAAATGCATATAGCAAACCTTGAAGATAGAGTGAAGGGATTACAACAATCGCTTATAACAAAGAGAAAATTATATTTTTGGGTCCAACAGCTGGCATCATTAAGAAAATTCTTATTTTTTGGTCCGTGGGGGATTGTATGGTTGGCACAATGTAAATACATGTCAACAAGCATTGTGACATAATGATAACCCTTCCTCATTTAAAACTAATTGGTGTTATAACTTTTTTTACAGTTGCAGTTTCTACCAGCTGAAATTTATTGTCTGTTTATCTCTGCAAATGTAGTCATCGCAATACATATATACATTTGTTTGACCTACTGTATTCATGATATTTTCAAAGAGATCCCGTGCCCAGATGATGAATAAAGTACAATATGAAAACTGACTGAATTTTATTATTGCCTAAAGTATCAATACCCCAGTGTAATAATTAGAAGCGATAAATAAATTAGATTACATAACATACTGACCTACCCCAAGAACTCCACCATCTGAGCAGTTGGTGACTGTTTCTGGAGGTGGAGGTTTTGGAAACAAGCAGCGATAACACGGCCCACCCTCATGATTATAAACTGTCAGCTATATTGATAAGAAAACAAGGTGCTTATTGCACAAGATTGTGAATAAAACTTAATGTACATATACATATGTGATCAGTTACTTTCTAATTGAACACGAAAAATGTTTTCAATAACACAATATGTTTTTTATATGTGTAATTATTATTTAAAAGCATATGTGCATGTCCAGAGTTAACTATTTAAAAAACATTCATATACCCGGTATATATATATATATATATATATATATGTCAAAAAACCATATACCTACCTGTCCCTCAAATCTCAGAGCACTTCCAGAGACAAGTGGTCGGTGAGCCAAAACGCATGCATCGTTTAATAGATAACGAGTTGCCACATTGTCTGTCGCATCAAGAACAATGTCATAACTGCAATCGTTAGGGAAGTAGAAGCAGTAAAGTTTGCGGAATTGCTATGCAATAATAATCACCTATTAAACCGTCTTGCTATGCCCGTATATACATACGGTTTCGAGCATATTTTAAATCAAATAATATGTGACTGAAATGGATAATATAGCTGTATAATATAGATGTTCAGTTAGACAAATTATTCAATTTAGAAGATGTTTATTTAAAAAAAAAAAAAATAGTTTTCATCACTTGTAGCTGGAAAATGTGTTGGCAATTCCAGCTTCCAAATGGAAGAAAAATACAATAGAAACAATTCAGCAGCACAAGGTTTAACCCCTAGAGCTCTCATAACAAAGTAGTATATCTGTGTGTTGATTGACATATGTATAACTGATTTCTACAATCAATTAAAATGCTTTGAATCAGTAACATTTTGACTCAAATTTTTACAAATCTGATTAAGTTTCAGTCACTTTTAAGTTATGAATCGATGTGGTGAGACACAACTTGAAGTGACTGAATAATTTAAATATAATACAATGTAACTCAAACCTCTAAGGGTTAAAAATGAAGAATATTTTGGTGTTAAACACTGATAAATAATAAAATGGTAGTATGAAGTGTTAATACTGTAGTATAACTGTTAAGAGTTAGCAAACATTACACAGTCACTCATACAATCACCACTACAAACAAAATCACCACTACAGAGGTTTTTTTTCAGATCATTTATTAACACATAATTATAGGAGAAGGCTACTCTTGTGAATTATGTAACACCCAAAAAACTATTTCAAAAATATTCTTACAGCTATCAACAGATGTATCCACAGATGTCCAAGAGGGCTAAAAACAACAATGCTATACTTGTTCATTGTTATCAAAACATATACTGATCTCTTTGAAAGAGCTCTGAGTGATATGTCCAGTTAAGCAAACTAATTATTCATCAACTGATACACATTGGTATGCTGCTTCAGTACACTTTCCACTTGCAAGTTACTGTTCCCCTTTTATCATCCAGTCTGCCCGGCATCCTCGGAATAGACTTCCAAATGGTCTGTTCAATGTTGATGAAATGAGGCACTAACGTACAGTATAACATATTTCAAGCATCCATATAATAATTAGAAAATTTAAAAGTCAAACATCTTATTATCCTGATATACAAGGCCATTGATATTACTTACTTGAGGTCATATTCAAATTCAAATAAAGGATACTTTGTAATCAACTCCAAGGCATTATGCCTGTTCAATGAAAGGTGATAAGGTATACACTTAACTCTGCTGTTCAACCTACAATAATTAAAGATAAATATGAAATTAATGACAAAAAATACTATAATGCAACACCAGTCTTCTTTTTGGATGCTTTTATTTAAAGCTATTTTTTTATTTAAAAAAGGTTAATTAGTAGTGCCACTACGCTCATTTTTGGTTTTGACCTTAGAAACGGACAAGTGACCCTGAAATTGAAATAAATCTACTTTTGGAGTTACCATGTTCACATTTTTGGGCCATCTAAAAATGCTGCAATAATGCATATGAAAAAGCCATATGGCTGAAGACAGATTAACAATACTCAGATTTAACACTATATTTCATGACATTGAACAACTTCTGATAGGCCACGACATGGAAGAACAAGGATAAATAATGCACCGGAGATCCCTGGGCTGAACTAAAACTTGGTACAGAAAATAACATTGCTCATTGGGAGTCATGAATGCAACAACTGTGCCAGACGGTCACTGTCACAAGTGACTGACACCAGTCAATGCTTGTATCAATACTATTTGTAGTGCAACAAGCAAATTATATGTAGGTCTATGCGCTACAGTGGGTGACCCCCAACAAAAAAAATGTCTGAAGATACTCAACTTCAACAATCAATTAATGAGTGGTAGGCGGTAAAGCCTATATTTTCTTTTCTTCAAGCATATTAATATTTTTGCTATAAAGTGGTGTTTTCTTTCTTTTTTTTGTTAAGTATATGTGTATTGTGGTACCTTTTTACTTTCTAGCTAATTCATGTAGATATATTTTTAATTTTTTGTGTAACAATCAATTACCACACAAAATGCAGGGAATAATTTGTCTGGTGTAGCGGTGCAGTTTGCTACACAATTTGGGGCAAATGCTACACAATAGTATCTTGGTGTAGCAGTTTTTCGCATGGAGAATGATAGCTTGGCACATGCCAGTATGCGAAACTGCTACACAATTTTTCTGAAGCAAATTATACCCTGAAATGTACATCTGAAGTTCATTCAGGCTAAAACTGCAATCTTCATAGACCTCGCTCTAGTAACAGTAATAAAATAGTCCAACTAACTGTGTAAGCATTCTCAAATTAATTTTACATACATCTTGCATGACATAGCCGCAGATGCAGATTTCGGTTTGCCAACTCTGCTTTCATTGTGCAGTACTTGACGATGTAAATTACTAAGTTCCACTTCATCATAGTCTACCAAACCAAGTCTACCTGGAAAAAAAAGATTAAATGTCCATTTGTTGACTTATCAGTCTTTTGGACAATCATTTGGTGTAAACAATTTTAATGGAAGCTTGAAAATAAAGAAAATTTAACATCTATAAAATATTGAATGCATAACGCTGACTAGGAAAATAATATCATTTTCACCTATTTTAATCTTGGTAAATTTGTTTTAAGATTATTTTTAAAGCTGCTGATATGATGTATTATTATGAGGACAGAAAATTTCCTGATCTCAATTCCATCTTTACAAAATTTGTTTATATTTTAAATTATTACTTGTAATAAATACATCAGTCCATACAAAACGAGAGAGGGTCTGCTCCCTGTTTATAAAATATGTGTAGCCTATTCAAATTCAATACAATTCACAGGGCAGACAAGTGTAAGACTGAGTGAAGCGTGCCAGACACAGGTATACAGATGATTAGTAGGGAACTCCTATTTTCTAATGTGAATAACAGATATTTCTAAGAGGGTATTAACCCTTTCAACACAGGGACCGTCTTTATATATCAGATTCTCACATATAAAGTTGATCCCCTTACTGAAAGAATTAAAATATTTATAATGGCATTAGACCCATGACATAGGTATTCAAATGAAACAGAAAGAGCTAACTAAGACATTTATGATGATTGCAATTTGAAAAATCCTCCTTTAGTCTCCATGGTTTATACAAAAATAATTCAGCGTTGTAAGGGTTGAAGAGTTGAAAGTGGCTGGACAGTCCAACATTTTTCAATCCCTTCTCTGGCCTCAAGAATTCAATTGAGATAAAAAATTTTATTAACCTGTCTAACAGCTACCTAGAACTGATCCACATGTATATTAAATAGTGGAACCTTTTGTTGCTTTTTTCCCAAGTTATATCCATATATAGATAGAATAAGACAGATTCTAAAACTCCATATGCCACTCCTTTGATGCAGTCGGCCCTAAAATAAAAAATAATAATTTTGTGACAACTTACCTATGCCTGCTGCAGCAAGATATAAAGCAGCTGGGCATCCGAGTCCTCCAGCTCCAACAACAAGAATCGATGCATTCTGGAGGCACAACTGACCTGGAAAAAATACAAAAAATTCCCAGTTATCGATTATTATTAGCATGACCGCATCGGCACTCATCAGCACTAATTGAACTAGCAGTTTGAAAGCTTAGTAAACCATAAATAAATTCATCCTGTCTATGTGTTGTGGGAAGAACCCATGGGATACCAAGGTGTGAAAAGGATATATAATCAAGGCTACGTTGATAAGGGAATGTTTAGGTGGATCACAGTTTGGCCAGAGTATGTACAAGATTACAAGGGCTGTTTGACGTTTTCATACCATTTGTTATAAAAACAATTTACTAACTTTTTCTTATGGGACAGCCCAGTAATATCTCACCAGATCTGTGAAACAGCATTGGCAGCTAAAAGGTGAGCAATATTTCCTCAAGTTGAAAGAAATTGCAAAGATTGAACCCTACTAGTATTTTGAACAATACAGAATTTTGAAAATATGGCTTAAACTCAACCAGGGGATGACAAACGGAATATCGCAGAACCCTGAGTAACAAAACCTGTTATCGGTACAGTATTGCACTATATTTTCAAAATGTGGTGTATCACATAAAAACTGTAAATGAGAAGTAACACACTCTACATGGCTTAGTACCACGAGACACAACTTCAAGTGGGTAAAAATGAGGAAAACTAAGATGAGAGGATTGCCACTTCCTCGCGAGGATTTTAAAAATCTGAAGATCGAGGATTTAGGCATAAATGTGAAGATCAAGCTGCAAAAAAACGAGGAATTTGGGAAATGAAATGGTTATGGTTTGAAGGCCTCACAACAAGCCATAAATCTGGCAATCTGTCACGTGTGCCAATTTTTGTGAGGATGAAAAAGTGAGGAAAGTGAGGATTTTGAAAATGCGAGGAAAGTGAGGATTTTGAAAATATGAGGAAAGTATCCTCGCCTCTAAAATGCGAGGAAAGTGAGGATCTGCCCCACCCATAAAGCAGATGTGCAAGATCAAATACAAGTTTCACTAGCCCAGAGCGAAATTCAACTAGCCCTTACCATCATTTTCCACACATTTCTGAGGAAAATTCACTAGCCCTTACAATATTCTACTAGCCTCGGGCTACTTGGCTAGTGCAAATTTGCATCCCTGTAAAGGGCCCCTCAAGTGGGTGAAAATTACAATTACTTAAGAATATTTTAAAACTTTAAGTCAGAATTGAAGGTGAAAAAGCATGGTTAGTATTTAAATAATGTTAAGGTATATATCACTTTTCAAACAAGTGCTACATTTTATAAAATTGACAGACTTTTCCAAAAGAGATTTTAATAAAATAAACTATACTATCTGTCAGTTAAGTCAAACATGCTATAAACAGTGCAGATATTTAAAATTATGTTTACCTTTTACACCAAGTTCTGGGAGAATCAGTTGTCTGCTGTATCGGCTGATGTTTTCCTTATCAATTTTATTAGTTTGTATTTTCTTAAATTCAGGAATATCTTTATGTGAAGAGTATGTGGTTGGCATTACTAAAAAATCGTGTTTTTCACTTTCATCCAACAACAGTGAAATAATAAAAATAACAGAAATTTCAAATTTATTTTTTACACCAAAATTTATCTTTGAACTTTGAATTGGTACTCCAGAAGCACCTCCTATCTGGAGTATCAGGCTGGAGGGGGGGGGGGGGAGGGCTGGTGGACTTCGTCAACCAGCTGACTCTTGAACGCTGCCACAGTTTTTGATTCTATGGCATCTGCCGGAAGAGAATTCCAATCAGGGATAGTTTGATGCCAAAAAGAATTTTGTCCCAGTATGGTGTTAGCTCTATGATGTTTATAGGCCTGATTGTGCCCACCATGTGTTCTTCTGTCCGCTGGGATTAAACAGTCATTGATAGGAATTTCGACTAGCTCATTTAAAATTTTGAACATGCGTACAAGTCTAGAATTTTTACGTCTTGTTTTCAAGTCAGTCCAGCCCAAGTTCTGAATGAGAGATGTCACACTGGCTGTTTGTCTCTCATTTGGGGTGCCAAATTTTGCTGCTGATCTTTGAATTTTTTCTAATTTATCAATATCTTTTTGTCTAAAGGGGTCCCAAACTGCTGAAGAGTATTCTAAGGATGATCTGACCAGGGAGAAATAGGCAGTCTCCCTTAGTTTAGGGGGACATGCCTTCAGGTTCCTCCGAAGAAAGCCCAGAGTGGAATTTGCTTTACTTGTAATTTTGTTAATGTGGGCCTCCCGTTCCAGGGTCTCACTAATATAAGGCAAACACCAAGATATGGTGTTGATGAGACGTTCACTAGTGTTTCGCCTTTAAGGATGTACTCAAATTCCATGTTTTTTATTTCGGCCTGGACACCCTCAGGACCGAGCATTTCGAGGGGTTGAAACACATCCCCCATCGATCTGCCCAGTCCTGTAACACAGATAGGTCTCTCTGCAGCTGCTCCTGATCTGCTCGACATTTTATCGGGCGATACAGGAGGCAGTCATCTGCAAAGAGACGAACCTGTGAGGAGACCGTGGAAGGGAGGTCATTAATATAGGTCAAAAAGTGTAAGGGTCTGAGAACAGTACCCGGTGGGGCACACCGGACCTCATGCGAGCTGATTCTGAAGAGCTGCCATCAAATACTACTTTTTGGGTTCTATTGGTCAGAAAATTTTGAATACAATTAAGAGTTGTTCCCCAAATTCCATAGTGGTCAAGTTTGTGCAAGAGGCAATGGTGGGGGACAACGACAAAGGCCTTACTAAAATCCAAGACAACAACATCTGTTTGTGTCTTGCTGTCAAAGTTTTGAATAAATTCATCAGTTGTAATCAAAAGCTGGCTTTCGTGTTTTAATCAAAAGCCATGCTGTAGGCCCTACAGGTGTTAAAATTTTGTTTTCCTAAAAATGGGACATAATTTGTTCACTAATGATGTGTTCGAGTAATTTGGCACAAACACATGTGAGGGATATCGGCCTGTAGTTTGCCGGAGAGTGCCGATCCCCTTTTTTGAAGACTGGGGCAACATTAGCCTCTACCCAGTCATCTGGTAATTTGCCCGTCTGTAGAGATTGGTCGAAAATAATTTTAAGAAAGGGAGATATTTCGTTGGCAGCATTCTCCAGAATCAAGTTCAGGAGCTCGTCCGGTCCGGATGCCTTTCTGCCGTTGAAACCCTCAAGTAATTTAGTGAACAATAATTTCGAATTTGGGCATTTCAGTATTCTGTGGTCCTGGTAATTTAGGTATATTCGTGGTGTCTTCCGAGGTAAAAACTGAGCAAAATTGGTTGTTTAGTATTTCGGCCTTACGTCTGCTATCTGAATACAGCTGGCCGTTTTTCTTCAAGGGAGAGACACCATTTCCATCCTGACGTTTAGATATAACGCCAGAGTGGTTTTGAATTCGTTTGTTCTAAAGAATCAGAAAGTTTGTTTTTCAAAAAAGAACACCTGGCAGACCTCATGGCGCGCTGGGTCTGCCGTTTGCATAACTTATATTTTGCCCAGAGGTCAGCTTTATTTGTACGCTTGGCTTTGCTATATAAAGATGTTATTTTCAGAAAAGATGCAAGGAGTGATTCGGATAGCCAAGGTAGATTTTCCGGAGCCGGCGGAGGGGAAGTCATTTTAGTTGGTATACATTAAATCATTATACACACCACAAACGTGGTACTTATGCAAGTTATAGTTATAGGGGGCCTATAGTTTGTATCTATTTTATCGTTAGGGGGGGGGGGGCGAGTTGCTGTCGCGTTCGAAAGGGTCGAAGCGTCCAGCAGTCGAACACAAGACGGACACGGGCACTGCACTGCAGAGCAGAGCGGGCACTGGCCACTGCATCACTGAAAATATCCATTTATCGCCCAAGAGAAAAACACATATTTTTGTTTTTTTCACCTGAAATTGTGCAACACATTTTAATTTAGCTATTAGTTTGTCTTTCTCTTCTATAATTGATTTCAATCTTTGAATTTCTTCCTCCATATTTACAAAAAAAAATTAGGGCTCAAAGCCTGGGTTGTTGAATGTTGTCACACGTGACTTTCAATGGTACATCGAAGTTTGGCAATAAACCCTAATGAAAAATTAAAAGACAGGTTTTGGCATTTTTCCACACATAGACTCATACCAGAGATATTATAATAACGAGATATGCCACTCTCATTGGCTGTATACTTGACAGTATTAAACCGGAAGTGTTACTACATGGGCGAGCCAGATGCCGGTTTGGAGGAGTACATTTCCCAAACACAGCCTAAAAAAACTACATGTTATAGAGAAGCCGTGTCGGTACCGGTTCAGAAAACAGGCCAAAATAAACATTACAATGGATGACAACATTACTATCACCTCATTTTATTGAAATAAATGTTTAATAAACAAATTCATATTGAAAATTATACTTATAACGTCGTATTTTATGAAGTAAAATAGCAAAACTTTACAAGTAACCGACTCGCCGATTGCCGCCGATTGTTTGTCAACCGATGGATCGAGTGAGGAGTGACAGCACATTTGAGCGAACCGGCGGTAACAGTGACAGACAGCTAGAAGTTGTACGCTGGCAAACGGGCAAGTGACAGTCGGAAAAATCAATAATATGGATAATATAATCTAACAGTTAGTCTACTACTTTATTAAAAAAAATATTGCCACTAAATTTGAGGCTAATTCTAGTAATTGGATCTTCCGATTTCATGGAATTGTCAACAGGGAGTGACAGTGACAACAGCTAACGTGACTGTAGCGGGGGACTTTAGGCCTATAGGCCCTACGGGAGAGGGAGGGAAGTTGGGCCACGAGGCAAGTATGGGCATTGGGCACCCCTTCTATTGCCAAATATTTTTTTAATGTAGACTAGGGGCCTATAGACTAGTTTTGCAAATTTTTGATGTGTATTTCATGCTCATAATTTTTCAGTACTTCAAGATATAGACTAGACCTAGGCCTAATTTAACTTGAGACCAATTTTGACACATCTACAGGTAGACTAGTCTATCTTTTTTCTAATAGGTTATAATGAGTCCATAATTCTGAAATGAATTAGGGTCTACTGACATCAGACAAGGTGGTTTACAGGGTTCAATTTAAATAACCAATATATATAGGCCCTACAGATGCATGTGCCCGTAAAAAAAAATATTAGGGGCGCATGTGCTATTTGTTTTTCTATTTTTTCAATATTTTGACTTTTTTCCCAAATTTAGTTACGTGAAGATATATAGAGCCTACTGTAGCCCTGTCGTCCTCTCCGAAGCCTGTTTCAGGCACTGGGGCTATATAACTGCACATGAATAAAGTGTTGATATCCCTCTTGCGCATCGCGACCAAACACCTGAAACTTGAGTGCACAACACCCCTAAACAAAAAGATTTAATTGGCCTGGATCAACCCCCCCTTCCTGCCTTACCCTCCCATTTGATAAAAAAGTATTCCAGACAGAAGTTACAGAAAAAAAAAAAAATTTGCCTTCACCCCCTACTTTTTTGTTCAAATTTGTTTTGAACCACCCGGTAAATAAACGTCCACAGAGGCTACTGCGTCAAATGAAAAAAAAACTAAAAATAAATATTTGTTAAAACCCCCATGTGCCCACCCTGCCTGAATTTTTTAAATTTGCCTGTATTATCCCCCCTTCCTGCCTTACCCTCACATTTGAAAAAAAAGTAATCCGGGCTGAGGTTATATAAAAAAAAAATTTGCCTCGACCCCCCGTATTTTTTGTTCAAATTTGTTTTGAACCCCCCACTCCCACATCCCCCCATGGCAAGAAAATGAAATTGGACTTGACCCCCCAACCCCTCAGTCTGACCCTCCCCGCCCGTAAATAAATGTAATCCACAGAGGCTACTGCAATAAATGAAAAAAAGACACTTAAAATAAATATTTGTTAAAACCCTCCTTTTATTGTAGCTCCATGTGCCCACCCTGCCTGAATTTTTTTAATTGGCATGGATCATCCCCCCTTCCTGTCTTACCCTCCCAAAAAAAATAATCCGGACGGACAGACAGACAGTCAGCCGGACAGACAGACGGTCAACCCGACTACATAATGCCTCTGGCCGCAGGATGCCTCCGGCCGCAGGCTGGCGGAGACATAAAATACACCATAACTACTATAAAAATGAGAAAAAGTCTAAATTTTAAACTTTTTATTGACAATGGGCACTCAAGATTCACTTGAGTGAAATAGACTATCAATTTGTGCCATGAAACATTTTATTGTAGCACTATTTTATGTTATCAAATATTTTCTTTAAATTTAATTCAACCTTGACAATCTCAACATGAAAATTGATGAGCAACACAACTGACATTCTAAAGTCAGCAAGAAATATCTCATTTCACCAAATACCTTTAACTTGTTTAAGCAAATATAAAGTGTCTTATGTATAATTATTAAATATAATCACAGTGTTCAGCACAGACAAAAAATAGGTGGGGACATTTGTCTCACTACCCTGGGAAAAAAGGAGACATTTGACCTCCAAGTGCGTAATTGACGTGATATCGCGGCCTGTGCTGAACACTGTAATCAAGAATGTGGTTGTATATTCTTGATATAATATGTCAGGTTATCAAAATTGAAGTGGATTATATAATTTCAGGTAAATGATGCATTTGTGATACCACAGTCCATCATGGGTTATATAAGTCATTATATACAGTAGAGCATGCTATGAGCAGCCACTTTTATGAGCAGCCAACCTCCTATGGGAGTCCACTAGGTCATTCCTCAAAATGATCCTTATCAATGAGCTTGTGGGAGAAATTTGTCATCATCTTCCTGGAAACCATATGCATTGCACTGATGGATGCACAGATGTCCACAATTTCTTTTCTTCCTACAAAGAAATTGATATAAATACAAAACCAATACAATTTTTTTTATGTACATACAGTAATAAAAAAATATTTATGACAGTGTAATAGTACATACATGTATTTATAATCATAAGGGAATGACCATTTTATTTCCTGGGGGAATTATGAAGGGCTAAGTTTATTTTTACACACACCATTTGAAACCAGATTTGTTTCTCAAGAATTTAAAGTCAGCGTTAACAAAAGCATAAATAATTTATTGGGTGATATTTGTGCACTTTTATTCCTCCAAATTATACAAAGCCATTTAAATAGCAATCATGCCGTACAATATTTTATATTTTACTTCAAGCATTGGCATGATTACCTTTTCATGAAAAATGATAAATGGACATGTTCCCTCTTTTAAGAGGTGAATCAATATCTTTTGAAAGTTATTCAAGCAATTGTCACGCACAAACAGGTTGTGCCAATTTATTTTCCCAGCCAAAAGTGGCACCAGATTTAACCCTGGTGCTGCTGAATTGTTTGTGAGTATTTTTAATTCATTTGAAGATGGAATTGCTAACACAATATCCTGCTTAAAATGAAATAAAAGAAAAATAATATTATCTATGAAAAATAGGCATCTCCCAATCTGAATTATTTGAATAACTGAGCAGATACTAAAATATATGTTACAAATTTGTTTGGTATTTTCCTTTAAAGTTTAATACTCTAAAATTTGCTTGAAAACTTATAAATACAGTCTTAGCAGCACAAGGGTTAATTTTATTTTACAAAAAATCTCCCTGCATAATTAAAATGTTGATTAAAATGTCTTTATATAAGGAGGGCAGAGGGGGGGGTTGTCAAGTATTTCTATCTAGAATGTCAAGTAGGCCCTACATGTTACATTTCTCTAATTTCCATTAGAATAATATCAAAGGTAAATCTTAACTTTTCTAATTATTGCATTGCATTATTATTGAATGTCTGACAAGACTTATTATTATTATTTCAATTTTACGAGCCAATGCCCGGTCCTAGCCTACCTCACATAATAGATATCCTAATTATTGGGTAGATCAGATGATCATTAAAAATCAGTATTTTTATTTTGGCTTCCTGATATGAACATATGATGTAAACATGTCCATAGACTAGAAATGCCTAACTTTTAAAATTTTTGTGTTGCGCATTTACCAGTTGAGCAGATTTAAAGACAAAATTTGTGTATTTCTTATTTGGGACATGCACATCCGAAATAGGAAATCTGGAGGTTTGTCTTTATATCTTGCTTTACCATGTTTACCCTGTTTACATACCAAAGACTAGAACTATTTAAAAAAAAAAATTGTGTGTTTTTTGCATGTCTGAAATAAGAAATCGGGAATTTTGTCTTAATATTTTGCTTAACTGGTAAATGCGCTAGACCACACACAAATTTAAAAACTTACACAATTCTAGTCTATGGACATGTCCACTTTATATGGCCATATTAAAATGCGTAAATTAAAATACTGTTTTTTTTTTAAAGATACTAGCCTGATTGTGTCATTTCACTTTGCAGGCCCTATCTTGTAATCATAGTCTAGTCTCTAAATTTTCCAACTTTATGACCAACACAGTCACACCATAAACCTTTAATTTATGTCATTTTGGGGTTAGGGATATAGGTACCCTATCCAAATCAAGTCAAAATAATAGACTAGGCGTATGATATTTATAAGTTATATTTGCTATTTAAATTGCATGATAGGATGAGGTCAATTTTTTTGGTCAAACCGAAAGCCAGAATATCTTTTCAGAAAATCTGCCAAGCCTTTCGCCCACGATATTATTGTGAATTTCAGGATTGTCACCGGGGAGGGGTGGGGGATTTTCAATTGAACCACCCTTAACTTTGGCTGGAAATATAGCCTACTTTTTGTCATTATAAATTTTATAATTTCTAAGTTATGAACCATCCTCGGACTTGTCACAATGGAAGTACGGTACCCCGGTATGTTCACATGAAATAATATTAGCTAAGATTTCAGTCCTCGGTCAAGCACTTGCCAGTACAGTCACGCTGGGGCTAAAATAATATGTGCCCAAAAACACCCTTTTCAAAAGTCTGATGATCCTGGGCATGAATCAGTGAATGCGAAGTAGGCTAGGCCTAGACTAGAATCCCTAGCCTATTTAACAGACAATGTTCACAGACAACTGAACTGGCCAATTTCGATGCCTATTATCAATGGTAGACTAATGACTTCTAGGCCTAGACTAGTAATTAAGTAACGGAAGCAAAGTAGAAGTGGTCCGGCTGTGATACAGGCCTGTTCTGGGGGGTCAGGGGGCATGCTCCCCCTGGAAAATTTTGAAGAAATGAGTGTTTTTTTACTGAAAAGTGGTCCGGCCAACGTCTTGCTTTGCTACTCACTGAGCTACACGGGGGGCCTGTCTGGCACTGCACGCTTCACTGAATCAGCAGTGCCATGGAGTAGGTACCGTAAGTGACCATCTGACACACACAGTAACCACTGGTTACTGGTAGGCTAACAGTAGGCTAACAGTACACTGATACTGTGACACTGTCAGTGTCACTGACAGGCGACCACGTCACTCATCAGTTATGTCGCTTAAATTAATCGTGACGATGTAGACTACATATATTCTACCAACAAATATGTACAGACATATCCTACAAATATAATTTGGTGGATTTTATTTTAATAAACTTTACTTTTTCTCAAAAAAAATGTATTTTATTCACACAGGCCAAAATACCGATCGCCATTTCTGTACATTATCGCCCACATTGATGGCATCGGTAGGGTGGATGTTTAAATCGTTTTCTGTGTATTATTTTGATAAAATACAATAATTATGTATCACTTACCTTTCTACGAAACTACAAAAGATAAATGAACTCAAATCTGGAACATTTTTCGGATTGTTAGATCAACCAGCGCGCACACAAAACTCGATGTGGTTGTGTTGTTTACAGTCATTGTTAGCGTCGACTTGACAGGTGCTTCACAGTAATATTACTCCTAGGCGGCCAGGTGGCGCTCCCACCCATTGCGGTAACGGAAGTAGCATTCAGTGGCATATCTCGTTATTATAATATCTCTGCTCATACCATTACGGGATTAGAGGAACAACTCTAAATTCGATTCAACATTGACTGACCAATAGAACCCAAAAAGTGGTAGTCGATAGCAGCTCTTCAGAATCAGCCCGTAGTACATGCGAAGTCCGGTTAGCATACCTATCAACATTGAGAAATCTGAAACAGGGAGATTTTATCTGGTTTCGCGTACCCTCACTTGGCGGCCCCCGAAAGCTCAGGGGTTCTAAGTCTTTTCTGAGGGCATTCCTGCTGTTTCCTGGTACATTTCACTAATAAATTCTGATTTTTTTATTATTATCATCATCAAAGCCAAGATTCAACATCAATTTTGGACTTTGCTGATCTCACGAAGAAAAAAGTCATTGTATCATTGGCAGATATTTATCAACTATTTAGTATATATATGCTGTTATGTCATTTAGTCGAATTTTTTGGTACATATTCGAAATTTTATTTTTCAGGAAGGATATATCATAATCTAACTAAAAAATATGGTTGGCGGCTATCTTTTTAACACAGCGTACACAAAAGGGCTCTAATTATCTTGTCACCATGTAGATTTAAAAAGTGCACTGCGCGTCAGGAAACATTATGCTTCACAGTATTCTCGTGAAAATAATTAAAGCGACAATCAGGCTATAAAATCATCAAAAAATCAGTATTTTTATTTTGACTTCTGAATATGACCACATGATGTAAACATGTCCATAGACTATAGAACTGCGTACGCTTTTTTTATTATTTTTTTTGTGTTGTGCATTATATATACCAGTTAAGCGAGATATAAAGACGGGCACTTCGGCTTTATATCTGCTTCTTTGCGACTTCTTTTTCTTGCTTTTTCTTCTCCTCTCCAAGCCCTCAGCAAATAAGAAATCGGGAATTTCGTCTTTATATCTTTGCGGCTTCTATTTATTGCTTTTCCTTCTCTTCTGCCATGAGACCAAGTTTCACAGTAGTAATTCGTCAATGCTCTCCCAACTGCAGCTGCCAAGCCCTCAATTGCATTTGACGACAATGATGGAGCAACAGAAGAGCAACGGAGCAGATGGAACTTGGGGAAGCTCAACAGGGAAGAATGAAAAATACTCCGATCCACGTCCTTTTTATACGCGGTTCGCAAATTGACACATTTGGGTGGCGGACACAACAAAATTGTGTACAGACACAGCGAGATGGCGTACATACACCGTAGACAGCGTGAGGCAGCGTGACATACCGTGACATAGCGTGAGTAAGCGTGATATGTCGTCAAACGGTGTACAGAAACCGTACATGGCGTACAGAGACCGTAGTCAGCGTGACTAAGCGCAGCCAGTAGCTACGGATCCACTACGCAGACCGTCCCACGGTGTACTCGCACCATGTCATGGCGTAAAGCACCGCACGGATGGTTTCACAGCGTATAGTAGCGTACAGTATCGTGAGTATCGTACACTAGCGTACAATCGTGTAGAGTGGCGTGCCTATCCGAGGCTACAACACCGAAAATTGGCATTAAATTTTGCGCGTGCGTAGGGTGGCGTAGGCTATCGTATAACAGTGTAGAACAGCGTAGGGACAGCGCGTGCCAGTGTAGGGGCTCCGTCTTGGAGAAGGGTGCAGGGTGAGCCATTTCCGGTCTGCGCTCCGTCGCGCACGCCCACGATACCTACGGTGTATGTACGATGCCTACGGTGCATGTACACCATCTCGCTGTGTATCTACGCTGATTCTCGGATGATTGGGCCCCCGCGGACACCCGCGCTTGGCTACGAATTTTTTAACAAGAAGTTGATTCGCGGCAGCCGACGGATGGACGCGGTTGCCGCGAAAAGTGACGCGGTGACTGCCTGGAAATGTACGATCACGGACGCTTACCGACGCTTACAGACGCTTACCGACGCTGATTCCCGGTGCGGGGCTTTTGCTCCTTCCGCGTGTGACCGTGTCAATCCGTACCCCAGTGTGACTGGGCCTTTAAGCAGGTTTGGAAGAGGACGTATAACGGCCGGTTAGCGCTATTCGGACCCCTACTCTTTACTATATAATGACATACCTTCCACGGCTCCTTGCAGTTTCGTCTCTTTGCAGATGATTGCTTCCTGTAGGCCTACCGCCTGATAAAATGTCGAGCAGATCAGGAACAGGGGACTGCTATTTGCGTTACAGGACTGGGCAGATCGATGGGGGATTTGTTTCAGTCATTAATATTAGAGAAATCGAAAAACTTGGGGTTCCAATAGGCCTACACTCTAACAATAGCCAACATTTCATCAACACCATACCTTGGTGTGTGCCTTAGCGAGACCCTGGAATGGGAGGCCCACATGAATAAAATTACGCGTAAAGCAAATTTCACTCTGGACGTCCTTCGAAGGAACCCCCCCCCCCCTACATAAAGAAAAACTGCCTATTTCTCACTGGTTAGAATACTCTTCAGCAGTTTAGGACCTCTTTGGACAAAAAGACACAATCAGG
This sequence comes from Flabesymbios commensalis, assembly GCA_964017125.1. Lineage (NCBI taxonomy): Eukaryota > Metazoa > Annelida > Polychaeta > Terebellida > Flabelligeridae > Flabesymbios > Flabesymbios commensalis. The sequence continues at coordinate 73,791,280 of OZ024906.1, read as the reverse complement.
CTAAAATCATAAAAAAATACCATGCAAGCACACAAATACCCCTCGGCTGATGCAGTGACTCTACATATGCCAGGTTTCAAGGCAATTAATTGAAAATAAGAATGATTTATTAAAATTGATAAAACCAAAATGGCCGCCGCAGCTTCGTTTAATTAGTCGCAAGGTGGCGGCCATTTTGATAATCGGTGAAAGCTGAAATCGTTATCAGGTCATCTCCATACTCATGGGTAACTCCACATAAAAAAATGGAGAGATCCAATAATTAATTTTGCAAGTTATCGCGTTAACAAGGAACTATTAAATTTAAAAATCAAGATGGCCGCCATAGCCTCGTTTTCAGTCGCACATGAAAACGGGCAATGCCAATAAACTCGCAGACCCCGAAAATCTATATATACCAAGTTTCGAGGGGAATCTGAGAAAAAGTAAAAAAAAAAAATTTACCGCCAGGTGGCGGCCATTGTGATTATCGGTTGAAAGCTGAAAATCTAATCAGGTCATCTCCATACTCATGGGCAACATCACATAACAAATTGGAGAGATCCAATATTTATTTTTCGCGTTAAAGGGACTGGCCCACGCTAAAATCATCAAAAAATCGGTGATTTTATTTCGGGTTCTTAATATGACCATATGATGTAAACATGTACATAGACTAGAACTGCAAATTTTTATAATTTTTGTGCTGCGCATTCATCAGTTAGACTAGATATAGAGACGAAATTCCCGCATTTCCTATTTTTGACATGGTTGTCAATAATTACAAATCAGGAATTTGGTCTCTATATCTAGCCTAACTGGTGAATGCGCAGCACAAAAATTATAAAAATTTGCAGTTCTAGTCTATGTACATGTTTACATCATATGGTCATATTAAGAACCCGAAATAAAATCACCGATTTTTTGATGATTTTAGCGTGGGCCAGTCCCTTTAACAAGAAATTTTGTAATTAAAAAATAAAGATGGCCGCCATAGCCTCTTTTTCGGTTGCACGCGAAAACGGACAATGCCAACAGACTCGCAGACCCTGAAAACCTAAATAGGAAAGGTTTCAAGAGAATTATAAAAAAAAATTAGTCTAAAAAAAAAATTCAGTGTCAGGTGGCGGCCATTTTGATTATCGGTGGAGACCTGAAAATCTAATCAGGTGATCTCCATACTCATGGGTAACTTCACGTAAAAAGAGATCCCATGATTATTTTTCAAGTTATCGCGTTAACAAGAATATTTTTAAATCTTTGACCTTGACCTTTGACCTATGACCTTGGGTAAAAAAAAATGTCGGGAGGGGTTGAATGTTTGTATGAATTTTGAATTTAATCTGTTGCACCATGTTGGTGTAGTAGCCAAAAGACTGCTTGCGGCGGCGGAGACGGCGGCGGCGCACCAAGTGGACGACAATACGCCTTCGGGCCGAGGGGTAAAATTTTTATTTTGGCTTTTTAATATGACCATATGCCTAATTATCATGTAAACATGTCCATAGACTAGAACTGCAAATGTTTTTTAATTTTTGTGCTGCACATTCACCAGTTAAGTGAGATATAGACGACGAAATTCTTGTATTTCTTATTTTGGACGCCTTCTCATTGCCTTTCAATGCCTCTTCATTGACCGTTAAAGCTTTTCCTTCACTCTTTAACACCTCTCCGTTAATTGCCCTGCAATGCCCTTGAGTCGATCTCGTCACCCTGAGCATGTTTAATCATTTTAACATAACAAAATTAGATTATTCAATCAAAATCAAACGCAACACAATATATTATGCGTGCTCCAATTTCTAACATATATGTTAAAAATTATATGTGACCTTGAGGATGACTTCAAATCACCAAAATAATAGAAAAATACATTTTTCACTCAAAATCCCACGAAAAAGACGTTTTTACACATGTTCTAGCTGTATTTGGTAAAAATCATATTCTCCATTAGGCTACTTGACCTTGAAATTGAGCTTTTGACCTTGAAGATGACCTTTTATCATCAAAATAGTTTCAGGAATAGATTATTATGTCAAAAATCACACCAAAAAGACATATTATACACTTCTTCCTATTTTGTTTCTCAAAAATCATATTTTTTACATTTTTGACCTTGAAAATGACCTTTCGACCTTGAAGATGACCTTGGATCAACAAAATAATACCATAAATTGGTTTTCAGACAAAATTCAGAAAAAAAGAGGTATTACACATGCTCCTAGCTTTATTTGTCAAAACACGCTTGAGTTACAAAATGCCATTTGGTAACTAGACTAAAAATAATTTTTGATTGTAGACTAATGTCTAGGCCCACTCAACTTTGGCCTTATTTTTATGTATAGTATAGTGGTTAAGCTCCCATAATGAAACAATTGTGCATTTTATGATTAAAGCATGAAACTTCCACCATTATTAGTACATATCCTGGGGTTTATTTTAAGATGTTGAGGTAGGTTAGATTTGACCCCTGGTGACCTCTAGAGGTCATTGACCTCGAAAGGTCAAAATATCCAGTTGCGAAGCCAAAAAGTGATGAAAATTGTGTATTACACTATCCTTATGATGTTTTTGTATTCCAGAAGCGTGCCAAATACTCTAAGAGACCGATGTTAATCAAAAACATAACACCAAGGTCATGTCAAGGTTACTTTTGGGTCATTTGGAGGTCAAAATGTCAACAAATAGCAAAAATATCCACTTTTAATCAATTAAAACAATATGTGGTGCAGTCATCTATTACAAAGGATTGGTTTTGACACAGTCCTGGTCAGATATCTTTTCCATGCGCATTTTGGGAGATTTAGGGCAGTATATAACTTGGGGAGGGAAAATACAAACTTAGTATTCCCCTGACTACACCCCTTCCTGAATGTTTAATTGGACGAGCAAAATGACAGTGTGCAGCAGCTGTTAAACATCAGTTTGGGTTTCCATGGCAAACTATTAATACATAAATTGGCTATGAAGTCTGACATGGGCTGGGATTATGTGTTACTGGGGTACCGTCGAAAAAACTGTTAAGGTCATATCAAGGTCATATCAAGGTCAAATTGTCAAAGATCATAAAAAAAGATGTTTTTTTACTTTCATACCGGATACTAGAATTAATTTAAACTACCACAATGAAACAATTGTGCATGTTATGATTAAAGCATGAAAACTTCTACCATTATTAACACATATCCTGATCTTTATTTTAAATTGTGAAGGTAAGTTGGATTTGACCCCTGGTGACCTCTAGGTGTCATTGACTTTGGTATGAAAACACACACCCTTGAAATGATCTTAACTTGACTTTGGAAGCCTAATCTCGGGAAGCCGAATGGCGCCCTCTTTGTATGTCAACTGTAGCCTTTTGTACATCAATTGGTTTATACAAGAGTGAGAGGTAACGTTAATCAGAATTTTAAAATATACAGCGATATGATGTTATTCACAGTGTTATAGTCCTATACTAGTATGTTTTCGCGGTATCGTGACTAGGGCTATACCACACATTTAAACCAATACGTATCTATTTCGCGAACGTTCCGAATTTGTTACCGACGCTTACAAATACTCGGCGAGTGTTGCGAATTGTGAGCGAATTTCAAATATTTTAATTGATAAACACATTCGCGAGCATATTCGCCTATCTGTGAGACGGAGGGGTATATTTTTCACACTCGAGCAATATATTTATTTCAGTTTGTGTGTGGAGATATATATTTACTTTTCTTCACTTCCTTATGTATTTTTCAGTCTACAAATTTGGATCCCAAGCTAAGCCTAGCCTTCCTCTGGAGGCAAACGACCCGAGCAAAGCGAGGCTTCACAAATTTAAAGGTCATTTAATGATGCCGGATAAATAGGGCTCGATTTTTTGGGGATCATTAAATTATGTTGCTCATAAGCTGAAATAAATACTTATTTCAGCTTATGAGCTATTAAGTAATTAGCACGGCGTTTTTTAGAGATAAGAGTTTTGCATCCGCCCAGATATATATACAGGTGTGGGTAATTCAAAGGAAAAAAACTATATCGACTAAAACAAAATATTTTTATGACAATAAGATTTTTTTATGACAATCAAATTTTTTTCAATTCCTTTTAACGTCTACTAATCCGCTATAACGGTTTAGTAATACCGGTAAAACGGTCTACTATCCCGTTATAACGGTCTAGTATCTCATTATAACTGTCTACTATCCCGTTATAACGGTCTAGTATCTCATTATAACTGTCTACTATTCCGTTATAACCGTCTAGTCTTTCGCTATAACGGTTTACTATTCCGTTATAACGGTATAGTATTTCGTTATAACGGTCTACTATCCCGTTATAACGGTCTAGACTAAGTAGTTTTTTATGACGGTCTAGTATCACGTTATAACGGTCTACTAATCCGTTATAACAGTTTACTAATCCGTTATAAAGGTTTACTGATCCATTAAAGAGGTCTACTATTCCGTTATAACGGTCAAGTCCTCCGTTATAACGGTCTACTATTCCGTTGTAGCGGTCTAGTATCTCGTTATAAAGGTCTACTTTCCCGTTATAACGGTCCAGTATTTTGTTTTAACGGTCTAGTATCACGCTATAACGGCTTCCAAATCCGTTATACCGGCTTACAAATCCGTTATAACGGTCTACTATTCCGTTATAACGGTCTAGTAGTTCGTTATGGCGGTCTACTATTCCGTTATAACGGTCTAGTATTTCGTTATAATGGTCTGTTATCCCGTTATAACGGTCTAGTATTTTGTTATGACGGTATAGTATCACGTTATAGCGGTCTACTAATCCATTATAACGGTTTACTCATCCGTTATAACGGTCTACTAATCCGTTATAACGGTATACTAATCCGTTAAAGAGGTCTATTATTTCGTTATAACGGTCTAATCTTCCTTATAACGGTCTACTATCCGTTATAACTGTATAGTATTTCGTTAGAACGGTCTACTATCTCGTTATAGCGGTCTTGTATCATTTATGACTGTTAAGTCTACCGTTATAACGGTCTACTATTCCGCTATAATGATCTAGTAACTCCTTATAGCGGTTTAGTATTTCGCTATAACGGTCTACCAATCCGTTATAACTGTCTACTATCCCGTTACAACGGCCTACTAAGCTGTTATAACGGTCTACTAATCCGTTATACCTACTAATCCGTTATAACGGTCTACTAATCTGTTATAACGGTCTACTAATCCGTTAAAGAGGTCTATTATTTCGTTATAACGGTCTAATCTTCCTTATAACGGTCTACTATCCGTTATAACTGTATAGTATTTTGTTAGAACGGTCTACTATCTCGTTATAGCGGTCTTGTATCATTTATGACTGTTAAGTCTACCGTTATAACGGTCTACTATTCCGCTATAATGATCTAGTAACTCGTTATAGCGGTTTAGTATTTCGCTATAACGGTCTACCAATCCGTTATAACTGTCTACTATCCCGTTACAACGGCCTACTAAGCTGTTATAACGGTCTACTAATCCGTTATACCTACTAATCCGTTATAACGGTCTACTAATCTGTTATAACGGTCTACTAATCCGTTAAAACGGTCTCGTATTTCGTTATAACGGTCTCGTATTACGTTATAGCATTCAGGTATTTCGTTATAACGGTCTAGTAGTTCGATATAGCAGTTTACTTATCTGTTATAGCAGTCTACTAATTCGTTATAACGGCCTAGTATTTTGTGATAACGGTTATGACTGATTAATAGACCGTTATAACGGAATAGTAGACCGTTATGAATTCTCAAGGATAAGAGCATCCGCCCAGATAACAGGACAGACATGGATAATTCAAAGAGAAAAATCGATATCAGCCAAAACAAGGTTATCTACGGAAGTGGATTTATTGTTTAATCCGTTATAACGGTCTAGTATTTCGTTATGACGGTCTACCAATTTTTTATAATGTCTACTTTCCCATTATAGCGGTCTATTATTTAGTGATTATGGTTTTGTAGGTCGTTATAACGGTCTAGTATTTAGTTATGACCTTGATAACGGTCTAGTATTTCGTTATAACGGTCTACTATTTCGTTATAACGGTGTATGGCAAAAAAGGAGACCGTTATAACGGAATACTAGACCGTTATAGCGAATTAATAGACCGTTATAACGAAATAGTATTCCGTTGTAACGAAATACTGGCCATTTATAACGGAAAAATAGACCGCTATAGTGCAATAATGAACCGTAATAGCGGAATAGTAGACCGTTATAACTGTTTAGTATACCGTTAGAACGAAATACTAGACCGTTAGAACGAAATGATAGACCGTTATAACGGGATATTAGACAATTATAACAGATTAGTATTTCGTGATTATGGTCTTGTGGGTCGTTATATAACGGTCTAGTATTTAGTAATGACCTTGATACCGGTCTAGTATTTTGCTATAGCGGTCTACTATTTCGTTATAGCAAAATAGTAGGCCGTTATAACGAAATACTAGAGCGTTATAAAATGATAGTATACCGTTATAACGGATAAGTAGACCGTTATAATGGATTAGTGGACAGCTATAACGGACTAGTAGACCGTTGTAACGGATTAGTAGACCGTTATAGCGAAACTCTAGACCGTTGAAGCGAAATAATAGACCGTTATAGCGAAATAGAATTCCGTTTTAACGAAATACTAGCCATTTATAACGGAATAATAAACCGCTATAGTGCAATAATGAACCGTTATAGCGGAATAGTAGACCGTTATAACGGATTAGTAGACAAATATAACGAAATACTAGACCGTTATAACGAAATGCTAGACCGTTATAACGGAATAGTAGACTGTTATGATGGATTAGTATGTAGTTATAACAAATTAATAGACCGTTATAACGAAATACTAGACCATTATACCGGAACAGTAGATCGCTATAACAGATTAGTAAAACGTTATAACGAAATAATATATCGTTATAACGAAATACAAACGAAATAATAGACCGTTATAACGGAATGGTAGATGTGCAAAGTGGGTGATATTATATATCCTATTTGATGGCTATGAAAGGTTTAGTCTAGTAATAATGCAATTGTTGCCGACATGTGGAGGAAAAGCGCAATGTCCTAATAGAAAATAATGCAGTATGAATTGAATACAGAACGAAGGAATAATCGGTTTTCTATATATCATGGTGACAGGGTCTTAATTTAACGAGAAAATGTGGCAGTCATGACTTTGCCGAACTTTCTGAAAAAAATTGATGTAGTCTAGAAATTAATTATAGTATCCGGTATGTTGAAAATTGTAAAATTTGACTTATTTCTTGCAAAGTTTGAGTTTTTGCAGCCACAATAAATTATGAAGTTGATTTGTGGCGGCCATTTTAAATGTCAGTGAAATCTTTTAATAAATTGCCTGTACATCTCCATATCGTGGGGAATGTGATTTTAGGATTTGGATCATTTCTGATTAAGGTTTTGAATTTTTCCGCTTACAAAAAAAAATGATTTTGAACTCTGGGAGCTATTTTGGTAGCATGTTTAATAACTCACTTGCACATCCCCAAGTTGTTGAGAATGTGATGCCTCACGCTTGATAGATCCCGGCGCGAAAATCCCCCTTCCCCTACGGCCGTGGGATAAAAACCGGCTCACCACTTCTATAAGGATATTAGTGTCACAATAAGAATATATATAAAATTCAACATTCTAGTCGAGCAGATATAATCAGTATAAAAGGCTGTCATTTCCTCTAAATTTATGTGGTCTTCTAACAACGTCCAGCTACCTAGAACATTAGACTAGAGAGACTAGATAGAGATGATGGCATTAACGCCATACCCATGGCTCGCATGGCTTACATTATGCATCTATGCTTATATATAATGATGTGGTCCCGAATTAGAAGACACTGATTTGTTGACCAAACTTATTGAAGGAGACATATGATTGCTACATGGATGCTAGTAAATTTATAACCAATAGAATGAAACCAATTACATTAAGGGAAAATACAATAATAAAACTGAGCTGTCTTTAAATGATCAGATATGGCTCACCTGCATAAAGTTAGATTGATGTAGAAAGATGTGATTCTAGAAAAATTGTATACATGTGCAATCACCAGACTGGAGCTCAGGCTCCTTTAAGTGAAGACACGCTCGAAAAAGAAATTGGAACAGCTCTGAAGAAGTGATGTGATCAGTTTTTGCCAGTTTGACCTTGAAATAACCTTGACATGACCCTCAAATTGCTTTCGGATGGTACTCCAGTAAAACACAGCCCCACCCTATGGCAAACTTCATAAACCCAATTATTTATCAATATCTAGCTTTGGGAGCCCAGACTAATCTTTCACAATGCTTCATATTTGTAACTTTGCCCGCTCAACTAAATAGTGAGGAAGGAGCGTAATAAGTGGAAGATAGCCTCCTTCCCAAGGTTGATACTGCCCTTAATGTCATAAAATGTGTGTGGAAAATACATAGGACGAAGAATATGTCAAAACCAGTCCTTTGTAATAAATGACTCCACAAACACATTGTGGAAATTGATAAAAAAGTGGACATTTTAACTATTTTCTGCCAGTTTGACCTTTAAATGACCTTGGTGTGAACTTGACATGACCTTGGTGTTATGTTTATGATTCAGAACAGTCAAGTCGAGTATTTGACACACGTTTGGGACCCAGAAACAAATCATAGACATTGTTATATATAATTTTCACTAAGTTTTGGCTTTGCCAGTGAATATTTTGACCTTTCGAGGTCAATGACCTCTAGAGGTCATCAGAGGTCAAATCCAGTTTACCTCCACATCTAAAAATGACCCTTAGGATATGTTCTACAAGTGGTGGAAATTTCATGCTTTAATCATAAAATGCACAATAGGTTACCTTGTCTACTAAACTAGTAATAACCTAGTCTAGCTGGTGTGTAGCCTAATGTAAATGTTTGTTTTTTGAATGGCGGCAATTTTACATTGATTTGTCCAATAATGGCAATATAGTGCAGTAAAAGTAGTGGTTCAACCTGGAATAAATTGTTAATAGAGGTATTTTAGGTGTTTTTGGCCCAGAGGGGCCTGCTGAACAAATTCTGAGCAGCAACCACCTGGCAACCACCATAATCCTCACCACCATCGTCTTCACCACCACCATCAACACCAACAACACTACTACCATCATCATCACCATCAACACCAACAACACTACCACCAACACCGCCAACACCACGATCACCACCACGATCACCACTACCATCACCACTACCATCACCACCACCTCAACTACCATCCTCACCATCACCACCTACCACACCACAAACACAATCACCACCACCATCACCACTACCGCACCACCAGCACTACCACCATCAGCACTACTACACCACAACCACCATCACCACCACTACCAACACCACCAATACAACCACCACCAACACCATCATCACCACTACCACCACCATCACAACCACCACCACAATCACCACCACCATCACCACTACCATCACCACTACTACACCACCAACATCACCACCATCACCAATAAAGTCTACTACCACCATCACCACCACCACTACCACAGCACAACCACCATCACTACCACACCATCACTATCACCACCAACACAACCACCATCACCACCACAAATGCACAATCACTACTACACAACCACCACCACCATCACCACCATCACTACAAACACCACAACACGATCACTACCACCATCATCAACATCACTACCACCTGGTCCACCATCAAGGAGATCCGCGCGCGTGTCACATGCGGATTTATATAAAAAAACGCACCATTGGAAACAGACGACCCGCGCGGGTACCCGCTAAAAAACCTTACCTATGGAAACGTAGCCTTAGACATGGTAGGGGCCTAATAGAGCAACCGATGGCTGGTGAAAAAATAGGCCTATAAAAAATGGACGTATTATGGGCTGAGGCAATTATGGGCGTTTTTGACATACCAAGATTATCATTTCAATTCTGTGTGTCCCCAGTATTTTTTTTTGTCCATCATACATCTATCCTGAGCCTTACCGAGCATATACACCCCCAAAAAATTATATTTAGGCCTAAATGGAAACCTTCATCCATACATCAAAATAGATCTTTAACACTAGTTTGTAAAAACTGAAAATGCCCCTTTTATCATATTGTGTTAACAAACACTAAAAAATTGAATTCTCTGTTATTCTTGGAATTTTTTTTTTTTTTGAAATAATTGAACTTATCTGCTTAAAAGAAGTCATTTAGTTGACAAAAACTCTTTAATCTTCATGTATGTAGAAAATATATAAAAATGTTGCCCTCTCTAAACCCATTAGCTTCGTCTCAGAATTTTATTAGGCCTACATGTCAAATGGTCTAACTTCTAAAATACTGTAACTATAAGTTTAGGTCTAGTCTAGACTATAGTATAGGCTAGTAATAGTAGGCCTATATAGACTATAGGGCCTAGTGGCATTATGTGTGTAGCCTTTGCCTAGCCTATATTGAACACAGTAGACTACTGTGAGATTGCTGCAGTGCATGTCATTTAATTAGTCTACTTGATTTAATGATGAGGTTTGTTGTAGATCCCTATGATTTTTTTTCAAGGTCATCCAGGGGGCAAAACAAAGATGGCTGCTGTCGACCATCTTGAATTTTTAACTTTTGACAGAATGTTCACAATCATCATCATGACAATGTTCACAATATATTTAGATCCAGACTAGGCCTAGGGTCTATATATACTCGCCGTCAAATTAACCAGGATCGCATGATTTTCGGCGATTTCTCCGTCAATTCTAAATCGATTTTCCTAAAATTTTGCAAAGGTCATTTTCTATTCAAATCCTAACAGCCCTGGAAATTTCGTAAAATTATATAGCGTAGTTCAAAAGTTAGACCATTTGACATGTAATGAATTGAAATTACGACGTTCCTCTTTAAACCCATTAAACTAATTTTGGAATTTTATTACATGTCAAATGGTCTAACTTTTGAAATATTAAATATTTTTTGGCGAAATTTTTACCCATGTTAGGATTTTAATAGAAAATGGCCTCTGAGAATTTTCAAGGAAATCGGTTCAAAATTGACGGAGAAATCGCCAAAAATCATGCGATCCTGGTTGATCATTTATAATTTGACGGCGAGTATAATTGCGCCTAGAATAACCCTAGAATTTTACGTAATAGACCCCTACCTCATTTTTGACTAATTTGAGGACACTGATTTCACTGGTTTGGTTATTTTTAGGATTCAAGGTCATCTAGAGGCCAAACCAAGATGGCTATTATCGGCCATCTTGAATTTTTAACTTTTGAGAGAATAGGCCTAGCTAGCCCTAGAAGTTTTTTATATTACGGTAGGCCTAGACCTCTAGGGGAGAGTGGGGCATGTCCGCCCCCTGGGGCACGACCGCCCCACCATGTTTCTCGCACTAGGGTGCCACCTGGTGAGTATTATTTTAGTGAAGACGATGCATCTACTATAAGACACCATTTTCTGAGGCATGACACACGTCCTGGCGTTTCAGTTTTTGCAGAGGTTAATAAAACTTCTTAAGTGCACAATTTGATCTAATATTGTCATTTTAGTGATATGCAGTGTAGTTGTATAAACCTTTTGGATAGTGATGAACAGTAATTTGCAGTTATAAAGTTGGACTGTTGATAAGTTCCTACCATGTTAGGTTTGAAGGTCGGATCACTAGTGTGGCTGATATTAGAGGCACTAAACAACCATATTAACAGGGGCATAAGTTTTTTATATTAAGGTAGGCCTAGACCTCTAGCCTACCTCATGTTTGATCAATTTGGCTAGACTGATTTCATTGGAATGGTTAATATTAGTTATTACGTTTCCATGCCATCTAGAGGTCCAAACCGGATTAATTATGACTATAGCAAGCCTAATCTTCATTTTTTAATTGTTGAAATAATGATAGGGGCCTACCTGTATTATAGTGTAATTTGATGCATTATTCTAGACTAGATCTAGTCTAGATAGATTTAGGCCACCTTGAATAATTTGTTTCCACCAACTATATTTTTCAATTTTTAATTTTTGAAATAATAGTAGACTAGGCCCTTTGCAGTGTAGATCTAAATTGATTCTGGACTAGATCTAACATGAATTATCCCATGACGTAAAATCCAAGATGACCGCCAAAGTCCACTAGACTATAGTAGACTATAGCATCAGCAGGTGTTAAATGACAAAACACAACCTTATCTAGACTATTGCAATTGTGGATTTAATTTATTGATTGGGTAAAACCACTTTAATCAGTGCATTTTTTGAAGAAATGCTACATGTAGATCTATATAAACTCTTCAAACTTCCAAAACCATGTTCGAAGTGTTAAACAATATCGCCAATGTCAAACTCATTGTAAAATTTTAAAAAGACTTCAAACACTATGACTGACTGTTATGACACTGTGATTATGCAAAAGCAGGTGCCACCACATCCACATCGTGAAATGCACCTGAGCTACGTGAGACCTTCTTTTAAGCATTTGCACTTCCGCTTATAGGGGAGAGTGGGGCATGTCCACACACCTAAAATGATTGTTTAATATCAGGTGGATTAATGATAATAAACAATAAATACTATTGTGTAAATATTAGTTTACAATATACCTTTTTAATTCTCTAGACCAACCTCTGATAAATTTCATTAATTCAACGCATTCCACTAAATGATGATTAGAGCTTGGCATGTGGACATGCCCCGCACGTGGGGCATGTCCACATGGGGTGTGTGGATATGCCCCACTGTGTGGGCCCACAGAGGGAGGTGGACATGACCCATAGCGATATTAAACAAGGCTTGGATTTAATAAAAACAAATGACACACAGAAAATCATCTAAAATAACAGTATAATGGATATTTTGAAATATATATAAGTATAGACAACAACACAGAGAACCAGCCAAGGTAAATTTGTTAAAACCATATTAGAGCAGAGTAGGGGAGGGGGAGATGCTAAAAATAAAATGTTTGAATTTTAACTTGAAGGTCTTAGGCGTTCAGGGCGTGATCACTTATCAGTATGCAGGCCCTAGTGTATAGGTAGGATCTACGCACACACTGTAGCCTAATAGGTTTCTACAGCACACAGTCAGCGGTCCTCCAACACAGCCCACATTAGTTTGTTTGAACAGGCCACTGGTGGCCCACTGACTGTAGCCACCACTGCCGGTGGTGCGCCATACCATCCACCACCATCCCAAACAGCAACGTAATGGACCTGGGCCAACTGGTGGCCCACCACATGGATGCCGGTGGCCCACTAGCTACATTGCTTGACAGTGGTGGATCATCGGTAGTCCATCAGTAGCAAATGCCACCCTTTGTGGTCCACCAGTGGCATGGGGCAGTAGGGCCTAGCGTGGGGGGGGGGGGGATGGAAGATTGATCATACTGACACAACATTGAACAAACACTGTGATCTAGATGATTGTCAACATATTCACAAATGTTTACCTTGCTGTCAAGGTGGAAAGGAATTCCTGATTTAATATTAACAGTTAATTAATCACTGAGTAGTGTTTGTGTCATGGGGCATGTCCACACAGGGCGGATGTGCCCCACGAGGGGGCATATCCACACTGGGACTGGGGCATATTCGCCCAGGGTGGACATGCCCCATACAGTATTGGACAATTATTCTTGCTTTATCACCCATGGCACCAATAAATGGCGATATTCACTTCACACATTGATCATATACATCACTTAGCATATGTGGGAATCTTGGTCTGTCAGTACATTTTAAAAGCTCAATAGCTAGAACCTTCGCCACAAGTTAATAAAATAACTTCTACAGGCGTTAAAATCATTTTTTGTTTCCAGTAATCAAGACATCATATCTATCCAATTCAAATAACTTGGATGAGAGTATCTCATGCGAAATGTATATCTAGTAAACCATTTCATTCACCAGGTGGCACTACATTTTAATATAGTCAGACATGAGGACATACCCCAGTGTGCGGACATGCCCCACTCTCCCCTACACACAGTTTGTAAGTTTCTTAATGCCTTTGGCTGCTGGTGGAATTGGTGTCAAGAATGACTTCCATTCGGAATCATTCGCCTCGATCCAACCTCACGATAGGCCTGGGGATTGAGAGCGACCTGCTCATTTAGAGGCGAACCATTTAATACCGGGGGGTTATGGTTTTCCTTCTTAATCAATTTTTTTTTTCCTTCCAACAAAAAAACTAACAATTTTTTTCCTGAGATGTCACAGACAAACTTTTTTTTTCCAGGTCATGTTTAAAGATCTATTCAACTGCGAAATGGGCATGCGTGGGACGGTCACGTGTAGGCATACAGTAGCCTATAGAGTCTACAGGCTTACACATTAATATCAGCAACTAAACTGATAACAAGATATTAGTCAAACGAGACATTGCCCTAATGCTGCTTTAATGTTAGACCAACGTCTGCGACGCTGGCCCAACATCGAACCAACATTGGCCGAGTGTACAATGTTTGAGGAAAAGCTGTCCTGTCAATACACATTCTGCTGTTTCTGCTGTTTCGCAATCCCGGCAGTATTAAAGTCAGTTACCTTGCAAACCCAACGCCCAGCTAAGAGCCAGGGTTCCATCCCACAAAGAATCTTAAAATTAAGATCATCTTAACTTTCTCTTATTTGCGTTAAAAAAGTTAAGATGATCATAACTTTTCTAATGCAAATAAGATAAAGTTAATTTGATCTTAACTTTAAGATGCTTTTGGGATGGGCCCCTGGTCTAAGAGCTTTGGTGGAATTACTAGCTGATAGATGTTGCTCAAATATAAAATGATTTGCTACAATTTGGGAACTTGCTCTTGATGCGGCGGTGGGTATGAAACGCATATCTTAGTATTACTATGATATAGGGCCTAGCCCTAGGCCTACTCACAGGCTATATTGCATTCTGGGGGACCCATGTCCTGCAAGTTTTAACAGTTGACTAGACCTTTGATTCCATAAATTAAAAGGCAGGTGTTATTTCTCATGCTCATTCCAGTGTGCCGGTATAATACCTATACGCATTAGACGTTTGACCGAGCGGAGCAAGGGAATTTTTGACTTTCTCTGCAGACACCCGAGAGTGAGTGCCCAAGTTCACGGAACTTCATGTTCCGAAATTCCCAAGTTTCCGGAACTTCAAGCTCCCAAGTCCAGGGGAGTCCATCGGCGGCCCGTGTTTGGAGTTTCACAAACAAAGTCCACAAACACTATGTATTTTTATAATGAATATTTCGAAAACCCCCTTGACCCCCTCACCTCTCGACCCACGACCCTCGACTTAATGTCAGGTCAATATTGGCTGACCGATTGCGTCTACATAGGCTTGTAACAAAAAGATATGCATTGCGAGCACTTGCCCACCAAACACTGGGCATTCACCCCTTGATGCTGTTTCAATGTTGGGCCAGCGTCGAAGACGGTGGGCCAACAACATTGAAACAGCAATGGGTGAATGACTTTCCCACCTTACAACTAGCCTGGATGTAGGCCTATGTTAACGTCAACTTCTTTCTATAACACTCTTGTTATTATAATGTTGGTAGCCGGGACACTACGACACTGGTCCAGCATTGAATTAACATTGGCTTAACAGTGTCCGCAAAAACTTTTTGAGGACATCTGACATTATGTCCGATGTAAAGTGGCCCTGCGTCAGACATTTACATTTTCCACCTCACATTGGCTAATTTTTCTTTAGATGCTAATTTAGACTACAACATTTAGTAAACCCAAAATAAACACTGTTATATTTTAATTTGTTTAATTAATGTACTATTATATTTAAATTCACATAACTACTGTATAACTAACGGCCAGAGACTTAGATTTCGCTGTGCAATTTAATGCCAAAACTCCATGGCATTTCGCGCAGCTCCGCTATCGTCGGGTCGGATAGTCACAGAGTAACAATAGGAGGGATAACTCCCTCTGGGTAACTCCATTTATCCCACGTGAGAGAAATATTGCCGATTATTTAAGGCTACCACAGCCTACACCAGCGCCAGCACTGATGCTAGAGCTGCATTAGCACCGCAGTGAGCGGAGGAACCAGGGCACGCCACTGGCAATCCGCCGGAAGATTATGGCCAGATAGGAGGAGACTGCAGCTTCCCTTGGATGATTGCTGTAGACTAGTGCTTTCGCACCATGCCAAACAGCATGCAACTGACGGAACAGATCCCTAATGACCCTCCCCGAATGGGGGCGAAAAGTATTACTACTAGCAATCTTCCTAGTATACCCTGATCATCATTCAAGCCTACGAAAAACGTTGGATGTCTGTGTGTAACAACAGACTAATAGCTTACAAGTTAGGCCCTAGGCCCTATATCATATCGTTGGGCATCAATTATATGGCATGTAATGTTATACTAAAAAGAATTTAATAATAGGCTTATAATATCTGCCAACACCAGAGCCAACATGAACAGCAGGCTAGGCTGATCCCTGAAAACACCAGACGCTGATCCAATGTCCATTATTATGTCAAGTCATCTGCGACAGCCTGACATGGCGCTAAAGCAGTAGGCCTACGTCACATGACTAGTTGTAAATTTATAAATAGTAGACTATGACACACTTGCTATACAGCATGCTCACTGCAGCTAGTCAGGACTAGCACACGGCAGCATGTATGAGACCGCCAATCTAACCCCTGTGAACACTCCATTCACAGTTTATGACAACACAAAATCCTGGGGCATTCCTTTGTATTCTAATTTTCACAATTCGGCTGTGATTTACGAAACCAATAACGGGTTTATTAAAATAACCGACATTTCAACTACATTTGTAAATCCTCAATTCCTTCTCCGCTATGTCGTTAAGATGTTGTTGACATATTTCGGACCGTGGTTGATGATCTCTCTCACTCATTGTCATGTTGAGTAAAACATTGAATCCTATGTGAAACGACTTTCAACAACCATCACCCAGTGAAGGCTGCGTGACGGGCTGTCCATGGCTACCGCTGGCGGAACTACAGTTTACATGATCAGTGGCACACAGGGGGGCTGGCGGTTGAGGCTGTATGACTTGATGTGTGACACTTGGCTAGATTGCCACTCAGGGATCCGAAGACAAATAGCTCTTGGGCTCGTGCTTTAGGATATTTAGAAACCCCACACCCCGACATTGGGGCATGTAGCCTAAATTTTTACACAGCATTTTCAGAAAATAAGCTTTAAAGGCTACTCCCAACAAACTGAATAGGCCTAAGTGGGCAGTAGGATTATTTCCGAATAGGGTTGACAATCCTGTGGTTTTGGAAGCTAAATTTCGAACAGAATAAATTTTATGTCCAGGCGGAATTTTTTTAATAAATAATCCGCCACCGGTTTCCTGCTACCAATACCCTCCTTTTTGGGCAGCTCCTTTGGTAGTTGATCAGAGTGCTGGATCACACATGACAAAGTGTATTGTGAGTTCAGGAGAGCTTTCCTATCTTGTACAGCGGTCTCTTCCCTCTATTCACTAACAGTACCTCGATTGCTACCTCGAATAGCCTAGTCGTTAGGGAATACTGAAGGAGAGCTGGGGGCTGAGGTCGGGGTACTCGCAGTGTGGTTGTCTAGCTTGTTACTCAGGGATTTGATTGTCTGTAACATAAGGCGCCCTTATTCAGTCATACTTTTCACAATTTCAAATATCCCTAGTTGACAGTGCATTAGCAACGAAAACAAATGTTTTTAAATTGAAATTTTCATCATTGTATCAACATTTCTATTGAAAATGAGAGAAAATGGTTAAAAAAGCAAAAATTATGAACGTTTGTAAAAAATAAATCTGTTGTGACTGAATAGGGACCTGGTGTCCCAAATAAGTCATAGTTGGCGACCTAAAGTGGTCATGGTGTCTTAATTCGGTCAGTGTACATATTTTAACTTTATTATTGACAATAATAATAATGTATCACAAATACACACGATAAAGGAGCCACCCTTTAATTTCTAGGGGAGGGGGGATAGAGTTTTTTTATTCGGACAAATTTATTTATTTCACTTTCAATCTTTCAGACTTTCACACTCCGCCTGAAGCAAAATATCTCTTTCCATTTGTGTGTGGAGACAAATATTTATTTCACTTCCTTAAAACTTTTCTGTCTTTAAATTTAGATGCCAAATTAGGCCTAGTATTGATTTTCCGGTGCGCTCTGCTGCACACATTTAAGGGTCAGTCAATCAAAATTGCTTTAACGGCCATTAAAATGACACTCAGGAGTTTATATAATTATTTATTTTAAATTTAGTTTAAAGTTAAATATTTCTTTACAACATGTCCTTCAGACAATTATTTACTTCACGAACATTTAGCCTGAGAAAAAAAATATTTCCAGCTCCCCCTCCCCCTGCTAGTTGACTGGTGGCCCCCTAAAATTACAACTACTGTAGGTCTACAATGCTGTTGTGTCCAACTTAAGCAGGACTGTCATTGAATCCATATTTCCCCTGCTTTATAATTATCATATTTATTGAGGCACATCATGTTCTTCTACTGGAAATCAAACGTAAGGGAGTAACGTTAGTCCACTGTGTACGAACAGCGCCACACATATGTGGACCTAATCATTTGATTGGACTATACTTATAACTATTTCTCGTATTGCTGTTGAATCTCTGCAGATTTAATTTGTGTCCCTGTCTCAAACCCTGGTGAGAATTGGCATGCATCTGTTGATATCTTAGATGTTGATTTTCCGAGTTTTTGTTATTCCACAGCCCAATAACTTTTCATTGACGTGAAGGCTGACATGCATCAATACTTCGTGAACCATTCTATTGCGAAACTCAACATGATTATCCCAGAGATGCTAAGTTAAATTAAATGAAAAGAGTGCGATTTATGTTTCCAGCCCAGAACCTACGCTCGCCGCCAGCAAGCGCCCTGCTCGGAGGGTCTGGGAGTATACCACCCTGAAATAATACTTTTGCAGAGCGCTGTTTCATTGTAATATTATGTTTAAAACTATTTGTGCACATACAGGCTGAACAGGATGGTGAGATGAATCAGATGACACTGCACTACAGGCACAGGGTTTGGAATTTGAGCTTTGGCGATCTGAGGCAAACACGCCTGGTCTCGGTCACGGAACCCCCTCCCCCCTCCAAACCCCTCCCCCCTCCCCCCATACACACACACACACAACACTGCATCTCTTTGCAAGGAAAACAGATTTTGAAACTGGAACAACAAAGTGTATCTTGTTATCTGTTACACCACACTAACCAAATTTTTGTTTGTTTTTTTCACGGTTATACAGACCAATTTGTCATTGATGGATCAAATTTATATTTTGCAAAATTATTTAGGCCTTGACATAGAGGATTGGCGATAGGTTTTAATTTTTTTATTAACTTAATTGATTTCCCCTGATTAGGCCCGTCATTGAACAATGCATCAATTAGCGGGCTAAAAAAACGATATGTGGGACGTGATACTTGTCAGCTGGGATCGAATATATTGTGATCGACATATAAGTAAACCATAGCAAGATTTACTGATTTCGAGGTGAGCTATGATGGTTGTAAATGGTATTTTAACATAGTAGTCTCCTGCTTCTAATACACCAATAATTATGTATATATATACATTTGATTTGTATGATGAACTCTTCAAGCATCTAGGCCTAAACACATGCAATTTAGCTTAGATTCGCGCCATTTTGAAATTTATCGTCATCTTTGTTAAGCTACTCATTTGAAATGTTTCTCATACTGAAAATGTATCACAATACACATACTCATATGGTCATTATGATTAGAAAAAATTCAATTTTTTCGATACTGATTAACCTTATGGCCCATGGACTATTTGAGAAAACTCCATGTTGCGTACAGGCCTACACTCGGTAGTTATCATCAACACGACTTTTCGCTTCTATCATCAGAAAAGTTGATTTTTTTAGCTAAGGCCTTTGCACAGCTTGAAGTGCCACAATTGGCGGACAACGTCTACACGAAATATTTAATATCCCAGTAGTTGTATACACGCAATATTTAATATTCCAACAGTTACAACTACTAAACAATCAGGGATGACAGACGGGGATACCACATAAGTAAGCCTATGAGATAAAAAACACTGATTCCATGTCATTCAGTCCGCTGCCTGTTAAACCAAGGAGGTCTTTTTAACATCCTTGCATGGTTAAACTGATACTCTGGCAGGCTACAAAGTTCTTCTAGCTGGAGCTTGAACATGTATTAGTTCCTGATCAATTGCATTCAAATTGAACTTTCTGAATGACTCCTTTACGACAGATGCGGGGGCCCTGGTGCAGTGGTTAAAGCTGTCTCCTTGGAAAATCGGAGATCGCAGGTTCAAACCCAATTCTGGCCTTCAAGTTTCAAAGAAACAAAATGTTTCTTCCTCGCGCACACGTAAAGATTCAATATTGTGGGGAACCTCCGTGACCGACAGGTAGCGTGCTCGGCATCAGGCCTTTCGAATCCTGTGTCTTGACGGCAGTGTCATCTCAGTCATCTCAACATCCTCAGGATGACTTAGTTAGGCTTATGTGCACAAAGGTGGCCCAAAACCCCCGAAACACAGCGGGAAATCTAGTTTTGCTGACAAACGTGTCTCCCATTAGCATTCTAATTTGGCGTATATTCTTTGACTTTCATCTTCCCATAAATTCCGAGGTCACACGGGTGAAGACATATTTATATATATAGAAGTAATTGTGTAGGCCTACTTGATTTATTTGGTTATAGGGTGGGACTGAATTAGGACACCCTGTGACTGAATTAGGCCCCTGTGACCGATTAAGGGACCTTTGAGTACTTATGGTGACCCAATTCGGTCAAAACAAGCTTTTATCGGGTCCCAATTCGGTCATATTTTTCAGCAGCGTTTTAAGTGAATAAAATGACTTTTCCCGGCTTCACGGCGCTAGTAGGCCTTCTGGCGATCTATTGAGAACTAATTAGCGTTCATATTGAGGTGTAATATCGATCACGAAGTATTTTTCTAAAGCGTGCAAGGGTACAATATTTTTATGTAGTACATATGCTAAGTATACGATTTGGTACGACTCATTTTCAAATGGCTATTTCTATTAAATAAAATGTATATAAAAAGCTTTAAATGCCGGCATTATGCTGTAATATGGTCTTTGTTTTCGTTTCGTTGTTTATCTGTCTGCGAAAGGCGCCAAGCACGTGGTAAAGGGATCCCAAAGTTACTATGACCGAATTAGGGCTATGACCGAAATAGGGCACACTACGTTACATAGCTCTTGGTCTCGTGCCTATAGTTTCAGAGCAATCGACAATTGTCGGAAGGCGCGAGCCGCCCGAAATGGCTCGCTAACTCAACAAACAAACAAACAAACACCACAAAAAGCCTAAGATGCGGCATTCAGCTTACGATTGACTGTGGATAATTATTTTATGCACAACTCTTGAGGCAACATTTTTTTATCAATAGCTGGACAACAGGCATTTCAATCAAATTCGTCCCCTAGCATTGTTCATTGCCCAATGAACAAATTCTGACTAACGGGCCTTCTGACAAAAAAGACTAGACTAGCTGATTTTGTGACTAGCGGGCCTTCTGACTGACGGGTCTTCTGACTAATGGGCCTTCTGACTAATGGGCCTTCTGACTAACGGGCCTTCTGACTAAAGGGCCTTCTGACTAACGGGCCTTCTGACTAAAAAAGTGTCATCTAATAACCCTACAGTAAATAGAGGGCAGTGTCCGAGTGTCTTCTCATCCTGATAACGTTCATATGCAGGTGGAGGTACAAACGCAGTTTCCTCCAGAGCCATATGGATTAGGGTAAGTACGCCTAATATGAGCATGGTCCTAATATGAGCATAGGCCATATTTCTTATACTACATATCACCAGGCGGCAGTACCGTTGAAATCAAATAACAGTAACCCAAACGTGATTAAAATAAAGCAATGATATGTTAATTTGAATAGAACAACATTTCACAAAGAGCAGATGAAATAAATGATGCTAAAAAAGCAAATTTTGTAGCATGTTAAAAGTGATGAAAATTATGAAAAACACAATGTATTCAAGTCATGGCGATTTTTTCTGCACAATAAACATGTCGGCTTGTCATAAATCGTGTGATAATCAGGTTAATTCATGATTGAAGTTATGGGAAGCCATCCCGAACAAAAAGTGCATTATTTCCTAATATGAGCACCCACGTTTTTCCTAATATGAGCATATGCTCATAATGGGAGATTTTAGGGAAATAATGTGATTTGTTATGTTAATTGGATATATTTTCAATAAAAAAAATTTTGGAAACATTTATGCATACTCAATAATGGTATTAAAGGTTAAAAAAATAGTCCAAACATGTTAGGATGAAAAAAGGTATGCTCATATTAGGGGCACCCGGATTGTGGTGCTCATATTAGGCGCACCCATTCGGATATGCAAAATTTCAGGATTTTATTTGTCTATGAAAAGTTTAAATGATCATATTTTGAGTTGATTTGATATGCCTATGTACGCTCAGCAATGCCTTGTTTCACAATCGAAAGCTTTTTTTACAATCAAGTTAATGTTTACTTTCATGTGGTGATATTTTGAATCAATAGTCTTAATAGTTAACATACATGCTCATATTAAGATAGGTAGTGCCTATTATGAGCCATTTAGCACAAATATTATTTTTGTTTTATATTTTTATTTTGGCATTGAATCAAGAGAGAAAAACTGTTTCAGTTAAAGAGTATGCATATGATATTATATGAGCTATTCTACATAAAATGCGAAATAAACTGTCCATCGCTAAATATGTTCATATATTAAAAAATGAAATGTTACATCTATTTCTATATGATGACAACCTATATGACCTATTTTTTAGATAAAATTAAAATTCTGAATTATTTTTAACATTCTTGCATTTGGGGTTTACATGTGTCAAATGTCAACACAGTAACGTGTCCAGAATTCATACTAAAAATTGGCAATACTTACCACTTAACTGGTTGCAGATTAACATTTACTTTACTTTCTTATATTTACTTGTACCCCATGCGCATATATTGGAGAAAATATCAATGCTTTCGTACATCTCCTTTAGTCAAGAAATATAGAGAAACACATGTCCATGAAAAATATGTCAACACAGTAACAGCAGTTACCACTGGAACTGGACTTAAGCAGTTAAAACGGTTAGTAATCAGATTGCATCTACTGATCCCTCTTTTACAGTTTGTCTTCACACAATAGAGATGTGAGTAATTTGTTCTCTTTTTCTTTTGTTACCATACAATTATTATGTTTCAGATACATGGTTAGGTTTATTGACCGTCAACACAGTAACACATGTTGCAAGGTTTACAATTAATGAAGAAACTTAATTTTTCGTTAAAATTAACATATTTGGACACTTTAACTGTACATGTGCAATGGGCGATAATATAGCAAATTATCAACATGCAATATCCCAAAGACATGATCAGTGTCAACACAGTAACGTCAACATAGTAACAGTTTTTCGTTACTGTGTTGACATTTTTGTTATCATGTTGACATAGTTTGAGTTATCTGATACGTTCTTTATTCAGGCAAGGCAAACGTTGTTAAATGCTTTATTCATTGTATTGAGAACTAAAAATACACATTTATGTTTATTTCCAGTCCATTATTATACCATTAGAGTTATTGGCTTTATGATTTACAAAATCGTTACTGTGTTGACATATATCTGTTCTTTATCTTGTTTATGATAATCAAGTATAATAAAACCTCAACATTAACTACATAAACAATAAATGCATATTCCAGACTATCATTGGTTGGAGGTATATATCTTTGTTTTGTTCGGAAAGTTAAACACGTTAGTGTGTTGACACCTCAAATCGCCAACCCGTATCATACAGTATGCTGTTAATGACGATGACGATGACGATGACGATGATGATGATGATGATGATGATGATGATGATGATGATGATGATGATGATGATGACGATGACGATGACGATGATGACGATGATGATGATGATGATTATGGTGACGATGATGATAATTTATTTTTTTATTTTCAGATTAATGGGTCCCAAAAAGAAAACCTTAACAAATGCAGAGCGTCAGAAAAGGTGGCGCGAAAGGCAAAAAGCATCACCAAGAAAACATGCAGTTTATCTGGAACAGCACAAAGAAAATTGGAAAATGAGAAAAGAACAACAAAAAATTAAAACCATTCATGATCTAGATAAAAGAGAGAAGAGGACTCAGAGTCGAAAATGGAGAAATGCCCAAAGAAAATGTCGACAACAAAAGGCAGTCATAAAAGATGTGTTGACACCTGCCACAAGCCCAAACCAATCCAGAGACGAAATAACAGATGAAGAAATAAATCAAGGGGTACCTGGATACTTGGTGCAAGAACCATCCAGTTCGAGACAAATAGCCGGACGAAAAAAAGTGAGACGAGACAGAGCCAAGGTGTATAAAGATAACTTTAAACTGAGGGTAAATTTACAAAAAGAGAAGCTTAAAAGTGATAGATATAGACAAAAGTATAATAGATTATTAAATCATAAAAAAGAAGGTAACGAAACACCTAGATCAAAAGCAAACAAGCTTCTCAAGACTGGAAACATAAAAGAAGTGAGAAAAGCATTGGTATTTGGAAATGTAATTGTGCAAACTTTGAAGAGCAAATAAAGTAAACTAAGGTCGGAAAAGAAGAAATCATATATATCCCGACTATTGTGGTCAAACAGTGTTAACAGATACAAAATGAAAAGAACTGTAAAAAAAACACATAGGTGTCACACTTCAGAAGAATCGCCCTGCACTTAAAAGAATAAAAATACATGTCTCATTCATAGAATGAAAGACGAAATATCAAATTTCTATCGTAGAGATGACAATAGTCGTGTGACTACTGGCAGACGAGATACTATTTCTCGACACGGTGAAAAAAGACAACGACGAGTTTTACTAGATACACTTCAAAATCTACATAAGAAATATAACGCAGAACACCACTGTACCAGTATATCCTACTCATTTTGTCGCCTCAGGCCATTTCACACAGTTCATCCTTCTCAAAGAGACCGGCAAACATGTCTTTGCCAGAAATGTGAAAATGGGCAGTTAATGCTGCAGAAACTAATGCAACTGAATTTCATATCACCAGCAAGCTCACTGAATTCTTGTGCTTCGTCTATGTGCTGCTAAACCCAGCAAGCATACCTGTCATACTAGAGATTGTAGTGAGTGC
Source organism: Flabesymbios commensalis (assembly GCA_964017125.1). NCBI lineage: Eukaryota > Metazoa > Annelida > Polychaeta > Terebellida > Flabelligeridae > Flabesymbios > Flabesymbios commensalis. Next base: position 73,766,092 of record OZ024906.1, on the reverse strand, counting down.
AAGGAGAATGCTATTTGCTCGTCAACTATCCAAGATGTGGTTTGTATTCTAATGTTCAGAATATGTAGAACTTTAATATAGCATGCTAGTTATAGATATCTAGCTTCACTGAATAACATTTCCCAATTATACTAATGGTATTATTTTCGTGTGTAGTTGTTTTGCGCGGATATAGCGAACAAATTGGTTTCTAATATCAACGTAGATTATTGCTTTTTATCACACCCGTAGTAGAAGGGTGGATTTAGTCGCGCCGGGATTCCGTCCGGCGTCCCATTCCCCGCGATATGGAGATGTGCATGTGATTTTTTTCCAAGGTTTCAATGAAATGCAAAATTACCGCCTTTAATCAACTTCATAATTTTTGTGGGCGCAAAAACACAAAAAGTTTAAGTTAGAAATTATTCAAACTTTACTATCACTTTACCCACCATATTGAAAAGTGCATGTGATTTTAATTAAAATTTAAAGTCAACTTTTTAATTAATAATGGGCGCAAAAACTCAAAATCTAATTTATGGCGGGAAATAATATAGAACTTAACGCCTCTTGTTAAAAGTGTGAGCTGCACTTGTAAACAGTTTCGAACTATAGGGCCTACCTTTATGCCAATAATTTTGTATGATATATTTTTCAAATGGGCAGCTATTTTTCACACATAAACGTGGAGTAAAATCTACTAAACAGTTAAATGGGCGAACCGAATAACGCAGTGGTTGATGCAAAGGGGGGGGGTAGATATAATACGCCCTTAATTGTCCCCCTTCCCCTATTTTTTGCTTTAAAAGTTCTCTGAATTGGCCTAAATATATACCCAAAGTTAGTAGGGAAAACCCCCGGCACTGCCTCCTGGATCAGTCACTGCAACAGGTTTTTAAATGTTTGTGTTAATTTATTTCAAGCTGTAAGTAATCTAACACATCAACACAAAGATTCATACCACACTTGCACAATGTAGTTGTAGTTTATTGCATGCAGATGATGTTCAAAAGTGAATATTACAGCTTAGTTTAGATTTATTGTGTTCAGGTTTGGTGGTGGGTATGGGATTACGTCGTTGAAGAAGTAACTGTTGATGAAAAAAAGAAAAACATTCGAAAGTTGAGGAAGAAACAGAAACATGGAACTGTTCAGCAGTTGTGTGATCTATTTCAACTTCATATGACATCCACTGTAATATCACATTTATGGCGCATTAGCCAGCAATTCACTGCCATGAGACAACTCAGGGAAAAGGCTGACAATGTAACAGCTATCATGGTTATCGATTTTTCGAAGAACTATCTGGGAAAATTTCATAGAGAGCCACAATCTCTACACTTCGGTGGATCCGAGCAACAAACAACTCTTCATACTGGCGTGTTGTACGTTGAAAACAAACCATTGTCCTTTTGCACAGTATCTAATGCGTACCGTCATGATCCCGCAGCTATTTGGACCCACATAACGCCTGTGATTGAACACCTGATGTCAACATATCCTAAAATACATAAACTTCATATATGGAGTGACGGACCGACAACCCAATATCGCAACAAATCCAACTTTTGGCTTTTCAGTGTATTGTTACCGCGTCTTGTACCAGTTATTTCGGTTGCTACCTGTTTGAGGCAGGTCATGGCAAGAGTGCGGCGGATGCAGTAGGTGGTGTTCTTAAAAGAAGTGCAGATTCCGCAGTTGATCATGGTGATGATATACCCGACGCCCAGACCTTCTACGATATCATAAAAGATAGAACCAAGGTTAAACTTTTTTTTGTGGACGAAAAAGCAATTGATTCTGTAGCCGAAAATATACCGATTGGCTTAAAACCAGTCGCACACACAATGAAATTACACCAAATTGGTTTGGAAGAAATTGGTGTTGATGGAAAATTATGGGTACGAACAAGCAGTTGTGTTTGTTCCGTCACCACTAATTCGGTAAAATGTGCTTGTTACAGGCCCGAGTCGGTTCATATGCAACTACCCGAAAATAGAGCTGCATCTCCAGAACTTGTATCAGGAAAAGAAATTGCTGTTAAAATTACAATGCCTAAGAGTAGTACAAGTATACTTGTACCAGTATTACCAACAGATACCGATATCATTGGAAAATGGTGCATAGTTCTATACAATATGCGCCTTTACCCTGGCGAAATATTGGAGCGAGACCAGGATGCTGTTTTTGTAAGTGTACTTTCACCTATCGGTGAAAATAAATTTGTTAAACCTGTAATTCCCGATGAGTTATGGTACAAGTACACATCTGTGCTCGGGTATATAGAAAAACCTGTGAAAAAAACGTCGCGTTCCAGATTTAGCTCAATAAATCAAGAGATATGGGATAATCTGATTTGACATTCTTCAATAATGATCCTTGAATTTAGAATTTGTTTTGTTAAAACGTTAATTTGTTACTTGAAAGTTTTATTGTTTAAGCTATTTTATCAATAGCATTTTTCGTTTTTGAAACAAGATACTATATCTAACTTGCGCTGATTAAGACATTTCATAAGAGATGTGTTAATAAATCACTGACAAAAAAATCAATTTTAGCAGATATTCATTTGATAAAAAACAATGTAAAATGTTACTAAAGGTTTTATTATTGAAGATATTTACCAATGACATTTTTTTTGTCTTTTGGAAGATAATACACGTCCTCGCCAATTGGCGAAAATAAATTTGTTAACCCAGTAAATCCGGATGAGTTAAGGTATGAGAACACATCTGTGCTCGGGTACATAGGAAAACAATATACGATATCTCAGTTGCGCTGATTATAACGATTTTTAAGCAGATATTTAATCTAACGTGTTATATGTTCATGGCTTGTTTAATAAAAAAACAATGCAAATTGTTAACTTCTTACTGAACGTTTTTTTGTTGAAGCTATTTGATCACATCATTGCATTTCGTGATCATTTCACACCTAAATATCGTTCCAGATATCGTTCGCTATTGTGTCAACACAATAACTTCTTTCTTTGCCAAAACATAACAACTTGGTTAAAGATCAACTGGACGTTTTTTCTACCTGAAAGTTTATTTTATAAATGAAAGTAAAACCAATTGATGACAGCAGCTTAATTTTACTTCCTTTGTCTATATGTGTGTTCGGAAGGTCTAATAATTTGGAAAACAATATATTATTTTGCATGGCTATAGCTATACATAGCCCTACATCCAGGCACTTATCATTTTATGTATATCTGGGCCATTTTGCGATATCAGATATAGGCCTACTTGATATTTTATCCATGCCCTAGTTTATATGCAATGTGTAGACGTATAATCCAGGTCCAAGTCCAGTTTGAAATTTGCAAGTATAGAAAAAAGCGGAAGAGTCAACACAGTAACGACATTATGAATCATAATGTGTGCCGTTTACATCTAAATGATACTAAAACTCTTCAAATAAACAATTTTAATCTTTCGAAAATTTCAATTCCTTCCCCAATTTTATCATTTCACTACTTGACACAGGTGAATATGCTACTTATGTACAGTGACACATAACTGAATTATTTGGGGAGATGAATATATTTGTCGTATAATAAATAGCCTAACTAATATCGTTATTTTATCATATAACCGTATCCAGTAATAAAACAAATTATACTGACTATTCATGTTCATTCCCAGAGATGTAGGCTGAGTGTGTTTAACATTAAAACAGGGCAACACAAAACAATTGTTTGCTATGTAAACATGTCACCACTGATTGTTACTGTGTTGATAAATGACTAATTCATTTCTACGGGGTAGTGTCAGACAATTTGCGATAATTATAGAGCTGCTACTATTTAAAAACTGCCAGTTACTTTCCCGTAAGCTTAAACAGTTCACACATACAAGTACATCTTAATTTTGTCATTTAATGGCTTTTATTATTTTAAAATATCTTCTCTTGAGATCATGAGTTTACAAATAATGGCTCATATACATCAATTTAAAATATCCAGATAATATAATAAAGTTACTTGTGGCTGTTTTCCTTAAGGTGCTCATATTCGGGCACTTCCCCCTAATTGTCACCACACTGAGTTTGATACCCGCGTTATTATTCTGCATGCAGCACATGCTGCAGAGAACAAACGAATGCTTCTCAATGCCAGAGATGTAGGCCAGTGGGTACTTGCCATCATCAATTTTGCCGGGATAGGCGTGAAAGAAATGTGGGTCGGCTTTGGGGTAGACTATATTGCCATAAGTAGGCCTATGGCCAGCTGGGGTCACTGAGATGTGCCTGTGAGTTTTGCCTGTATTTCACTGACAGTCCATGCGATAAGACGTCATTTTTTCAGGGACTGGCAAGAAATCAGCATAATTATGCGAACGGTGGTTACCTTCATAACCCCCTCGACCCCCCCCCCCCCCGACCCCTCACCCACAATCCTCAACCCACAACCCCATCGAACCACAACCCCTCGACCCACAGCCCCCTCGACCCACAATAAAACGGAGCTATATTTATGGTCTGTTATCTGAGGGGGAGGGGGAGGGGGGTGTGTGGTAGATTATTTATCCTCACATAATTTCAAGAAGACTATTTCAAATTTGATTATGCCTACTAAGTCTAGGCCTACATGTTAAAAAACGGGTAGACTATTTAAATAAATTATTCAGACTAGACTATTTAATGCAGAGTTTGTATTTTAAAAATATTACCAACTCCATCCGGCGATTGAATGATGGCCCTCTAGAAATGTAGGCCACTACCTATATGCCTATGCTAGAGGTTGACTTGTACATGTAGGCTATAGGCCTACTTTCATGACTTTGCTGGAGTTTTTCTGGGAAAGTTAGGCAGAAAACATCTATCCCCAGAAATCACGACAAAATGGAATAATGTTGGGTTAATTTGGCCCACCGTTTGCGACGTTGGCCCAACCTTAAACTTACATTGTTTCAATGCTTCCAGTTTGCTGGGAACACACCGGAAATAGGCCTACAGCAGACCATTCCCGTGCCACGGTGGCTCGAAAACCCCATCGACCTGAGGTTGAACCAATTAAACAGCAACTTCCGGCAATGGAAACCGCACTTTTCAGAGTCCATGGGTATGGATAGTAAATTCATAAACAATTTTTTTTATGTGTGGTAACAAAAACTAACCACCTGGGAAATTTTGGCCACTACACTGTCTAGACTGAAGCAGTGTATCATTAGTCTTTAAAAAAGGAACAAACAAAAAACATTGATAAATGTTTGCTCACAGTCTGCACCGCTGGGCCAACATTAATCAAGCACTGTATAACGGCTTGGGCCACTATGTTTTATTTCTCTGTTTTAGATCATAAAAAATCCAAAATCTAATGAGGGAGGGCGGTGAAAAAAACATTTAGGAAAAAAACACATTGAACCTATTTTTTGGAAAAGTTAATGGGGGCGACGAAGTAAAAAAAGCATTGAACAAATTTATAAAAAAATTATTGAGGGCGACAGAATAAAAAAACTTTTGATCTAATTGAAAACAAATTAACGAGGGCGTCATAAAAAACAAGCAGAAAAAAACCATAGCTGGAAAAATGTTTTTTTATCTCTTGAAATTAATTTTTTTTTCGAAATGTTTTTTTATCCCCCGAAATTAACTGTTTTTTTTTCGGAAATCGCCAACAATCCAATGCGCGCGCTGGGCAGGAAAAAACACATGTTTTTTTTGGTAATGCGCGGCCTAAATCTAATGCGCGGCTCATCTTAAACATTGGACATTCTGAAAAAGAAATAATTTTTTAACATCGGGCTTTTAACTGCGCCAGTACTATTTTATCCCGAGTTTAACCCCAAAACATGTAATGTGTGTGACCAGAACAGCGATCTTAGTGGTGACTGTGTGTAGGCCCCCAGTGGGTGTTCCGGAAGCAATATTGAAACATTACGATCGTGTCACAGGACATTCCACACCGCAATGACTGTCTAAGACGGCTAAAACCTTAATGGCAAACATTCATAGCCTGGACCACCTCGATAAGCCGACCACCTCGCGTCTCGGACCACTTTTGTCCAGTCCCAAAGTTTTTCCCATAGACGTAATGCTTAAGGATTAACCCTCAGCGGACCACCCTCGCTATTCAGGACTCGGACCACTTTTTTTGCACAAAACCAGTCTCGAACCTCGCTAAGCGGACCACCTGGGACATCAAGGGTCAATATTTCGAGGCACTTGGATCACTGACAGAGCATTCACACCTAAGGTGAAAGTCGCGCCTCCACGCTTGGATGCCCACAAACGACAAACAATGATTATCTGGATAAGACCTTGTAACATCTATGGTCCTTGTGAGCTGAACGCCCTGCACCGTGATATTTATCTGGCCGTCTGGGTGAGACATTAAAATTGCCATGGGCCCTATATGGTGGACGTCGCGCCTTCACGCTTGCTTGAGCACAAACGACAACTGTCTGATTGCTCAGAATGAATCTTATTTCATGGTAATTTTAATCTATTGATAGCTTTTAATAAAGTAAGGCTGATAACAATAATCTTTGCATTCAGTATCTTTGCAAGATAATAAATTGTATACCGTTCTTCTTGTAACTATTTTGGAAAATTGAATCACATTTAGCTACTAAATAAAATTTATAATATGATTATCGTGAATAATCGGATGTAGCAACACTCTTGTCTCTTCCACCGGGAATTTGACCCTCAGAGCTCAACATATCAACGTTATAGACCTATGCATTCCATAGACCCACATGTTATAATAATTCTGTATCTGTACTAGTTATTGCGTCTCGGGGTTGCAATGATAATTTTATATTAATTGTATTACTGATCTGTATATGACCTAACAAATAAACTGATTCGTATTTCTAACTTAGAGAGCTAACTGGTGAATGCGCAGCACACAAATTAAAAAAAATTGCAGTTCTAGTCTTTGGACATGTTTACATCATATGGTCATATTAAGAACCCAGAATAAAATCACCGATTTTTTTGTGATTTTAGCCTGGGCCAGTCCCTTTAAGAATGGCCCAGGGTGACATATTCACGTGATTGATCAAACGTGTTTAAGAACAAATCCTAATTCAACTGTTGTTATATAATGTGCAGCATGCAAAGTTAAGTGGATCAATTATTGTATTGCTCTCACAGAAACATGATAAACGACAATATAAATCTAACTCTTTCTTTTGTATAAATACATTTTAAATTGTTTGTCAGGGATTGAAAAAAAAACTGTCTTCAAATGGCTCTTATGCTGAAACGTCGTTCTACATCAAGAAATCCATCTCAACCACGTGTTTTGAATGCTAAATTGAAATCAGAACAGAACTACAGAAGAACGGACACTGGACTGACACATTCACCCAATAAGAACAGCTTAGCGATAGGATCTCCTGTTACCAAATTATTCATCAAAAAACCTTCACAAAGTGAAAAAGTTAAGACGTGCAAGATAAGGAATACTGAAAAAAAGCAGATAAACAGAAAGCGTAAACAAAGTCGCTACCGCCCTGGACACCGCGCTCTTATGGAGATTAGATTATTTCAGAAGACTACTGGTTGCCTTATAAAGAAACTGCCATTCCAAAGACTAGTCAAAGAAATCACACATGCTATCAAAGAAGGTTTTAAAATGCAAGCACAGGCTATCATGGCATTGCAGGTAATATTACTTTTTCATCATGTTTTTAATTTAATCAAACACAATAGATAATTATCGCTTGTCACGTGTGTAGTATAAGAGTGTTCGCAAATCTAGTGAAGATACAAACAAACTATGTAGTGTACTACTCCAGGGGATAATTTGTTTCAGAAAAAATGTGTAGCAGTTTAGCAGCCACGCCCGTGCAAGCTACTATTTTCCATGCCAAAAACTGCTACACCAACATATTATTGTGTACATAGCATCTGCCCCCAATTGTGTAGCACACTGCTACGCTATAGGGCTACCAGACAAATTATATCCTGTACTCATTCTCTTAAATGATGTTTGCAGATGCAAAGTGAAACAGGTATATATTTTGTATCGATCACGTTTTTCAATAAAAATGCCAATTGGGTTTACTAATATGGTTTTCAAAATTCAACATTTTTTCATCTTCCTGACAGCTCGCTGCTCCCGAGGTCGCAGACCGAGCCTTGCTGAATCAGTGCTATCATCCACCTATTGGGGTAGGGAGGATGATTTAGATATTGAATATTCATTAATTTTTCAACAAAAGGCCAACTTAATGTTGGTCCACTGTCTGCGACGTTGGCTCAACATTAATCCAGCCCTGGCGCATGTAACGTCTGTGTCTGGTGAGATATGGTGGGAGCTGTCTGTGATATTTCCTGTGAAATTCTCGGCCACCAGACATGTGTTGCTTAATGTAGGGCCGGCGTCGTAGACAGTGGCCCTGCATTAAAGCAGCACTCATGCCAGAGGTCAAACTTGGGTCAAACAGAAAAAATCTTTCTTGAAAGTCCCAATTCCAATAGATGGTTTTAACACCGATTCAGCAAGGCCTCGGTCTACGACCTCGGGAGCAGCGAGCCTTGTGTGGGAAGATGCATTTTTTAAGCATTGCTTATTTTTTAAAGTAGCCTAGGCCTAACTCATCACATCGACCGGCCACCGGCCATGGGTCTTTACCACAATTAAGGTGCAGTAATCATGGTGATGATTGAATGTAATTTGTGGTCATAGCAAAAGGCAGTGGCCTATATAGGAAAGACAGGAAACATTATTATTCCTAAAATGTGTGTCTATGCATCTTACTAATTTAAAGTGTGGATCTCACCAAACGGCTATCAATTGACGAGTTTTTGGCGACAAACATATCTGCGAACTGTTCACTGATTGAACAAATTCGGTGTGACTGCAAGATGTGAACAGTTGATGCCTACATGTATTTAGCGACAATTTGGTGACAAAAACTGGACAGAATCGGCAAATAATTGGCGAATTCTGCATTCATTTGACGATGAAAAGGTGATTGTGTTGAGATTATTGGCAAAGACTTGGCGACTATTCGGCGAAATAGAGACTGTTTGGCAATTGTTTGGGGAACAAATAGCAAATGTGGCGATTATTGCATGAATGCTCGACGAAAGAGTGACTAAACGTTCCCCAAATAGTTCCTTATTCGTGGGAACCTGTTCGTCTAATTCTTCAACTAATTGACAAATATGCCCAAATTGTTCGCGAGATTCAGGTATTTCTTGAAGGTTGAGGTAGATTTGGTCAATCTCGCCAATAGTTTGCCACATCTTGGTGAATATTTGGGGAAAGCAACAAATGTTTGGGAATTTTGGTCACAATGCCAGGTACACTGCAGGAATTATGAACATTTCCAAAAGGAAAACGTTTGGCGAAAATAGAGAACATTCGGTGATAGTCGGGAGCCCGGTGAGATCCCAGGTTAAATAGCTGTAGTATTCTTACATTTCAATTTTTAGCCTGAAAATAGAAGAATAAGCGATTTTTAAAAAGTTAACTATTCACCTATAGATACAATGAAATTAATTACAGAAGGGTCTATCTTGATTTTTAGGAAGCCGCAGAAGCCTACTTGTCAGGTATTTTTGAAGACATGAATCACTGCGCTATTCATGCTAAGCGAGTTACAGTCATGCCGCAGGATCTTCGACTTGTGCAGCGAATACGTGGTATTCACTTAACAAAACATGAGCCATGATCCGGATGAGTACTCTCGGACACTATTTAGGAAACATGTTATGACTACGTCCATCTCCAGATGACACTTGTTAAGGTGTTATATATTTACTAGTATTATTTAAAAACTTGAATATGTATTTTATAAACTCCTCGTGACTTAATATATTCACAGTTTGTTGTTACATAAAATACTTTATATACGGGGAGTTATCAACACAAGTAAAATGTTTTTTAAACAGAAAAATAATTCTTTAAAAAGTGTATTCAAGAAAATTATTCTTGTAACGTTACTAACGTTTGTGGAGGAACAATAGTAACATTTGTAGGAAATTTTTAACTCAGATACTGAGCGGTTGATTTAATTCACTTTGTTTCAGGTCAGCGATGTTAATTAAAATAATATATAGTCCTGCAATGTATACTTTATTGAAACGTTTCTTATTACTATTAGACATGTAGATCCGTATGTGTTGTAAATGTGTGATATGCATTTATTGACCCTGTTGACCATAAGACTTAGTATTTAGAACAACGCTTCACATGTTTTTTTAAATGTAGACTACAATATTGACTCTTGAGTTATAGTTATTATGTTCATACAACCTTGACCAACCTTGACCAGTGCCACACAAAAAGTCGAAGGGTGTCAGAACGTTGTTAATGGTGTAGTTGTGGGGATGCGAGGTGGCTCACCGAAGGGTGAACGGCAGAAGCCACCTAACATTCACCAACATATCATAAACGTCATCTTTCCCCGTCAGGTCGACGGTTCTGATTGACTTCACAAAACTTCTCTTCAGATTATTATGTTTATTGGTCTAGACATCGAACACCAGCAATGCACAACCCCGCGCACGACACGTCTCAGTCAAACTCCGAGCGGACGACCTGCGGCACGTCCGCAGTCGCCAAGAGCTATATCACAAGTGCGGGGAAAACGCTACGATCGCATGGGATTCGGTTTTATGCACACGGTACTGAAGTACCAAAACGAGGCAGTCATCTCCTGTCCCACCGCGTCCGGGGAGATCAGAGACGACTGTCACAGTAATCGAGCGAAGCAGGGATCCCACGTTACCCCCGGGTTAGTGACAACGTAGGAACCCAACTAACGTGTAGGAGACTGCGTCGTGAAATCAGCGGGGGGTGTATATAACGTAACCTCTTATAACTAATCAGGTGTGAAAAAATACAGCGTGGGTGGTTGTCGTTAATACAGCGTGGGTGGTTGTCGTTGTGGCGGTTGCGTTTATCTGGTTTGTGGCTGGTGTGTGTATGGTGTATGATCGTTTGCTGCTAACATGTGCAGCCGGCAGCTGTTTGCTGTATGCTTGGGCCAGCAGGCCTGTATCATGGGTGTACGTGCAAAACTGAACAGCAGCCGAGTCTCGCCTCACATTAGCATATTCATGAGCTACTTTGTGCCAAACAAGGCGCTAAGAGTAGGCTAGAGCGACGCCAAACACCAGGGGGCGTTTCGACGTGAAGAAATTATACTATGACTTTATCAGAATCTCGCACAACTTGTGCTATAATTTCCTTTCCGAAACTGCTTATTTATATTTCTTTTTTTAATAGTTTTGAAAAAGAAAATGTATATGTATGGAAAAAAAAATATATGAGACTAGACCGTGTATAATCTTGACACGTGAATAGTCTGCTCCACGAAATCAAAGAGGCGGTCTAATTTATGCTAATGTGATGAGGCGACACAGGTCCACTGTCCAGGTGCATGCCGGTTATGGCGGGACACAAGTTTACCCACGGCGGGCGAGCAGCTAAACTAGGGGAAACAGCGTCCAATATGGCGCTCACTTACTAAATACATTTATGACAATCAGCATTCTCTGAAATAACATATTGTTATAATGATAAAATATTGACCTACGGTCCTGGAAATATATTTTACAGACCAACTAGGACCGTTTATTCACATTCATTTTTAGGCGAACAGTTTTATTTGGCCCTAATCCTATTAAAGGTTATCTGAGTCGAAGCATATTTTTCGATAAATTTTTGGTCGATTTTTTTGCTGAAAAATCGAGAACTGACGAGACTTCGTCTATGGACTTTAAAATCGAGTCACCCAATTATGGCGATCATCGATAAAAAATGGAGTTTTCAAAAATACCCACTTCCTACTCGCCTACAGTGGCATTAATAGGATGAAAGCATTCCAGGAACTCGTACTTTAAGAGGATAAATGAAAAAAAAAAAATTCACGATCTTTCTAGAAAAATCGACATGGTCGCCATCTTGAAAAAGCGCCAAACACGTGGAATTCTGTCTAAAAATATGAAAATTGCGCCGTTTTGGACGTAAAAAAACGTACTTCTCCTCTGATAACTCTTTCTAGCTAGTTTAAACTGGCATATTAGTGTGACCTACAATTTTCACGTACCTTTGCAAAAAAAAGCTTATGATTTTTTCGAAAAATCCCTTAATATTTTAACAAAAACTATCCTTGAAAACAGCGGTTTTCATCTTGATGCTTGGTGAAAATGTTGCTGCGATCACGATCAAACGTCAGGGGTCACCAGTGTGGTGATGCGAGGTGGCTCGTCGAAGGCTGAACGGCAGAAGCCACCTAACATTCACCAACATATCATAAACTTCATCTTTCCCCGTCAGGTCGACGGTTCCGATTGACTTCACAAAACTTCTCTTCAGATAATTATGTTTATTGGTCTAGACATCGATCACCAGCAATGCACAACCCCGCGCACGACACGTCTCAGTCAAACTCCGAGCGGACGACCTGCGGCACGTCCGCAGTCGCCAAGAGCTATATAACAAGTGCGGGAAAAACGCTATGACCGCATGGGATTCGGTTTTATGCACACGGTACTGAAGTACCAAAACGAGGCAGTCATCTCCTGTCCCACCGCGTCCGGGGAGATCAGAGACGACTGTCACAGTAATCGAGCGAAGCAGGGATCCTACATAGTAACCACTTATTGTATACCGGTTATTTATGACCCACTTATGTGGAATAGGGTGGGTTATTATGTATTAAAGCTATACATTCGCGGAAAATGTTTAGATTCAATATTACACCTGAAGCTATAGTGGGGCCTATCATAATGTTGGGAGCTAGATGGGCTGTGAAGAGCATTCAATTTACAATATTTTATACTTAAAAAAAAGCCGGAAATTATTACAAATTTGAATAGATTCCTTTCACGAATTAGTTTTATCTGATAGTCTAGCTGACTTTTGTATTCCCATGATCTATTTTTTAATTTATGTTCTTTTCAATATATATACTTCAATACAGCATCATTCACCATCAAAGTTTTTTTTTAGTATATTCTAGATCAGCATAAAATAAATCTATCAAGTGCATAAGCCTGTAAATCCATAAAACATCACTGGCTGGTGGACGATAATAGGTGAATAAAAGTTAAATCAGCTAGAAATATAGCCATCTTAAAATGGGACAAGTCATTTTAATTTGCAAATCACACCTCTTTTATACATATTGTATAAAATACAGGGCATGAAAGTGTTTTTTCATCTAGCTTCCAACATTATGACATTTAGCTTCAGGTGTAATATTGAATCCAAACATTATATGCGAATGTATAGCTTTAAAGCTACGTTCACTTAGCACAAAAGTAAACAGCACAATTTGCCATGAAGTAGGCCTATCATTGTAAAAATGATCATTGCAGGTAGTACCAAAATCAATGGGTATACCCGGTTAAAAATAAAGTTGGTCAGAGAGATAGTCAAGGTAAGCTTAACCAATGAAATATCTTTCTTTCTCTCCAGACAGGCAAATTATCAGATGACTGGGTAGAGGCTAATAATGATCCTGTCTTCAAAAAAGGGGATCGCCACCCCCTGGCCAACTATATAGGCCAATATCCCTCACATGTGTTTGTGCCAAGTTACTCGAACCCATCATTTGTAAACAAATTATGTCCCATTTTTTCGAAAAACGAAATTTCAACACCTATGCAGCATGGCGTTCGATTAAGTCACTCACCAGAGATGTCAGCGCTGACCGGCCTACGGCGCTGAATTGAGTACAGCAGCTGTCCTACCATGGACAATAACGATTTTAAATCGCACTTGACCGAATTACCTACAATGTATACGTCCTCACTGCCATATTTGCCGCATATCTGTGAGGATTTTTTATTGTTAGAAAAAAAAAGTATGTTTATATTTCAGTTATTTTTCCGAAACTACACTTGAGGCCCCCAAGTGCGCGATACACTGTAACATAATAGTGCATACTGCCACGTATTATGCAGATGCAGAAGTGATCTCGGTTGGAGTGGGGTGGCAACACGAGACTTTGTGAGATAATATAGTCAAGTAGGCCTAATTTGATCGAACGATGACGTCATCGCGCATGTCAATTGCCGTTTTTCCGGCACTCCGTGCACGCGTGTCGCTGACCTTCCGCCGTATCGGCCCTTAACATGTTAAGGGCCGGCCCTATACATGTGGAGTGACGGCGCGGGGTCCCATACGGCGGACGGTCCGCGACACACGTGTTTTCGCGTTTATCACAACTTCAATCGGTTCTGAGCTTGCGCATTGGCGGACGAATTCTCCTCACATAGATCTATGTCGCTCATGTCGCAGGTCCGATATGTGACATATCAACTGACGCATCACATTTGTATTTATTATAAGTGAGAATGATGTTAGATTGGCCATAGCTTATCATATTGAGCTCAGAGTAGCAATTTAAATTTGGTATCAATGCCACTTTGATACTCAATTCACGGCTCTGTGGCTCGCTGCGCTCGAGCCGTTGTTTACTCGGCTATAGACATGTGAAAGCCAGCGTTTAATTACAACTGACAATTTTATTCAAAATTATGAAAACAAGACAAACAGATGTCTAGATTTCAGTGAGGCCTTTTATGTTGTCCCCAACCAACGCCTTTTGAAAAAAAATGAAAACTTCTATAGCGCCTAACTCCTCCGAGGGCCGAGCTCAGAGGCGCAATCCATCCTTAGCTACGGCGGAAAATCCAGTTCAAGAAATGCGTTTTAAGCGGTTTTCTGAAAGAGGTGATATTTTTAGCTACACGAAGGTGTACAGACAGTAAATTCCAGAGAGTAGGAACGGAAAGAGAAAAGGCACGAGCACCAAACTTAGTTCTGATACGTGGTACTCTGAGCTTATTTGTGTTGTTTGATTGCAGATGTTTTACGGAGTCTGCAGAAAATAGAAGGCTAGATAAATAAGATGGCTGACCATCATTGAGACAACGAAATACAAAAGTACATATTTTGAATTGTATTCTAAACTTTATTGGAAGTCTATGTAATGATTTTAATAGAGTAGTCAAGTTTGCTTGTCACCAGTGCCACTGCAATTTGTTTTTATAAAGCTAGAGGTAGAATTTTTCTGATACGTTCAAGATCTCTAATGTGATAAAAACAGGAACTGGACACCTGTGAAATGTGCTGACGAAAATTCAAACCACTGTCAAAAAAGATACCCAAATTCCTTGCGGAATCTGCTGGATTCATCTCATTGTCCAAAATGACCGCAAGAGGAAAAAGGTTAATAACCTTCTCCCTCTGCGATTTCGAGCCAATGAGAAGAAACTCAGTCTTGCTAGGATTGAGTTTTAGTTTGGATTGAGCCATCCAAGCAGATACCCCGGTAATACAGCTCTGAAACATTTTAGTGACTCAGTAGCTGTGTCACCTGTTAAGGAGATGTAAATTGTGTATCATCGGCGTATAAGTGATGACTCAATCCATAACATGAAATAATGGTGCTTAGAGGAGCGGCGTACAAATTGAAAAGCAGTAGGCCAAGTACAGAACCCTGCGGCACTCCATGCTCAAGCAAACTAGTGTCAGAAAAAGATTTGTCAATTTTATTTTTTTGGTGCCTGCCACAAAGGTAGGATTTAAGCCAAGCCAAAGCCATTCCGGAGACATCATACCTCTCAGCTAGTCTATTCGCTAGGGTGTTGTGGTCGATAGTAGCGAACGCCGCGGACAAGTCAAGTAAAGTCAAAGCTGTGACATGGCTGAGATGTCATTGTGAACTCTTAACGGGCCTCCGGTTGTCTCAGTGGAATGGAATTTTCGGTAGGCAGACTGCATAGGATTGTTCAATTTGTTGGAGTTTATGTGAGCTTGTAAACGGTTCGAAACAACTTTTTCAATAATTTTAGAAATGAAACTTAAATTTTTGAGGTTATTAACAGGAAGGTTTGATTTTTTAAGTATAGGTGTGACATGAGCCTCTTTGAATGACATCGGGAATGTTCCAGAGATAAATTAATTATAGTTGTTATGCATGTTATGGGCTTAATTAAAATATCTAGTGAGGCTTTAAGGATGTTAGTTGGAATCGGATCAAGGTCACATGATTTTGATGAAGACTTCATAATAATCTTCCTGACCTCGTCATCTGATGCTGGTTCTAAATTGAAAAGTTTATTTTTTTATTTTAGGCTTCTGAACAGATGGTACATCATTCACCTGATTTGAAAAATTGGCCTGGATCGTTCTGATTTTACACAAACTTCACTATTACGGAATTCGGGAACAACTCGATCTAGTCACTCTAAATTGCACTCAACATAATTTTACTGATCTTAATAGACTATAAGAAGAAGTAGTTATTGCATATCTTCAGAATCAGCCCGTGTGAAGTCTGGTGTGGCACAGGGCCGTTCTCGGCCCACTACTCTTTCTGACCTAATATATTAAGACCTATTTACGACCTCCCTTCCACGGTCTCCTCACAGTTTTGTCTACAGATTACTGGCTCCTGTAACACCCGATAAAATGTACAGCTGATCAGGATACATATAAATATCTGCGTTACAGGAATAGGCAGATCGTTGGGGGAAGTATTTTGGCGGGGTTTTCCGTGGTTTTTTTTACACAAAATCTTGAATATCTCACTTACTGCTGGGATTCAGAATGTCCACCCTTGCTAAAAATGTGCCCCAGGTGGTCTAGGCCTACTATCAAAAACTGGTGAGAGATTTCGCGGCCATTTTTATACGCAAACACCCCTTGGCTCCTGGACTATTGTAATGTTATTGAGCTTCATGTCTGGTCTGCTTTTACACTGAATTATATAATATTTATCTGTCTCCGAAAATGACAAGAAAGTTGCTTTTATCATGGAATAATGTGGTCTTCAGTTTACCAACCAACTGATCAAAAGCAATATCATACAGTGGCTGATTAGTTGATCTACCTGTGGGTGGTTATTTGTGGCTTTGAAGCTATGCATGCAGGGCATATGATAACATATGTCATTTACCACCATGTCATGACCTGTGTCTATCAGTCTGTACAGTTTGGCATAATTAGTGTAGGGGCATGTATAATGCTGTGGGATTTTCTTGTTAATTTATGACACCATACATCAAAATTTTCAGAAGATTACGTAGAATCAGAAAAAAATATAGACAATATTACGCACAATGTTCAGAACAGGACGCAGATATAAAAATATATTATTTTTAGCTAAAGTGACACTTTAGGCTCAATAAGTAAAAAATAAAAACAAATGATTTTCACACCACCACAACGCCCTTAATACTGCATATTTTTTCAAGCGAAATACAAAACAAATTGTTTGTAAGAATGGGTGGCGATTATTCATGTAAAACATTCAATTTCAGTGACACTTTAAATCCCATGAAAAAAAGAGAAAACAACGTAATATGCACACCAGGTTGTCATGTAATGTAGACAATTTAAGATAATATTACACACAATGTCCAGACAGACAGACTGACAGACAGATATTTTATTGACAGAAAGAATCCAGACTTATTTGTCATAGAAATAGAGATATGTACATGTATATACAACATTGTTAATTTGTTAAAATCATATGACAATATACATAGTATGACATACATAACTAAAATCATGTTAACTGGCATTGCCATAAGAACCACCGGGTATATACTTAAAATAAGATTGAAAGGCATTGCCAGGGTAACATAAGGTCTATCATTTTGTTTCCCGCACCAAAACCAGAGATAAAATAGCTACTATGTATGACATGCTAATTATATATATAGTAGCAAAAAAGACACTCTGGAAAGCGTAGAAACCTAGAATATATACAAGTGCATAATTATGCTACAGTAATTTGAGAATGTATTAAGACAATGTTGAAAATTACACGATATTTTTAAAAATCAAATATTATATCATGCAAGTACAATCAATGTGACAATCTGCGACACAGGTAGCTCCGAGCCATGTGACCATGCAAGCACAGTCGCTATGAACTCGGCGATTCCCTGATATAGACTAGTGATGCAAATTTAACAACGTAATAACAGTAATACCACCGAAACACAATATATACATACTGATAAAAGTCGGACATGGTGGTTCGTCGACTGCCAACAAAGTATAGCATCAGAACCATCCATAATATCGGGTGTTGGAGACTTAGTGATGTAATAAGAATAAAAAATTACGGATAATAATTATGCGTGCCATTCACGCAGGACATGGCACTCACACAATAGCAATACAGTTTGTTTAATTAACTAGTGATTTATTATCTATATGGCCCTCGCACAAAAACATTACAGCTTATTTTAATTCACTATATTGTTTAGTTCATACCATTTCACTCACGACCTAGTTAGTACCACATACTTAGGAGTTACAATCAAAGAAAAACATTCCCGATCTCATAGAGAAAATCAGTTGACTTAGCAACTCTGAAATCCTCCATAAGGCCCCACCATGTCTGATAACAAAGGCGACGGAAACGTCCCTAACCGGCCCTAAAAAGCCAAATAATAAGATCCGAGAGCAACAGCCGTCCTGATATGTGGTGATACCCAAGTCAGATCATGAAGGCATGATAATATGGATAATATAGCGACAGGTGACTTGTGATTGTTCTACATAAAAATGTAACGTCAAAACGATAATAATGACACATAATCATGATCATGATGATAATAATTAATCATGCTGTCACGACACACATACAAAATATTTCAGCTTGAATATGAATTTACATTTATCATACTCAATATTTTTAACCCTTAATTTGTTTAAAACAACCATAGATAAATTTTGCTAGCGACTTCACCACTGTTATGTCTCTAGATGTCATAATTCGTAGAAAAATATCATTTGTTGGTTGCATATTGATAATTCCGGCTATATAATTAAGCAAGATTTCGCGTTCATTGGTCATGGCATTACAGTGGAGAAGAAGGTGTATTTCGTCTTCAATTTCGTTTTATTCACACCTTGTGCATATTCGTTGGTTTATTGGAGTTATTGGATTATTGAATCGTCCTTTCTCTATTTTTAAATCATGTGAGCTCATTCTATATCTCGCCATTGCTGTTATGAGGTGGTTCCCCTTTATGTTTAAGATGTATGGGTCCACACACAAAGATTTTTTCACTAATGAATATGTGCGCAGCTTACTTGAACTCTCGATATCTTGTCTCCACCACTGTGTAAATATTCTAACAATTGAATTTTTAAAGGAAAGCATGAATTTATCTGTATTGCCAATGTGCTGCGTCTCCCAAGCTTAGTCTAGCCCGGTTAGTTCAAGGACAGACCGAATACGCGAGCACCGGGCGGGGGCCCTAGGGTAGTGGTTAGCACCGCTGCCTTTCACGCCAGAGTCCGGGGTTCGGTTCCCGGTCTCGGCGGTTTGAAAGAAACAATTGTTTCTTCCCCATCCATGTGTGAAAGTTAGTATTGTGGGGAGCCTCCGTGACCGAGAGGTAGCGTGCTCGGCCTCAGACCGCCAGGGCACGAATTTCGAATCCTGTGTCTGGAGGACAGTGTCATCTCAATCATCTCACCATCCTCAGGAGGTTCTCCTGGCCCAGTTTAGCCTATATATGCACAAAGGTGGCCTAAAGCCCGATTCATTTCATTTCATTTACGCGAGCACCAGTTTGTGAATCCAGTGCCATCTAGCTCTAGTAGCATATTGTAGGCATTTCTGACAGGGTGGTTCTGAGATAGGTCTAGAATTCTACACCAATATTTTACAGCTTTATTATGTTGCCTGATAATCAATGGAAACCGTCCTGTGTCACCATAAATTGCAGGAGTGGGTGTTTGCGCTGCTTTAATAAATTTTAGATGTATTTTTTCCAAATCATTTACACTATCACCAGTATACCATATATCACTTGCATACTCTAATATGGGCAGTATTTGACAATCAAAAACCTTGAATGCAATAACAGGTGACAATTTACCGACTACGGGACGAGATAGCTTGTGTAGAGAAAAAACTGCTTTACCAGCTTGGGAAGCGAGATGGAGGAAGAGCAGAAAAGCACGCATAATTAATAAAAAACATTTTTAGATTTAGTGACTCTTCAAGATCAATAATTAAAAAATAAAAACACATGATTTTCATACCACCGTAACACCATTGATACCATATATTTTCAAGTGAAATATAAAACATAATATAGAACATTCAAAATAATAGTATCTATTTTCAAGTGAAATATAAAATATAATATAGAACATTAAAATAATGTTACAAAAACTGTTCAGAAGAGCACGTATAATATATTTTTTTTTTATAGATCTAGAGACAATTGAGGCTTAATAAATAAAAAATAATAAAACAAATGACTTTCACATCACCGTAACACCCTTAATATTATCCATTTTTCAAGTGAAATATAAAACTAATAGTTCATCAATTAGCGAGTATTTATTTCTTTTCTAGTGACACTTTGAATTCAATAAGTTACAAATTAAAATCCAATCATTTTTACAGCAACCAACGCCATTAATTTTACTTTATTCACATCCAACAGTCATGTATGTTGTAACATTCCATATTAAAGGGAAATAAAAGGTGGTAATGGACTGTATCTGAAAACAATGTTAATTATTGACAGTAGTTAGCCAAGATAACTCTGATGATTGATGACCATATACATCATGCCATCATATTATATGGATAGATGGAATTACAGTAGTAATGTACATGAGTGAACAGGTGATCTTATAGAAACAATGGCAGTCTTGGCGAAGAAGAGGACCTAGTCATGCTGTAGTTATGACATGAAATATTCAACTGATTTGAAAGTGTATTAGAAAACATTTCCGGGAGAATAGATAAGTTGATATTATTTCTTGCTCATAAATGTTTTGACACAATTAAACCAAAACATTCGTCTTTCTATCATGGAAGGTGCTAAATCTAACGGCATAGATGCGAGTCTGTTATGTAGTAATCAAGAGGAAGCAGATACACTCCTAATCTCCCATGCCTCACATGTTTTTTTCAAATTGCTGGTAAATTCACCATCATGACATTGTTTAATTATTGCCCTGCACAAATATCCATTGTTGAGACGTAAAGACTTCCTACGATTAGGCGCAAGAAACAAGAGGGGAGATGTTTATTTTGAGCCAATATACTCAATCCTGTCATGGTGGACGGCCTAATTGGTTTCCGTGTTTTACATGATAATATTCAAATAATTGCCAAGAATATAGTAAAGGTGGGATGACTTGTTGGAAAATAATACAAAATACCAAATGTTCTTGCTGCATTTATTCAGATCCGGAAAAGCTGATATGTTGATCTTTGCAATTGTACGTGTTTATTTGTTTAGTTCAGGTGGGCAATAGAATATAACAAAGCTACGTTTGCAAATGTTCAAGAAGAACGAATCTGCCTCTGAAAAGCTGCCTCCAACCAGAATCGCTCTAATAGCATATATCGAAAGCACACTATCAGTCGATGGTGTCACTAAAGGCATATTTCGCACATCTTGCACTGTCTCCAAAAGCAATAAAAAAATAAGTGTTGATGCCATGTAAGCAAGTGCACGGGTGACACATGTTCGTGCAGGGGACAGGGTTTATCGTCCACTGAGATGTGTAATACTGTGACAATTGTGATAACTTTCTTAATTAATTTGATACACTCTTAATGCCCTGGCGATATTGACTCTACGGAAACGACAGAAGAAGCGTAGTTGTCTATAATTAGCTTGTCCACTATAATGTTCCTAGACGAAGTGGTGTGCATTATAATAGTCACTATTCACCACATGTGTATGATAATACATTGTATATCTAGTCAAAGTTACCAAGGACAAAATGTAACCTAATAACTTCAATTTGTTAATTACTACAGTAAAAAACTGGTCACCAGGTCAGTTGTTGCATTTTTCATTCCATAAAAGTAATAATTGTTTATAATTTCTCAAATGATGTAATATATTGTGTGACTACATGATGTGCATTAAATCGAATCTCTGGTGTTTTAATAAATCAATTTATTTATTGTTTATTCAGCGGTAGGCAACATGCCTGTGCGCATACAATAATTTGTGCAAACAGATTGTGCGCGAGTGTACAGCATTAGGGTAAGATTATTGAGTTTGAAGTGTCACTCAAAATGAAAACCGACACACATTTTTATGATCACGTGTGACCTTTTCGTGAATTTTTTGTTACCTTTATATAGAAATAGTAGTAGTAGTAGAAGTAAATCATTGCTTTACGTCACTTTTCGGAACAAAAGGTCTTTTAAGTGACATTGTAATACGATAAAAACGTTGTAGTCAATAGATGAGATGAAATGATGTACATATGATGATGTGAGGGTGAGGTGATAGGGTTATTGAGAGCGTTTTCCTTCGCTCGCCCGATAAGGGGTTCTGGGCATGTCTAGGGGATCTAGCCCCAGACATGTCCAGACGGCCGGAGACTTGGGTTTCGCTGTGCAATTTAATGCTGAAAAATTAAATTGCACAGCGAAACCCAAGTCTCCGGCCGTCTGGGCATGTCTGGGGGTAGATATAGAAATAATGGTATTTTAATTTAATACTTCTTGAGCGGAAAGTGTCACTGAAACTGGAACAAAATTCATTCTCCTATTTTTTCATTATATTGTGGACTTCTGAACATTTTGTTTCATATTTCTAATACATGTACATCTTTTTAATAGAGAAACGACAATAAAAATAGCAACCATCACATTTTTTGTGTTATGAAATGTAATTATTGTGTTACTTTGATGTAGAAATGATTGTCTTTTAATTTTATATTTATTGAACGTGGAGTCTCAATAAAAGTGAATAATAACTGACACGTTATTTTTCATGATTATGTGTACTCTCTTCCGAACACTTTCAGTTGTATCCCTTTGTATAGTATCTTATATCATAAGATCATAGTTCTACTTTGTGAAAAAAGTAGAACTAATAATGTCACTACATGTACGTTGCTGTAAAAAAATACAATATTTTAATTTATCACTCATTGAACTTAAAATGTCACTAAAACTAAAATAAATAATCGCCACCCAGTCTTTTAAACAATGTGTTTTTATATAGCACTCGAAATAGATAGTATTAAGGGTGTTAGGGTGTTAGGTAGATGTGGAAATCATGTGTTTTTATTTTTTGAATTATTGATCTTTAAGTGTCACTAAATCTATATTTTGTGTGAAAATCATACATTTTATTATTTTTCACTTATTGCGCCTAAAGTGTCACTGAATCTAAAAAGATTATTGTTTTATTCTGCGTGCTCTTCTGAACAGTCTGTGTAACATTATCTTTAATGCTCTATATGATATGACTATCTGATGTGCATGGAATTATAATTATGTATGTTACGTTGGTGTAAAAATAATGTTTTCTCTTTTTTTTCTATTGGACTTAAAGTGTCACTAAAACTGAAAAAAAATTAAGATGAATAATTGCCCCCTGATCTTCCAAACATTTTGTTTTGTATCTCATTAAAAAAAAAGATACTATAAGGGTGTCAGCGTAGTGTGAAAATCATGTGTTTATTTATTTATTTATTTATTGAGCTTAAAGTGTCACTATATCTGATTTTTTTGAGTGGTCTTCTGAGCACTGTGTGCAATATCATTTTTAATGGGACTTAGAATGTCACTAAAACTGAAAAGAAAAATTGCCACCCTAGTTTTTCTGATTTAGATTTTTCTACTGAACGTTTTGGTATATCGCATGATAAATTAACATTACAATCCCACGGACTTCTGTTTAGATACATATGCCCCTACACTAAATGTCACGTATTGCTTGTTGATAGGGCCTACTTTGCTAGTTGGACCTCGTAATTGGTATTAACATGTGTTGCAATGGACACAAATAGTGTGTGAATCAAAATTTCCATATAAGTTGTCTAGTTACAATGGGTGAGTTCATCGATGATGGGGTGTTCGAGCTTTGACCAGCAGCACCTACAACCGGTTTGTATCTCAGACATTTCTTCTGTGCGAGTCTGCACCTCTTTTTGATAATAATTATACATGTATACTACCGGTAGTTGCGGCATTTAGGATACCATTTTGGCGATTTATGTGTAATCCAATCATAGCTGTTTACAAGTCTTTAAGTCTAGTGTACATTGGATCTTGTCGACAATAAATAGCTTCACTAACTTTTGGTACAGATGCGAGTCCTCCCATCTTCTCTTCGTATGATCTAATGGAAAAGCTCCTGCTACATTTCTTTTTACACCCATTTGTTTAGATACCTGCAATGACAAATCCATCTTCTCTTGTCATCTTAACCCAACACCATGAAATACATTACTATCTTATAATTATATATTGTTGAAAAAATAGCCTGCAACTGGTAACTTTTTCCGCTACCTGCACAGAGAAAAACAGATAAAATATTTTTGCCACCTTGACCTACCTACCTGAAATATCACAAAAAAATGTTTTTGACCACAAAAGTGTGTTTGGTTTGATAAAACACCAATATTCGTGAAGCTACGAAAATGAAATTTTCGGCCAAAATGATGACTTATTTTTAAGGCTTTCATAATTTACAGATGCATTTCCATGAGACAGTCACCCTAGCTTGTATTCCAGTATATTAAATAAAAGGGTGTGTTACAAGATGGGAGTTCTATCTTAAAATTTAAGAATCAAATAGATCGAAAAAAGGCGGCCATCTTGAATTTGATCTTAAATGACCTTAAGACGTAAAACTAACAGTTTTAATGAATTGATCGTCAATTATTCAGTCGAAAATGAGGTATTGCATAAAAAGATTGGATTTTTATTTTAAAAGTTGGAAATTATGCAGAATCAGATCGGGCCACTGGCGGCCATTTTGAATTTAGCCTCTCACAAGCAGCTTGTTCCCGAGGTCGTACACCTAGATTGTGTTCCTAACCATATGTAGATATGAATTCCATTGGCTAACCTTTTACAGCACGCCGTGTCTACTTCTACAAAAAAATGGGCTTTGCCCCCCTGGGAAAATTTACAGTAGGCCTACATTTGTTGAGTTAGGAGCAAGTATGCGAAAATGTAGGTCTACGAAATAATATTTTCCAATACGAGTAGGCCCTAATACAAATAATAATAACACAGATTTTATTTACTATTATCCCCGTGGAGCCCTGATATGCCAGCGAATACCTACAATATTTTGTGTATTAAAGGAACACCTTGGGATGAGAATTATCCATTTTGTCAATTTTGAAAAAATAATTTATATGAAGCTATATAGCCTACTGATCTTAAATAAAATACAAAAACGTAAAAAAACAAAGTTAAAGCTCCGAAAAAGACGAAACTAGCTCTATTTCCAAGACGTATATTGTCATGTAAACAAGTTTGCTCACATCATACAGCACATCAGACCACAGATGTGTGTTTGGGTTTTCAGCGGATTCATAGAAATGTTGAGTACTATGGTATATAAGGATGTAATACAAATTAAAATTTCAGCGCGCCCCCACCCCAGGATTGAATAGTGCCCACCTAGTGACCGCATTGTGTACAGGTCGTACTGCCTGAGCCAGTCTTTTGGTGACTGGGGCGCCATGTGCCAATGTATGCCTGTTTGACACAAAAAATGCTTTGCTATCTGGGCGCAAATTTACAGAGCTTTTTAAGGGACATTTCAATTAAATAAATTGTAACTGAAAGTATTTAAATGGTGCTCACGAAATCTTTCGGTGCGCACCAAATGATTTGGTGCCCATCAAATAATTCAATAATTAATTGGTGCGAACCTAAGCATTTGGGGCCCATCAATTAAATATTTGAATCATTTGGTGCGCACCAATTGAATACTTTCAGTTACAATTTATTTTCTTAAAATCTCCCTTAAAAAGCTTCGTACTACAAATTAGCGATTTGTAGATGTACCCCATATGATGTCCCGGGGAACCCGATGTACACTAAAATGTCTCATTGTACCTCCATACTCGTTCAGTAATTGATCAGTGAATGCCATAAACATCGTTGACACACGTTGAACACAGATAGGCCTATACTTGTGGTAAAATGAGGCGTGTATTTGCAATCTGTTTTGTTCTAAATAAAAGCTTCTGCTTTTCTAAACAAACATATATTGGTCTAATATATACCTCGAAAGATGATATATCAATATAAGTCATCAAAAGTGTTTTTTCTTCAATTAACTATATTTTTGGGAAATTTTCAATTTTTCTTTTCATGGTGCTCCGGTCTCCCCTACAGTTGATGCAACAGCTTAGTTAACCGTATGCTAGACTGCTTTTCTGGATACCATTTTAACCCTAATAAGGTTGCTCAACCAAATGATTGGAGTTAAACATTAGGTTAGTAAGCCGGGCTTTCAGGATACGGCCCTCGGTGTTTAGGCCATATAATTTAAGAAGGGGGATCAGAATCCTTCTGGACCAGTCCACTCATCTGGATCAGCTGATGACAAGGGAACCCGTATTTAAATTACTACAAATGTCATTGACTGTAAATGCAACCATGTAAACAGATATAGGGCATATATGGGTAAAACCAAAAATTGGGGTAATTTTGTAGCATCAAAAATGGCAGTGAGGTGACCATCAAAGAGGAGGAAAACTACTTTATGGTTTTGGTGCACTGATCCCAATAGAGCATAAAAAAACCACTGGCTGCGCTAGAAATTTTTTTTTTTGCTTTAAAAACGTCATTTTTAAAAAGTTGCAGCATTCCACTTACTACTCCGTTACCAAATCCAAATCATTTAAAAAATTATGTTACTTTGTTTAGCTTGACATCACACTTTTAAACGTGATATCCTTATTGAAGCATAATACTAAACAATTGTACCTCAAAACTGCTGAAAATTTAAGAAAATTTGATGGGATAAATATAAAAATCTTTATTTCAACTCCGTTACCTAGCCAGAAAATACTCAACTCCGTTACCAAATGTTTTGCTCGACTTAAATATAAACTGTATATTTTCTTATCATAACATCAATCATAAATGGATGCTCTATTTATATGGGGACAACGAGCCATGTTTTAAAAGACTATATAATTAATCATTATGACTGTAAAGCCCATAAAATTTTACAATTCACCACTCCGTTCCCTTTTCTTGGTAACGGAGTAGAGTGGAACGGAGTAGTAAAATTAAAAGTATTCTTGGGATTAATGAAAAGATATGGGCAATAATTCAAAGATAGCCTATATCACACGGGTGGAAATAGTCCCCATAGCAGCTGCTGTAGGCATGCAAGCATAAAACCAAGCTCGGTTTTTATACCCACAAGGCTAGGAACGGAGTTGTAAAAACAAAAGTATATTTTCTAACTTTTTGGTAATACCTGTTTCGAATAACTTGTCACTCAACAATATTAATTATTTCAAGGCGAAAAACTCGTATAAGGCCCTTCAGTGTGTCAAACTACACTTGATATAATTTTAGTTCATGATTATTCACTTGATGGGGCATGCTACAATGATGGTAACGGAGTAGAGTGCAAATGTGGGGACATGTATATTCATCAAAATTATTTATATCGATATAAATTTTAAGTCGAATTTTGATCATTGATTAGTTGAAGTGAACAATGTCTAGCCATGAAATGTAAGTGTTAGAATTATATTGTGATTTTGTATCATACAGTACAGTTTCAAATAGTGGAATTTTCTCTGGGGACATGCCATTCTCCACGTTTCCATGACATAGAGCTCTTATAAAACCATATATATATAAAAAAAAAATTACAAATGATCTAAACATTATTAAGTAGTAATGCCTAAACGTGGAGTTGCACCATTTATTTTTAATATTATTATATTTAAATCAAAATGCGGACCTTTTAAGTCCTGGGGACACTAATTTTATGTAAAATTACCCCAATTTTTGGTTTTACCCATATACTTGTATAGTATGAAAGAAACCGGGTATGGCTATAAACATGGGGATAGTATAGATGGTATAAACTGTGCCACGGAATGATAACATAGGCCTACATGATCGGGTTTTGTGTGTGCCACATTTAATTATTTTAATTGATTCACATGATTGAATACTTAAACCGCTTATAATGTTATATTATCACATAACTGGATATTTTGATCAATGATTGGGGAATTATGTACGTTTGTAACACAAATTAAATTGTGTTTTATCATATCGAAATATTATGTTAACTATTGCATTAATAAATGAAATTTTCTAAAGACTGTATGTGTCACATATTGTAGAATCATATCAGGTTGGGCCGGATAATGGTAGGCCTAGTTTGCACTGAATTTGTTTGCATACACTAGTAAGTACCGGTACTTCAACAAAATAAGTGTTACACAATACACACATAGGCCTACAACTAACATAAAAACATGATGCTAGTAAATAGAAGACAATATATATGTAGTATGTCATATTATTATGCCATTATTTTGATACAGTAGCCTAATGAAATATATTCAACACCAAGGGTGAGCGTTTCACACACCATAAGATGTTCAAGTAGACCTTTTACAACAATAGTCCACAGAAAAAAAACTTTATCATAGACTCTGAGGTTATCTCACGCGGCAGACCACCGATCTCTACTGATAAAGAATAAATACTACGTACTATGTACTCTGAGTGGAGCCTATGGGCCTATTAATACTCAATCGATCAGAAATAGCTAGACTGTCAAATAACAATATTGGCATGTGCGTGTTTGATTTGTGGCAAGCATAGGCACTTGACAAATACGGTAGGCCCCATGGGGATAGCGTTTAGGTGTCACGTGACCTAAAAGATATTAGCGACGCAACTTCCTGGTAGGCCCTATACATCTTTTAATATGGCCTACAAGTGGTTGTGTTCTTGAGTCAGTGTAACTTTCAGTAATCAATGGTAATCAGGTGATGTAGACTCTATAGCAGAAAATATACTTGAAAGTTGAAAATGGATAATAATCACAAGAAAGCATTGCAAAAGTGCCACGAAAAATTGTGTTCCGATTTGGATTACAAGGAAATAAGTAAATATCTTTATCAGGAGGAGTATATCAATGCAGATCACCTCGATGAAATCAAATCTGAAAATAACAGAGGTGCCAAAATTGATCGTCTGTTGAGCATAATCAAGACGCGAGGACCTAACGTATATTCATGTTTCATACAAGGTTTGAGAAGAAGTAAAGGACAGGTACATCTGGCAGATATGCTACAGAGCGAAGTTGCGAACTTGGAAGGTGTGGTAATATAATATGATAAGTTATTACAAAATTTATGTTATTTATGGTTATTCTCAGAAACCGTGTTACGTCATCACAGGTCAGCATTTACTGCGGGACAGCTACTAGGTGATAACAACGCCTGGGCTGTCAAAGGGATTATACTTCAATGTACTGATTTAATGTCAAAAAATTGGGACATCCCCTTGAAAATCCCCGTTTTTGCCAGAATCGCGTCATAACATAACATTTCAAATCCAATGTGTATTTTAATATATATTTAGCCGCAAATAGAAACACTGAAAACCATAAAAAAATATAATATATGCACGCAAATTGCAGACAAAGTTTAAGAACATGACAGATTTTATGAGCTAAACAGTACATGTCCACGCGCCTATCATGCGTTGACCTCGTGACCCCCGAGTGCATGGTGTGACACGCAGCAAGACGGCAACATGATTGGCTTTGAACAGACGAGGTCACACGTGCCACCTTGGCAACTTACACAAAGCACTCCTAAAAGTTGTGCTCCCGTGTTGAATAAATGTCGTTTTTAGCCTACATACAATCTCTCCGGAGTGAAAAAAACATATTATGAATGAAAAGAGATAATATTCCTATTAGACTGTCATGTTTATAGCGACATAAAGCATAATGTTACTTCGGGAGATATATTTTAGCGTCGCTACTTTTTATACTTGACATAGAGAAAAATCAGGACCAAACTGCCTTTCTATCACCTAGTTCGCACCCAAGGTCACGCCTTCAAGGCCGTTCAGTTTCTGAGAATTAAACTCTGATAAAATCTGAATTGTTTGATATAGAGAAAATGGCCTGTGAAGTTAAAAAAACACTTTTTAAAAATAAGACACAATTTGATTAAAATTACCTGAAAAAAATAAATATTCAGAATAACCCCATTTTTTTAAATAAAATTTAAATAATAAACGTAGGCTAATATACCAGAGGATTTATCGTCAGTATTTTTACTTTGCATGAATATTTTATACTTATTAGCGGTTGTTACCATGGTAAATCGAAACAAAAATCATTTGGGCTTTTTAAGAGTCCTAGCATCGCTTGTCAAACTGCGAGTTACGACTCATTTCACCGGATCGGGTCACACATTTGACTTAATATTAACTTATTAAAAATTTATCGCTAAAAACATATATAAAGTAACTGCAGTAATGTTATAAAAACACGTTGAAATCTGACAAATATTTTAAAATTGATATTTTAGAGTAGAAACATTGTAAAAAATATATAGCGTAGGCTATGTATACAGCACTTAAAAATACTAGAATAAATGGATTGATACCTAATATATATGAAGAACCAGTTCTCTTTACCTAAAGCTATACATATAAACACGTAACATTTGCATAGTTATCTTCAAAATAACCTTAAAGGCAGACATTCAATAGTCATTTTTTATTCATGCATAATTTTACAATTCTACTTAATGTATGTATTATAATGTCGAGGAATAGATGAGTTTCCCATAAAAAGGTCCAAATTGTTTCTATGCCTCTATTTCATGCAATAGCATCAATTAATTATTTTTTGTAAGCTCACATTTAATGATGGTGATATTTCTAGCTGACTGATTTGACGATAATAGATATGAAATTCACCTAGTAAATGGTGCTGATCTAGAATATATACTAAAAAAATGACATATAAAATTTCAGAAATTGAAGTCGAAATTCTAAACAACCATTTGTTTGAATGAGTCAGCTAGACTAACAAAATGAATGTATTCAAATTATTGTTCATGTTTGGCTAATTTTTATGTGTAATGTTTGTAAAATAAATGTTCCTGATAACCCATCTAGCACTCAACGTTATAGACCACACTATAGCTTCAGGTGTAATATTGAATACAAAAATATTATACATATAATTATATACCTTTAACATTACATTTTATACTCATTGATTAATTTAAATATAACAACAAAAAAACTATAAATGACTCACGAAAGCTGAAAATTATGTAGAATTTTTAATTTGTGTTTTACATCATGTTATGGAATAGAAGCCATATAAGCCGAGACAATATTTAACTGTAGTATACTGGTATTATATATATATATTAGTCATCACTACACCTAGTCAGTATATATACTGACTAGGTGTAGTGATGACTCCGCCTACATTGCCAGAGCTAGCAGGCGAGTGTCTTTCTAAATGCATGCGTGCCTTATATTTTTCGCATGCGTGGCCCAATTTGGCCAGCGATAATCGCATGCAATTTGGACTTAATACCATTTAGTCCCAGAGCTAAGGGGGTTTTATTTGTGTTGAAAGGTCCATACGATCCAAGAGTTCCACCTATAGTGAAATTTTCTCAGGAATCCGAATCTGCGCGTGTAACAAAAATCATCATGTCCAAAAGTACCGTAAAAACCCTTCAAATACTAGTAGGCTCTACTGTCAAAATCGCAAACCGCAATTTTAAATATTGCGTATGAAGTGATTGTTTGCTAAAACTGGTAATTTTCTATATTTCAAATTGCGGTTTGCGATTTTGATGGTACTAGTGTTTAAAGTCAGAATTAAAAATTGCTTGTGTTATTCCCATATATAAAGGCGGTGATAATATGCAAATCAATAATTACAGACCAGTGTCTTTCCTTGCATTTATTTCCAAAATTTTCAATCGTATTATGTATAACAGAATAATTCAATTTGTAAATAAACATAACATGATACTGTATAAATATCAGTTTGGTTTTAGAGAGAAACACGGGACAAATACCGCCTTAATTGTATTAATAGATAAAATATCAACTGCGATAAGTAATGGTGATATGGTTTTAGGTGTCTTTTTGGACTTCAGTAAGGCATTTGATACCGTTGATCACTCTATTTTATTAAATAAGTTATATAAATATGGTATCCGTGGAGTAGCTCATAAATGGGTTTCTAGTTATTTATATGGGCGACAACAATTTGTTTCATTTAATGATAATAAGTCAAAAACATATTCTATCTCGTGTGGAGTACCACAAGGATCGATACTGGGTCCATTATTATTTTTGCTATATGTGAATGACATTGCTCAAGTATCTTCCTTTTTATTTCCAATTTTTTTGTATGCGGACAATACCAATTTATTTCTACAAGGTAAATGTCTGAATACACTAATAGAAAAAATGAATCTGGAACTGCAAAAAATTGTTGAGTGGTTAAAATGTAATAAACTATCTTTAAATATTGACAAGACACACTATAATATTTTCAGACCTATTAGAAAATGTCCAGTTAGTACAAAGCATCTTAAAATCGACAACGAAATTTTAAAGCATGTAAAAGATACAAAATTTTCGGGTGTAATAATTGATGAACACTTAAACTGGGCAAGTCATATTAAAAATATTAAATGTAAATTAGCTCGTGGAATTGGTATATTGTGTGAAGCCAGAAAAGTACTAAAATCATCAACTTTACTAACTCTGTATAATAGTTTTTTACTTCCATATATTTGTTATTGCATAGAAGTGTGAGGTAGTGCATGTGATAAATACATATCGTCATTATTTAAAATACAAAAAAGGGCTGTCAGGATTATCAATTCGTCGTCGTACTTGGCTCACACTTCACCGATTTTTGAAAAAAATTCTATTTTAAATATAATTATATGAAATATATAAGTTTAAAGTTGCAATATTGATGTTTAAAATAGAAAAACATATTGTTCCTTCAGTTATATCTGAAATGTTTGTGAAAAACTCTGCAACGCATACATACTTTACCAGACAGAGTGATTATTTGCATGTACCGATTATAAAAACAACTACATCACAAAAAACGATTTTGTATACAGGAGTTACTATATGGAACTAGACGCGATATGTTGCACTTTGCACCGTTACTCATTTTATTCATATGTTTTTAATTCATGGTAGATTATGAGAGGGCGCATAATACTGTTAGTATTCTGTCATTTTTTGTTATTGAGTCTTATTATTTTGTATGAATTTTACCATTATCATTATGTATCTGAACTTTTGTACTCGGTGACAAATAAATACACGTTGAATTGAATTGTATTGTAAAAGTGTTTTACGGGACTTTTGGACAGGAAGATTTATGTAAGACGCGCAGATTCGGATTCCTGAGAAAATTTCACTATAGGTGGAACTCTTGGATCGTATGAACCTTTCAACACAAATAAAACGTGAGTGCGGCACTCAGACATGAAAGGGTTGAAGTCACACACGTAGGCCTACCATTGGAAGCCACACGCATGCTCTAATATAATGCCACTCGCATGTGCAGCCCAAACCACATGAGGCCATTCACAAACTAAATCACACATGTCAATCGTATCCTCAAACCACGAAATGACATTTGCATGCTAAAAGTCCGGAGCATTTATGACTTGAGATCGAACAAATTGCAACAGAAACGATTTTCGAATTCAGTATTGCATTCGGAATGACAAAAAGTCTGTTTTATGGACTGTTTTATAGTCATTTGCCAAAATAGCGTCCAATATACACATATATTTTTCAAAATCAACAATAATTATCATTTAAATTACATTTAATACATGTAATATTCTAATTATTTTCACATATATTGTAGAAATGTATGGTGTTACCCAAATTTGAACACATGATAAGCTCTTCTAGAATTAAAAAAAAATGTCAGCATATTTTGCTCAAGACTTTCATGCTTCAATTTAGCAACTGAGCGAATGGCTAAGGTTTGATATATGATTTTATTTCAACCAATGGTTGTTTTTTTCAGAAAATGCAGGTCTTCCAGGAACCGGTTTATGCGAAAATTATTTTCTTTGCGTTTTTTTCATAAAGCCTAAAATCTCCAGAGTACATAATTATAAAAAATCTCTGCATATAGACCCCAGTTAGGCTTGACTTTTATGAAGCGCACAACTACCCAATCTGCACGAAGTGGTACTTATTTCTCCAATGCCTTAGAGTCATTAATTAGAAGATTAGAAGATTACGTAGGTCAGAATTTGTTGCCTCTCTCAGGTTTCCAGGTAAGGCCAATGCAAGTGGTATCTATAGATGTTGTAAGTGGATATGAATGAGCTTACTTAGCAATTGTGGATTTCCTCACAAGTGCATTAAAAGCTTGGTTATCTTCCGGAGAATATGGCCTATTATTTTTTCCTATTTTTGGACCTCTCAAAACAAGTTTTAATCTTTGGGTTTCCGATGAGTGTATAGACATACGGTACACTCTTTCTCAGTGATCTGTCTCCGTCTATACTACGGGTGGCAGTGTAGTGTAGTCACATGTTCTCCTAACACGAGTTTCCATGCATTTCTCCAAAAGAATTTCTCCAGTTTTAGTCGGATTGAGTAATCCTTGAATGATAGCATTATCTATTTTAGTTCCCGATTTCAGGTATCTTAATTGCTGGACATTAGTCGAGGGGGTAAACAAATTATTCAATTTATCAACTAAGCTCAAAATATTTAATTCATACAAAGTATTGTACTGATTCAGACAGTGATGAACTACCCGGTACACATATTGCTGTGGTTTCATCCTGCTATTACCAGCATCGGTTGTATTACATTAATAATATATATTTAAAATCACTTCTTGAATTTCACAACTTAACTCTTACAATATAATGATGAATGGATTCCTTGACCTCCAAAACCCCAATCTAGACACTAAGATCGTTTTTATATGATATATAGAAGCTAAGATAATCGATTTTAGATTCGGCTGACTGCCATTTTGAATAATAGCGGCCATTTGTATTATTAAAAGTAGTCGTGTGTATGTGATGTAACTCTAACAAAATATTTGATTCATACAGACTATTGTACTGATTTAGACAGTGATGAAGTTTAAATATTGGTGTGGTTTCATGTTGTTTTGATCAACATCGCTTGTATTACATTAGTATATAATTAAATTTACTTTGCTATAGATCATTATTGTTGTCTTAAATTACAAAATGTAATACTTGGTGGATGTAAATGGATTCATTGACTCTCAAAACCCCAATCTAGATACTAAGTTCGCTTTTATATGATATCTAGAAGCTAAGATATATCGATTTTAGGTTCAGGTGGTGGCGATTTTGAATTATGGCGGCTATCTTGTATTATTAAATATAGCCTTTTGTATAAGAGGCTACATATCTCTCTGAAATTAAATATGTAATTATCATATGAATTCAAATCATCATTTTATCCAACAAAAGGTCACTTATGTGCACTTTCTGCTAAAACGTGAAGCTGTCATATTGTATTTCAATGGTCACGTGACCTATGACTTTCCAATGACCCCAAAGATATTAAGTCGTCAATATTGAATTATGGGATCTCAAAACCCAAATTAGGAGCTAACAAACACATTTCTATGATTGCCGGGACTACATTGATAGTCGATAACTTCGGCGGCCATTTTCGGAATATCAAATTAGCTAATTAATATGCAAAATGTCGAATGTTATCTGACAGATTTGAAATCTACGGGAAAAATAATATAGAAACCGTTGAGAAAAGTTTGACAGACGTTATTATTATTTAGATTGCTCAGGATATATCCCTGTCTATAGGGGAGAGCCGTATATATTGTGCAACTAAGGAAATATCTTGTCCTGTGAGTGACGTATCAGAGACTTTTTTTTACATCAACTGCACCATAAACGCTACATATAGGCTAAGAAGTCATTTTTATTCTGTGAACACCGCATAATTTTTTAAATTCTTGAATTTTTTTGGGGGGAGGGGGGTGTAAATCGGACCAATATACACACCAGTGTGTAAATTGAGCCACGATGATGTGTAAATTGGACCAACTGATCTGTAGGCCTATTACTTAGAACAGTTTTCGCGTAATAACAGATCAATTGATGCGTGCATGCGAAGTAACGTAGGCGGAATCATCACTGTAATAAGGTAAACTATATCCATGACACTTGTCTGTAAGCTGGCCAGTGTTCAGGCTAGGCAAACCAGATACGAGGCATTTAAGCAGTATGCCCAATAGGGCCATAATTTGTCGAGTCCCCTTAGACCCAATTTACATTGAATTTAAAGCAGGTCAGTCCTTCCCAGTTGGCATATCACAGGGGTAGATCCAAGTGACATCCACGTAGTAAGCCTATATATAGATATATAGGTACATTTTATCACCAAACAGCCTATACCATGTATACTAAGTAATAGAATGATATTTTATTCAGAATCCAAAACGTTGAGAAGTCCACCAGGGCAACGAAACATTCCTCCATTTATATTTGAAAGGTAAGCTTCAGCCTATCTATAGTGTTATAAGACATTCACTCTTGTCTATGTTCTGTAAGCATCTTTGATGTTATG
This sequence comes from Flabesymbios commensalis, assembly GCA_964017125.1. NCBI lineage: Eukaryota > Metazoa > Annelida > Polychaeta > Terebellida > Flabelligeridae > Flabesymbios > Flabesymbios commensalis. The sequence goes on along the minus strand of OZ024906.1, from coordinate 73,729,751 downwards.
GGGATGTTTAATAGTGATTGACATTGTGTTCGCCACAACCTCAAATCAAGGACCTCCTTGCTCAAATATTTATGTGACATGTATCTATGCGTAGGCTAATCACTACTTAAGTAGGCCTACAGCGTGGGGATCGATTAAATGGACGTCAGAATCTGACCTCTGTAGACGTCAGATTCTGGCTCCTAAAATCGTCCCCCGCACTGTAAGAGTAAGACATATTTATAATGGCCGTAGATCCATAATAAATCATACTGACAGATAGATAAATCACTCGGTATGTGACACATGTCTTAAAGGTGTGGTCAACTGTCAAAATTCGCGGGACAAGGGTCCCCCAGAAGGCAATCGTGCCCGTGGGTAGGCCAAGTCCTTATTACATAATAATACTAAATATGCGCCTCATACCCAAAGCCTCATTAAGAGCAAGTTCTCAAATCACAGCAAGTTCATATATACTTGAGCGACATCTATGAGTTTATAATTCAAAGCTCTTGGCCCTTACCCCCACTTGGTCGCTGGCTTGCAAACAAACTGACTGTATTACTGCGGGTATGTTGAAACTGCTTGACCCAAGCTTGTATTGACATGCAGGAGGACTTTCTACCAAACATTGTACATTTATTCAATGTTGGTTCAATGTTGGGCCAGCGTCGCAGACGTTGGCCTAGCATTAAAACAGCATTGGATCAATGTCCCGTTTAAGTAGTATCTTGTAATCAGCTCAGTGGCTATATTAATGCTGTCAATCTGTACTCAATAGGCTACTGTTGGCCTACACTTGACCGTCCCAGGCATGCGCGTTTTGCAGTTGAATCATTCTATTAATTGGCGTACATGATCTAGTCAGCGAAGGTGCTCAATATAGGTATTCATATGAAGCGGAAAGAGCTAACTAAGACATTTATGATTATATTAAATTGAAAAAATCCCTTTGGTCTCAATGGTTTATACAAACATAATTCAGTGCTTTAAGGGTTGATATATGGGGTTATATAAAATTTTATTATATAAATACACATATATAGGCCTATATATAATAGTGAACGACAACACGGGTTGTCCATAATTCAATATTGAAGATTGTTTCTATATACCTATCCTATATCATGCAAAATGATTAGGCCTAGTATTCCACATGTATAAATTCGTTTCTTGTGAGATTGTCTACTTGACCGAGTAAACAAAATAAAAAAGTGAAGGGCAAATATTTTTCGACTGTAATTTTATGGATTCACACACAGTAGATGATGCAGTTCTGGAGTATAAGAAACACAAATACGGGCCTAAAGATCGATATAATATTTATATCAATATAATTTGTATAGCGTGACCAACAGGGACAAATTAATTCACGATTCAAATTTTCTCAGATCATTATAAGCCCATACCTACTACATATTGCATAACATATAGTGTAATAGTTTTTGACAACCCATCTTGCCCTTATCGTTATGATATATCTGCAGATGTAATATTAAATTCAAATATATTAGCCTATGTGAATACATAGGTTAATTAATTAGGTTTTTACTCTATAGCCGGATTAAAATGGCAATTGAGGATTGACTATTTCACAATCTAGTCCATTTTTCATATGGGTTTTAAATATTTTTAAAATTTGTTTGCTATTTGAAGACAAGTGTCGTAGACAATAGCCCAGCATTGAGCCAACATGGGGTGTTTGCTATGGGCAGTAGAAACATGTTAAATGCTACATTTGATAATTAAACTGAAGACCAGAACACATCATCAACAGCCTCATACACATGATTTCACCACCCAAATGCCAGTCCCATTGAAACACGATACTTGCAAATTGTTTCAATTCCACAGGACGATTTTACTACTTTTCATGACTTATCATGAAACAGTTATCATGGTTATATCTGATATCCTGCGTAGAGCAATGTCTGCTTATCAAGTATCCACAAAATTATAACGTTTCTGTACCCCTCCTCCTGCATCCTCCACTGGTTATGCATTTTACTATCATGGTTTTATGTATGTATTTTAGTGGAGAAGAATTGGAATCCAGTACCCGCAGTAGTCTGATAAATGAGGAACGAAAGGGGAAGCTTTGGGTGACAAGCCACCAGGATTCATCGGTGGAAGGTCTGGTTAGTCACAAAGGATGCATCTTTATCGTGCACTCAGCACACGACAGGCTTTACGTTTACAAATGCGGCAGCTTGACTGACAGCTCAGACATTCCTATGATGATATATCCAAAAGATATGAGCATTCTCACCGACGACGTCAGCACCAAGCTGATCATAGCCGACACCAGCAATCGTCTGCACTGGATAACAGTTGATGATAAAGGTGCTAAAGTGGTTTTCTCAACATATTCAATGAGAGTGCACTACCAGCCGTGGTCTCTTTCCGCTGACAATCAAACTCAACAAGTTGTGGCGGTGGACAAGAATAAGCCTGAGCTTCACGTCTATAATTCGCAGGGTGAGTCTTTGACATGGTGTAATATACGCGGGGATCTTTCTCCTTCCTCTATAGTATCCACAACCAAAGTATATGGTCTATGTGATTACCGTAGGAATAATATGGTTCTGATGACACGGAATGGTGCTTTTATGCGTCGATTACAAGCAGTTGATCAAAGGCGTGGAATGAAACCAATTTACATGACGGGAGGAGAAAACGGAGGTATTATGGTTGTTGACGCCATGTACAACAGGGTACTGCTATTTTCAGATGCAGGGGAATACATATGTTCTCTCATTGGACAACAAGATGACTTTCCAAATATTGTACGGGTGTGTCTGGATAAAGTACATTACAGACTTCACTTAGCATTTGAAACAAAATCCCCTGATTCAAATTCAGTCAAAACAATAAAGATATTGTCAATTGATTATAATGAACTAAAATGAGTTTGTATGTGAGAAAAATGAATGCCTACGAAGAATTACACAGGCAATAATATGATATGCAAACGGTGTTCATTTGAGTGCGGTATTGGAAAATACAGCACTCGTCCAAGGTATAAGGTGAGGCGAACACCTTATTCCTTGGACATGTGCTGTATTTTTCCATACTGCACGAAAATGAACACTGTTTGTATTTTCTCACACGACTGTCCAAAACTTTCAACGGCGCAAAGAAGTGTACAGTCGACCGACATGACAGACGACCATAAGGTGGTGAATCGTCGACGCTTATTCAACAGCATTCGCTTGGTATACAGCATGTATACAACATGTATGTAGTACAACGGAGTGCGGTATTAGCTAATACCGATATACGTCTCGTAGTGAAAAAACAACTAGTGAGTGTGAGAAATATAGTTATCTTGAGAAGTGACTTCAGTATTTTTATATTATGTCAGTGTGGTTTGTTCAAATGTCATTTCTAATCAGTTGCTTGTTGCTCTTAAGTAGCAAGTGTAGAACTATGTTTTTTTGGTAATTATATAGATGATATATTTTATCAGTAATTAAGGGATCCCGTGGGATGACATCAATTTTGTTTTATTTTAATTTTGTAATGAAGTAGCGTATCCCACAGGTCATGATTTTATTTATTTCATAACAAGGTTTAGATTTTTTGTAAATACTTTTATCAACACTTCTATGAATCAAACGAAAACCTAAACAAACTATTTGTATACATAAACACTGCTAAAGGACGGTTGAAATATGTCAAATATGTTATGTCCATAACGTTTTTATTTTTGTTATGGAGAGACAGAAAATACGCGTTATGGAGAGTCGTTTTTTTAACTAAATCGTGCATAGCATCTATGTAATATGCTATACTATGATTATTTTTGTTTTTTTCAAATGAGGTTGTAGTAGGCTTGTAGGTTGTAGGTTGCTTAAAAGTTTAATTGCTGTATTTATGTGTAAAAAATCGCGTTATGGAGAGACGTTGTAATAAAATACTCACCCAAAGACTTGCACAAACCTTACATTATTTTTAACCAAAAACACATTTATTATACTTTTTTTTCACGATTCACTGCATGAAGGTCTCGCGCTACTCTTTGGCACCAGACAAGTGATATTTTGGTTAGGAAAAGTATAGAAATTACCTGAAAACTATAAGCGTTACGGAGAGTCGCTGCAACGTGGGACAGACATAAATTGCATAAAAAGTGGTAAAATAATAAAATTATTTAAAAAAACTTTTATATAATATTATAGATAGTGTTGTGCACTAACATTATATCAGAAACAAATATAATATATAATACAGGAAGTCTAGAATAAATCGCCTGTTTATGTTGGATTTAGAATGTAGGACAAGGCTTTTTGGCTAAAATTGGCTAATTTTACATAATATTTCTTTCAAAAAACACATTTATGTTAGAATTTTTTGAGTTGTAATATTGCTATTTATTGTAAAATAAAGGTCATTCATTGCATTTATGTAATAAAATTAAATCAAAATATTAAATAATAAATATTACAAGGTGCGGACAGTGCTGGTGCTTCAAATTGCATATTCATGAATCAAACAGTTTTTAGGCCTCATCCCATTTTTGGTTTATGTCTATTGTCGTCAAATGGCTGACTATCGGTCGTTATTTTTTATAAGCGTAATATATGGGAAACCGTGCCAATGAGACAATTACTATTAAAAAAAATGTGTGGTGCGATTTAAGGGGAGGATATGCCCTGAAATTGTTCAATTTGATCAAAATTAAAAACGGCTTAGCTTTTGCTAAATTTTCATTATATTTGACCCAACAGTAGCCCGGTATTAGTCCAGCCAGCGTTTCGTGTTTGCTGGAAACCTGAAAATTATGATCATTGACTCACATGTGGCCTGGGGTTATGTCAGCTTTGAGTGTCTGCTGAAACGTGACAGACAAAAGACAATAGAGCGTAAACATAATAGCCCTGGGTCTTCTTTGTCTTACACCAACAGACAAGGGACGCTGATCCGATATTGTGTTAGTGTTGGCCCAGCGTCTTCGACGCTGGATCAACATTAAAACAGCATTGGGTCAATGTCTCACGCTTGCTGAGACACTCCATTGCCATCTTACCTACTTATGCAAGCAACAGGTAATTAGGGAAACTGTGCAACTTTACGACCAGTTCACATGTAGGCTATGCGTTTTTTATCGGTATTGATCATTTAAATAGTTGTCACGAAAGATGTTTATAGATTGCGAACAATTGTAAAACATCACCCAGTTTCTGTTGGTAAATAGAGAATGAAATCCACAGTTTCAAATCCACACTAAATCAAATCCACTATTATTCCTGGACTTGATAAATAAACATGTTTAATAGGAGGACTAGTAGATGATGCGGAACCACTTTGGCACAGATGTCATTAAAAATGGCAGTGTTTTAAGTGCGAATGTTGCGGCACGTAGATCTCCACAGGAAGTGATACTCAGAAAAAAGATGGCTCTTCCTTGACAACAACAGTGGTTTGGACCCCGTCAAGATTAAGGTACGACTGCACAGTTAAATGTCTTCAATATCTGAATATATAAGATAATCAATCATTTTTTTTCAATCAGCTTACAACGTTTTCGTCATGTATTGGTTCATATAAATATATTTAACAAATAGATAATCATTGATTAAAGCTCTGACATGGAGCGTACTTAGGGCTTCAAAATAACACTGTATACATAATCAATATAATAAACAAATAACACTGTAAGCGGCAATTCAAAGATAAGCATAAAAATATATTATATAATTATCGAATTATTAAATAATTAAAAATCGAAAGTTCTGAATATACCTTGATCTATATAACTTGCTACAGGGCCTATTAGTTTGAACATAATTTTAAGGAATTGTCAGTATATGTCGCTTGTTTTAAAAATTGTAATAAGTATATTATAACACAATCCTAGTAAAACTGATATTGACCAAAGCTACAGATAGTTAATGAAATATTTCAATATTTGATTACCATAGCTTATTATTTTCACGTAGCAAAAAGGCGGAAAGCAGTTTGAGTTCAAGTAAATAGGCCTATCGTTATCCTAGTATAAAACCTTTTGATTATGCATGTTGAGAAGTAGAATGTAGGCCCCTACCGTATGTAGGCATGATTTGACGCAGTCTCTGAACAATATGCATCTGAAATGTAAATCGGCTGGTTGAGAGCATGTTTAAAATCAGTCTCAATTTCCATGTAGTTGCTCAAGGACTATATCTGGTGTTCTGTATTTGTTTGTAACAGGGTTAGGCGTGACCAGGGCAGACTATTTATAAGATTATAAGATCCGATGCTGTATTAATCATGTTAAAATAATGTTGAGCCAGCGTCGAAGAAGGTTAAATGGGCCTTATTTGTTAAGAACAACAATAAAGAATGGAATTTGACACGTGACCCTTTCACTCAACATCATTTCTTAGACATATGAAGGAAGATAAGTACAACGATCCCAGATCCCCCATATTATAAGTAAATCGTCCGGAACTACTATCAAAGGACTATGGCAGTTGGCATAAAATTTATTTTTAAGTGTTTCCTAGCATGGATTATTCCGCATAATAGCTCAGGTATATATTCGGATTAATTAAACATATGAATTATACCGGACAGCTCACGGTCAGTAAAGTTTAATTCTTAATGTGTTCACTTCTGAATTATGCACCACTTTCTTTTACAGTAACTGTTATGAAAATAATGATGTCGCCAAACACTCACAGATATGCACTATTTATGCTATGGATGACAACAATGTCACTCCAAGCGATTTGGAAGTTCATTGCTGCAAAGGGAAATCCAACACTGATGGATCAGGTAGCTAGTGGTCACTGTAAGATGCCCATTGACCACATTGAAAATGACGACAAGTCGGGACGCAAACACTATAATAAGTATGCAATAAAATAAAATAATAATCATGTCCACTACAACTGTGGTGGTGTATATATGTGGTTTTATTCGCATTTAACTTTTTGACCCCTTACGATGCATTGAAGCATCATTTTGCATCACCGAAGATTGATTTAATTTCTAAGGTTTAGAACGAAAATTGTCATCGTTCTGTTTTAATAAAAACGATAGTTTTTTCATTTCCCACTCACTTCAACATCATTTTCTAGACTTTAGTCGCCAGAACTAGGTCTACATAAACTATGGACAATAGTAAATTCAGGCTTAAAAGGGTTAGGTAACCAATTTTAAAGGGACAAGCCCACCACCTAGCGGTAGTCAAGGCTGTCAAAAAAAGTCTAAACTTGCCTAGTATATTAAAAGTTGGGTTTTATAGCTAAAAATAATTATTACTACACTAATGCATTTTAACACTAAAAATTACAATATTTATCGCATGACTGTTGATGCACCTGGCAAGGTTTGCATTTGGCTAGAACCAGGTGGAAGTGAAAAATGTCTTATATCTGTGTCACTGATAATAAAAAATGACTTAATTTTCAGTCACTTGAAGCTGTGGATCGCGGTAGCGAGACGCAGCTTCAAGTGACTGAAAATGCAATGGTTAATAAAACATAATGTAGGAACTGTATCACTATGTCAAAGAATAAATGATACGAGGCTCAATATGTACTCCAGTTGGTATAATATATTTTTTTCTAATATTTTAGAAATTACACAGGGAAGTCAAGCGAGATGCGTCGGTCTCCACACTGCATGAACGCGGTTTGGGAAGGAACCGATAAAATAAGGTTCTTCAACAAAGTTACACAACAACACCACCAAAGATATTTCACCAGGTAAAAATTCAGTTAATTTTTATCCCTACATCGTTAAGTTACATAATTTACCTTTTGTGTTGTGTCTCGCTACCGCGACCCACATCTTCAAGTGGGTGAAAATTAATCATATCTGTTTAAGTTGAGATCCCATAATTTGCAAATCTTGATGTTTAAACACTCATTTAATTGCTAATGACAATGGTTTAATCTGCTAATAAAACAGATTCAACAGGACTTTAGTCGTGCTTAAAGGGTCAAGTGAAGGATTGTAACGTGGTTCAGACTCCTTTATAAAAATGATATTTAATCCCATCATATTATCGTGATTGAAAGTTATCACCTATAAGATAACTAACGCTTTTGTTTTACAGAGAAGATGTAAATAACAATACTGTAAATGTTACATTGTGTGGCACACCACAATATAGGGCACCTCCTGGTACACTGACGGCTCTGGCTAGTTTTCCCGGATCTGGCAATACATGGTTGAGGCATTTGATCCAACAAGTGACAGGTAACTGTTTGTTAAGGTCAATTATTATTTTTCCGCAACTGTTTCGATAATTAACCATTTAAGCACCAATAACTAATATAATCGTTTTTTTGACATGATCATTGAATTATTTGCACAATTGCGAGTGAAGTGTAAACAATTATCAATAATAATTATTGTCAAGCGTGAAATCGTGAGAGATTTAATAGAATGACATGTGGGAAATATATACAAACTCTGGATTTCATTTCAGAATTAATATTTATTACACTCAACTTAATTTCTTTCTTAAGTTAGTTGAACTTCAAAAATTTTCAATAAGGTTCATTAAAACTTTCTTGTATTCAGTTAAAGCATTTGCAACTAAATGTGAAGAAACAACGTAAAATATTATTTGTTATAAGTAACTGAAGCAAACTTAAAATACACTTTTTCATCAAATCATTTAAAATGAGCTGCATAGCTGATTTTATTTAAGTTGGTACAACCTCGGCTACTTGCAATATACTTGATTACAAAACAAATAGTTATACCTCTATAAAAAGCTAGGTAGATATAATTATTTTACAGTTATGAAACAAATTATATGTTAAAGGTAGGTAGGTAGGCCTACTCTAGGTTTGGGGAAAAACCTGCCTGTCCAACAACATGTTTAGCAAATTATCGTTGAAAGCTAGATATTCACTTAATCTTTTTGAATTCAATTTTACACCTGATGCTATAATTGGCCCTTTCATAATGTTGGGGGCTAGACGGGTTGTCAAGAACATCAAATTTACAAAGTTTTACACTTAAAAATAGCCAAACATAGCTAATAATTTGAACACATTCCTTTCACGAATTCGTAGTATCTGCTAGTCTTGCTGACTTATTAAAAAAAGATTGATCGTACTTTTGACTTCAATTTCTGTGGGTTTTAATATAAATATAGTAAATATTTATTTATCATGGTGAAATGCATATACATATGCAACATCAAACTAAACATCATCGTGATCATGGAGAGTATACTATGCCGGGTCAATCTGGCTTATATTGTCACTTTACACTTAAGTTAGATTAATGAAGTAGGCATTATTACGCATAAAGTTGTTGATATAATAAACTCTAACATCGGCAAAAGCATTACATTTTAACAAAAAATGATATTCATCTCCGATTTCAAAATTACATCTGTGAGGTTTAAGTAGTACCGTGGAAACATAATCTGGTATAGCAAATTTTTTTTTAAGGGTAATATATTGTCTCAATTTAGGTGTATTTGAAATATCTCGCTTTCACTTTTGCTCCAGTAATAAAATAGTTTTATGTTTCACATTTTCATTTTCACATGCGACAAAGTTAAATACAAATATAATTGTATATACATCGTATGGCCATATATACCCCAAGGCAGCATGAAATTTAAAATATTATTTTTCTAAGTATATTCTAGATCAGCACCATATACAATAAATTAATCTGTCCTGTGTATAATAGACCTGTAAATTCATTAAAAAATCACTCGATAATGGACGATAATAGGTGAATTTCATATCCATTATAATCAAATCAGTCAGCTAGAAATATCGCCATATTTAAATGTGAGCTCACACAAAAAAGAATTGATTAATGTCTTTGCATGAAAAAGTGGCATAGAAACATTTTTGGACCTTTTTATGAAATACCCATCTATTCCTCGACATTATGATACATAGGCCTATATTAAGTAGTATTATACAATTATGCATAAATAAAACATGACACTTGAATTTTGCTTTTAATATCAACGATGCCGGGCATTAAGCTAATAATGGATGAACGTCATGTGTTTGCTGGGGGTTGGGGGCCTGATCCGCGAAAGAGTAGCAAAGACCTTTCTATTTAAGATGATAATCACTTTGTTTGAATTCCAGGTCGTTTGACTGGCTCAGTCTACAATGACGAACGCTTGAGGATGGACGGTTTTGCGGGTAAAGGTGTTGCCAGTGGTGAGGTGGTGGCCGTGAAAACTCACTTTTATGGCCCAGAGTGTCTCCTTGCGTATGACAGGGCTATATTATTATTAAGAGCACCGCAAGATGCAATTTTATCAGAATTCAACCGGCGGTCATCAGATGACCACACCGGTCTGGCGCATCCCTGCTCATTTTCTCATCACAGTGAGTATCTGATCAACCTGGTAGTAGGGACGGATCCAATTGGGGCGAAGTAGGGGGGGGGGGGGGTCTGAGGGTATGCCCCTCCACAGAAAACATTCATATTATCTATATGTTTAATTTTGTTGTATTATGTGTATTATGCAATGAAAAATGACGCAAAAATGCACATGCAAAATCCAAAAGTTTTGGCAACATTTTTATCATAAGAAAACATATTTTTTACATTTTGCAGACAAAGGATGGGGCGATGCACGATCACCCCTCCCCCTAAATCCACCACTAGGTTGAAAACATTATTTGGTAGGCCAGCGTCGTAGACGATGGCCCAACATCAACCCAACATTGGGCCAACCCCTCGTGCTTGCTGGGGCCGCCTGTCAAACACAAAACGTTCACCAATGCAGGTTTAATGTTGGTATGTCGTCGCAGACGGTTGGCCGATTACAGCCATCATCAAAACAGGATTATTATGGCCTCAACAGTCGAGTAATCACAATATCAGATTATCGATATATACGTGTGGCGAACAAATAATATATGAATGAACAATAAATTAATTATTTATGGCACGATTTTGGTCTGCATTTTCTCGTTAATAAACCAATGTCCAATTATTATGAGAGTTAACTTGTTCGCCACCTTGTTTTTCTTAATCATCATTTATTACACTTTAGTTAAAAAAACTTAAAAGGGTGTTTGTTTTGACTTGGCATCTGATGTCTGTTTGTTGCAAGCATCTAAAGTAGTCGTATGATGTACATAAAATATTTTGTATAGCCCTGTATTTATGCTGCTTTTAATCAATTTATTTACTGCTATAATAAAATTGTATAATTGTTTTTCAGTTTGGCATGACTTCGTAAACAACTCACTCAGTACGTGGGTTCACTTTCACAACTATTGGATTACCGACTTCAAAGGACCAGTTCTTATCATTCACTACAGCAAATTGAAAACAGATTTGAAACATCAACTTCAGCGCATAACTGATTTTCTTGGAATCACCGTTTCTAAAAGCACCCTGAAATGTGCAATACACAACAAAGTGGGAAATCATCAAAGGTCTAAACTCAGACATAAACTGACTGTAAATCCTTACACAAGCAGTATGCGAAAAACAATGAAAACAACGATGAATTCAATCATGAAGCTACTTTCAGCTGATGAGAACAATTCTGTCTCATTTGCTCAATAAATTCGGAATATTGCTGACATGTTTTTCTTATGAATAGTAATTGGCAAGTGAGCATTACTTATTATAGTCCGGGGGCCTATGTGATGCGTGGGAACTAAATGTTTATTTTGTCTAAGGTTTATAGATGCCTTCATATGGGTACAAGGAAGCAATTTATCTTTGGTACCAATTTTTTCTATCTATTTTTCATAGTTATTTGCATGTGCAGTTCAATTCTGAAATGGCATGGCTTTTCGCTCATCTCCACTATCGTCTGGTCGGATTTTCCCCTGGGTGCCACTACCTGAGGGAACTCTATTCTTTTACCTAATTTTGAAATATTGCAGGTAGTTTGATGCTCGCAGCCGTATCAGTGATCATTGATGCAAGAGCTGCATTATAATGTAACTATATCAAGTTATAATGTCAAAATACAATGTTGTCATAAGACATTAGACCGTTAGAATTCGATATTGCGCTATGTATGATATTATTATATTAGATCATAATGTTATGATTGCCATCTGTGTGTTATTATGAAGTTATTATTATAAAGACATGACATTAAAATATCAGTATATGGGATTATATTTGATTTTCACGTCTAGATATGGCTATGTATTAAGAGGGTATGCCATTTTAATTTATTGCTATGGCATACTAATTTCAGTATATTGCATTATTATAGTCACAATATATAAATTTATGCTTAGCATAACAATGTAGGCCATTAGTTTGCTGTATTTATATGATTTTTGGGACTTAAATGGTGAACATTTTTCTCCTACAACTATTACATCAATCAAAGACATCAGTGTATTAGTTGTTTTACTAATTTCAGATACGATATAGCACTAGAATGGGGTGTCATAGAAATCATGAAATGTATATATTTATATGTGTTTGGTACGTATATATAAATCCAATATGGCCGCCAAATATTCATTTTTCACAATATATATGCACTGCATACAGATATTTTCGCGAATTAAAGTTCTAAAATGGGTGTTTTTGACTCTAGAATTCATTCAAAATATATTTTAGTTTGATCAGGTGAATTATTATTTCCAAAACTCCAAGATAGCCGCCAAAATGTGGGAATATATGCCCGAATTGCCACATTTCACAGTATATAGTTGTCAAATGAAATTGAAAAAATCGGATTATATATGTGCACATTATTTTGAAACATATCAGTTCAGTTGGATGCTATCACTTCAAAAAAACAAGAAGAAGGCTTAAGTAAAATGATGGCTAGACATCATTTGTTGTCGCGGGTGGTGATTTATGCGACTTTGTAATATGATAAAAACAGTACAATCCACAGATGAAAATTGAATGATGTACATATGCTGACGTGAGGGTAGATTGGTTGGACTCAATGGGTTATTGAATGTTTTCCATCATTCATAAAGGGTTCTGCGCATGCCTACGGGATATACCCCTCAATCATATCTAGAGGGTGCAGGAGACTTAGGTTTCGCTGTGTGATTTAATACTGAAATGCTTCGACCTTTTGCTTAGCTATGTTATCTTTATTTCAGATAATTTCCGACAGTGGCAATAGTTCAGGGGTAACTGTATTCATAAGTTTGCAAATACAGAAAATATTCATTTAATTTTTTGGAAAAAAACGAGTATGTTTTGCATTAAAGTTTGTCAAGCTGTGGAATATAATGTCATGTGAGTTTTATTCCTGGTGCCCCGTAACTAAATATTTTTTTAAATTTTAAAGATTCATCATCGTCTTCATCATTGTCCTCAGTCATCACATTTAAATTGCGATTTTCACAAATTTCATCATACAGACTGCACATATCAGTGCAACGCAGGTCATGTTTTCTACACGAACACGTTTTGGATGATAATTCGCCAGTGAGCTGCACATATCCATATCCTTATCCGCTTTATAAAAAAATTCTTACCCTTCAGAAGTGTGCTGAATGATGGCATTTCCCTTGGGTCTAGCATGACACCTTTTATTATAATGCTCATGCAGGTAGCGTCAAAATATGCATATTGTGAAGGGCCATTCACTAAGAGTATGTATCGTAGGTTGTTAATATTTCGTTCATGTAGCATATAAGGCGCACATCTTGGTGATGAGTTTATTTTGTGGATATAAATCGTGAAAATTGCTCTGTTTCATCTGTCATACGTATGATGTTAAATAAATAGTATAATTAGGACCAAAATTCACAAGCAAAGTTGCTTGGGCATGGTGGGCTTTTGAGTGCTTTGGGAATGCCTACCTGCCCAGACGGCCAAAGATTCAGTATAGGATAAAGCCCGAGGAGCTCTGCATTCTTAGCTGTGAAAAGAGTCGAGGTCGACGGTCGAGGCCTTTTTCACAGCTAAGAATGTAGACCTCCTACTTAAAATACATCAGAACACAATGAGGATCCCTCATACTCAACAGCTCGGTCACACCTGACTGTTTATAATACCATATGTCTACCATGATAATTGGTCTGTGCCAGGTCAACAAAAACTCTCCATTCCCGGCTCAGAATGTAGTGGTCGGACAAAGAAAATAATGAAGTGGTGTGTTTTAACTTGGATTTCGCTGTGCAGTTCAATTCTGAACTCATCTCCACTATCGTCTGGTCGGATTTTCCCCTGGGTGACACTACCTGAGGGTAACTCCATTCTTTTACCTAATTTTGAAATATTGCAGGTAGTTTGATGCTCGCAGCCGTATACCATATGCCTACCATGATAATTGGTCTGTGCCAGGTCAACAAAAACTCTCCATTCCCGGCTCAGAATGTAGTGGTCGGACAAAGAAAATAATGAAGTGGTGTGTTTTAACTTGGATTTTGCTGTGCAGCTCAATTCTGAACCCATCTCCACTATCGTCTGGTCGGATTTTCCCCTGGGTGACACTACCTGAGGGGAACTCCATTCTTTTACCTAATTTTGTAATATTGCAGGTAGTTTGATGCTCGCAGCCGTATCAGTGATGATTGATGCAAGAGCTGCATTATAACTATATCAAGTTATAATGTCAAAATACAATGTTGCCATAAGACATTAGAACGTTAGGATTCGATATTGCGCTATGTATGATATTATTATATTAGATCATAATGTTATGATTGCCAGCTGTGTGTTAATATGAAGTTATTATTATAAAGACATGACATTAAAATATCAGTATATGGAATTATATTCTGATGATATGTCATTTTCACGTCTAAATATGGCTATGTATTAAGAGGGTATGCCATTTTAATTTATTGCTATGGCATACTAATTTCAGTATATTGCATTATTATAACACTATGTGGCATAATTATGTATATTATGGTATATTACATTATGGTGTCCGTATCACAGATATATACTAAGTGTATATCTATGGTCAGTATACATTGCTTTATTATATCAGGAGCGAGATAGAATGAAATACTAGAACGCTAGAATATAGATTTTACGTCACGATATATAAGTTTATGCTTAGCATAACAATGTAGGCCATTAGTTTGTTGTATTTATATGATTTTTGGGACTTAAATGGTGAACAATTCTTTTCTACAACTATTACATCAATCAAAGACATCAGTGTATTAGTTGTTTTACTAATTTCAGATACGATATAGCACTAGAATTGGGTGTCATAGAAATCATGAAATGTATATATAATAATATGTGTTTGGTACTTAAAGGGTTAATAAAATGTTTATATTTATATAGCAGAGCGAAATCTCGACATTACTTATCCATAATATGTTAATCCTATATATTGTAAGTCATTTATCGCAAAATATTGTGATAAATATCTGCTGTTGTGGATAATTCTATATGATCAGACCCCTTGTCCACAAAGGGTTAATCTGTCAAATTTGTTCAAAAATATCACAAATGCCTCAGCTATATTCATTTTCTTGATATTCTCACGTTGCATTTGGTATATAATGCACTTTAGTATTTTTTGTTTTCCATAATGCTGTACTATTACCCTTGCTATCTAACCAACAAACCAGAGAATTATCACATTTTTAGTCAAAATGGACACTTTTTTATTATTTGGTAAAAAATACTTTTTTATGCTTAAAAAAATTGGTACCATGTTTTTTTAGATCACAAATGCTATCAACAATTGATTTTTACACATAGCATAAAATAAACATTTGGTTCCCACGGGAGCTGGATTTGCTACATAGGCCCCCGGACTATTAGTCGCGTTATAAAGTGGAGGACAGTTCTTCGGAGTTTGAGATGTGGATAATGTGGTGGGCTACAAACATAATTAGGATTGCGCTATCGCGTTGTTGGATCAGGATAACAGAAACTAGAAACGTTCGTCACAAATCCCAATTATCACCGAATTGTTATTAGAAAAGGACGGCATTTTGTATTTTCTGGAAAAACAGAGCCAAAATTAGAAGGCTCAACGAATAAATTTCATCATTTGCCCCTAGAGAAACTGTGTACCAAGTTTGTTGCTTTT
Source organism: Flabesymbios commensalis (assembly GCA_964017125.1). Taxonomy (NCBI): domain Eukaryota; kingdom Metazoa; phylum Annelida; class Polychaeta; order Terebellida; family Flabelligeridae; genus Flabesymbios; species Flabesymbios commensalis. Next base: position 73,713,835 of record OZ024906.1, on the reverse strand, counting down.
GTCCGCCCGGTAAATATAATGCTAAGAAATGACGCTAAGGAACCTGACTAATAAATATCCATTCGGGTATGGCCAGAAAACACTTAAAGGGACTGGCCCAGGCTAAAATCATCAATTTCTAATTATTGACAACCATGTCAAAAATAGGAAATGCGGGAATTTCGTCTCTATATCTAGCCTAACTGGTGAATGCGCAGCACAAAAATTATAAAAATTTGCAGTTCTAGTCTATGTACATGTTTACATCATATGGTCATATTAAGAACCCGAAATAAAATCACCGATTTTTTGATGATTTTAGCCTGGGCCAGTCCCTTTAATATGACACATTTCGAGATTTTTTATTTTGTGTTAATGCTGTCAATTTTACTAAGTAATCATATGTTTAACACATATTCGTATAAAACTGTACCATTAGCGGCAATTCAAAACTTACAAAAAAAAAGTTTTTTTCAGCTTTTACAAATGTTTTATTTTAAATTATGGGTGCGCATGCATGCATTTGTTTAGCGTATTTTAGCTGAATGTTTAATGAAATAGTATAATTCGGATAAAAAATGATGACTGAAAAATATAATTTTTAGTTTTATTACTTTTCTCAGGGTATGGTGAATAAAGTGTCTTAATTATGGTTTTTGAACACAGGAATTTTTGGTTAATGTTTCTAATATTAAAGTTGATATATTTTTCTACAAAAACAATCGAAGAAACTTATGTCGCAGGGGGTGCAGCGAAATCGTGTTTTTAGCAGGCTTCCGCAAATCAGCCCCATGCCTAGAAGAACTTTCCATATTTTAGCTTATAATATTATTTGGTGTGGAAGAAAAACGCCATATAAACTCAGACCCACGTTTTTTATTTGATTTTCTACATCTGATTAAAATTTATTTTACATACTAAAACAGCACAAAAAAGTAATAACATAAATTCAGGATACGTCTACATATATTTGAGGGTAATGTTAGTAGGGGCCTATACCGTCTACGACGCTGGATCAAGATTAAACCAACATTGTCGGCAGCGTAGAAGCCACATGAAGGAAAACAACAATAATTGCTAGTAGATACACTGTAAAGGCATACTTTATATCAATCGTTCTAATGATAATTAACAAAAACATTTTTATTACTTTTCAGTACTTAATCAAGTCATTCAATAAATTCCCGATTTTTTATTTCGGCCATGCATGTTTAAAATAAGAAATACGGGAATTTCATCTTTATATCTCGCTTAACTTGCAAATGCGCAACACAAAAAATAAAAAAAAACTTACGCAGTTCTAGTCTATGGACATGTTTACATCATATGGTCATATTAAGATGCAAAAATAAAAATACCGATTTTTTCTGATTTTAGCCTGATTGTGTCGCTTTCGGTTCATTGCAGATGCCTCCTGCTATTTGAAAATACTGTAGATCAGGTAATATTCGCGAGGTTTTAATTTTCGCGAGGAGGACAAATTCGCGAATTCAAGAATCTCGCGAAAATTATAATTATGATAGCGCTATACTAAAGAAAATAGAAATTTAAACACGCGATAATTACTAGATCTACAGTAACATAAAACTTACAATCTAATGTGAATTAGATTACGTTGTGGTGAGGAACAGACTGATTGGTAGTAGAACATGAATATAATAACACTCTAGTATAATAGTCATTTAAAATGTGACTAGGCTGTCACTCTGACCAGTACGCCACGGCGCAATTCACAAAATGAAAAACGACCGAGGCTATTGACAGGACAACCCTGTCAGCAGTGATTTGTTTATGGCTTATTGACAGGGTAATCTTGTCAATTAGTACACCATCAGCCTGATATACAGAATATTTCCTATCAATAAAAACTTTATGTTATTATTGCCTGGAAGTTTCATCAAAGAACTTGGATGACATCCAAGTTCTTTGGTTTTACTACTATCGACAGGCTGTTCCTTGGCCAATGGTATGTGACAGGATATACCCTATAGATATTGTAACAAAAAATCTGATTGGTTCGCCAATGATATCGTTTTTTAATTGTTTGACGAGATCTGTAATATATTTTCCACTGCTGACAGGATGATCCTCTCAATAAGTGATCATTAGGCCTATCCACTATTGACTGGATGAACCTGTCAATAAGAAATATTCATTATATATTGACATGATCATGATGATTGTCCTGTTAAAAGCCACTATGAAAACGTTCAATAAATAAATGAGAATCCAACAAAACTGATATATATAATAACTATAAAGGCTAGCCGCGTCAGCCAGCTTTATATTTGAACCTGCTGAACGTTGTCTGCACGGTTTCAGATCATTTTCTTAACCCTTTCAACGCGGGGACCGTCACTATGCGTCAGAATCTGACGTCTGTAGACGTCAGATTCCGACGTACAAAGACGGCCCCCACACTGAAAAAAGTAACATATTTCTAATGGCCGTAGACCCATAACATAGGTTTTCAAATGAAACAAGAAGAGCTAACTGAGACATTTATGATGATTTGAAATTGAAAAATCTCTTTGGTCTCTATGGTTTATACAAAAATATTTCGGCGTTGTAAGGGTTAGCGCAAACTTAATGTTTCACGAACACATTATGGGTTGATAGCCTACATCGAAAACAGTGTTTTCATAATTATGCAGGTTGCCATTATTACCAAAACGTCAGAATACTAAATAGGGCCTACTGATGGTGAAAGGTTGCTTTCTCTTCAACAGAATGGTGTAGCCTAATTGTATTATGACAGCCATCTTTTCTTGCATTCAATCCTTTGTCATCATCAAAGAAAACTCTGCAACAAAAATCAAGCTTAAACTATTATATAATTAAATACCATCTATTTTCCATCACCGGATGTTTTTTGTGTCAGTGCCTCAAATATAATTACAGATTTTTTTATATGTAGGCCTATTATACCTTCGTAGTTAATCTGACCGTCGCCATCTAAATCGGCCTCCCTGATCATCTCGTCCACCTCTTCGTCCGTAAGTTTCTCGCCCAGGTTCGTCATCACGTGTCTCAGCTCAGCTGCGCTGATGAAGCCGTTGCCGTCTTTGTCAAAAACTTTAAAGGCCTCCCGGATTTCCTCGTTGGCGTCACATTCTGTTCGACTGCGTGCCATCAGCATGAGAAACTCATCAAAATCTATTATGCCGTTTCCTAACAAGAAAAACAAACTAAAATTTATATAGGGTTATAAGCCTACACATCATATCAATCCCAGATAGGAAGAGAATTAGTGATCTGTGTAAAGGCCCAGTCACACATACCATCACGCACTTCCAGCGCACCAAAAAATGAAGAATTTTGGTCAGTGCGTTGTGTGCACTGCACGCCAGCATGTGCACTGTAGACTGAGTCAAGCAGTGCATGGGAGTATATGCGTTGTGATTCGATGGGCGTGCGTCAGAATTCGTTGATGATTTGACGAGAACGTTGGATAAAAGTTATTCATTTATCGTGTGCGTCAACCTCTGCGCACATTCTCCGCATGTTCAAAAATGTGAGCGTTTTTGCACGTGTGAATGTAGACGCCAGAAGAACGTCAGACCAGCGCCAGTCTAACGCTAGGCACAAGTAGAGCACACGCTCTAAATTCGTTGTGTTTCCGTTTACCGATGTTGTCCCAGTGACACATAAAACAACGCACAGTACATGCATAAAAAAAAAAAAACAATTATTGAAAAACGTTGCAAGCTGATGCACTGCGGATGCACTGCGTGTTTTCAACGCAAATGGCGAATGAACAGCGCTTCGTTACCGCGTTGGACGCATATACAGTGCGCACTAAACCTTAAAATGCTAATGTCGACGATTATAGTAAATTTTATCAGTTTGTTTTGAACATTGTAACCATTTTTAAAAGAAAAAAATGTGTCCTAAATTTATGATAACATTATATGTTTGGACGTAATTTCTACAAATTCTGCACTTAAAGCCGTGTATAGTTTGAAACACCCCCTCAAATGATTACAAATAAAATGTCGTTTTCCAGAGCGCCAAGGGTCAAGCTGCAGAAATAAGATCGTCACAGCCTGTTGCTCGAGCGCTTGGCGAACTGCGGGCGTGTGCCCAGGTTTGCTTTGAGCGCTTATGCAGCGCAGGGCAGGCGCGTTGCCCGCGACCGCACGGCGCCCTCAACGAGCAGCCATGTGATACAAAGCAAACGTATTTGGCGTTGATATAACGTTGTTTTAGCGCGCCCTACGTGTTGCTGGCGTTTTTCTGGCGAGTACATTTATGCGTTCATATGCGTTCAATATTTTGTGCAGCGCCCTCCACGAACCAGTAACAAGTGTTGACGCACGACCGACGCACGAAAGACTATCTGGCGAAAACTAATCAATTTTCAGTGCATGGGTCGTGCGTCCACTATGTGTGACTGAGCCTTACGGTCAGAAAAAACTCAAAAATGTCGGCACTGAGCGCGCATATAACGCCAATCCAACGTGTTCCTAACGTATGTCCAGCGAACGTATAACGTATATGGGGCATGCTGAATGCGGTCTGACTTATTCGTGCCTCTCGTTGGCGATGCACGGTGTATTCGTTAACTTTGTCGCCCTGTGTATTCGCTGATTTATGCAACTGATTTATTTATAACATGCTGTATTTTCGTCTTAAACTCGCTGGCTCTTCTCATATCCTGTCAAAATTCATGGACGCACAACGACGCACTGCTTTAATTTTTGCCACTCAAGGCGTGGGCTGTGCGTCGTGTATGTGTGACTGGGGTATAACGAAAAATGATGCATGATTGAGATGATAAAACTGTTTCCTCAACATCATGGATAAGGCCTACTCATCGAGGCATGTCACTTTGATATCGCAATATCTGTCACCACATTTTCTACGATGTTGGCCTACAGTAATATAACAATATTTTTAAATGCGACAACTGTGACAAATTATTATATGAAAAAACTCCCAAGTGTCTTAAACTTAAAAGTTTCAAAGTTTAAAATTGTGTTATTTAGGCTTATAACATCGTAAATCTATATTATCTTTCTCCACCCTCCATATGAAAGAGATATGTACCCGGTAAGTGGGTATTTCGGAATGTTCATACAATTTCTGACAACCATCCCTTAATTATATTGCCATAAAACCTGCCGGCTGAGGGTCTAGATGAAGGGTCCGATGTTGCTTTATTTTTTTCTTTGAAAGGATCAACACTGAGAAAAATCCCCTCCTTTTTTTAACTACACCAGCCACGAACATGCCATGAATATCACCTGTGTATTTTGGCGATGTTCACGATGTCCCGCGAAGATGTAAAACATGTCAATTGGCCAAGTTTAGAGGTGTTCACCCTTCGTGTTTGGGAATGTGAGACCCATTGGGAAAGCACCGGTAAGTGGTGATTTTCCTATGACATTGTATTTAAACTAGCAACGTCTTTACCGATGTGATACATATGAGACCTTACATACTTATCCTATTACGAGTTCACAACTTTTTGTCATTGATTAAGGCTGGTAAATTATAAAAAAAGGAAGGAAATAATCAATTCGGTGACTCAATGTCATTTTCCTGTCAAACATGGCAACCGAATTAAAAAACGGTGGATCTAAAAGACAAAAATGTAATGACCGACATCTTGTCATAATTCGTATTTTTCGAAACCTGATTACGTTTCCAACGGATGTTTCTAAAAGTTGTAATCTATCGGAATGTTGTCTTCACCAAAAAGATATGACAGAGCTAAAACAGAAACATGTCATTTCCCCGGGTTAGGGCCTTTAAGCAACGTTCTTTTGAATGCTGGACTGTACAAGCCATGATTATGTTTAATCATTATACCGAGGACGAAAATGTGACTCAAAATACGATGTCATTTTAAATTAGGTAAATATACAACATGCTAGTGTAGCACACATTTATATATGCACATTTCAGCATACTGTAGACCGATGTGCATACCTTCTTAGGGGGCCACCATTCAATTACCAGGGGGGGGGGGGGGCTGGAGTATTTTATAAATAAATATTTTTAGACTAAACTTTCGTGAAATAAATAATTGTCTTGCAGACATGTTATAAAGAAATATTTAACTCTAAAATCAAATAAATTAGAAATAAATAATTGTAGAGTCACGCTTCGCTCGGCATCATTAAATGACCCTTACAATTAATTTGTGAAACATAGCTTCACTCGGCTCTATAACCACCAGATCAATACTAGGCCTAGTTTGGAATCCAAGACAGAAAAAAATTCTCAGAAACTGAAATAAATATTTATCTCCACACACAAACTGAAATAAATATATTGCTTGAGGCAGAGCGTGAAAAAATAAAGTTCTGCAGATAGGATTGCCAGTAAATAGTTTGTCCGGTTCAAAACTTACAGTCCCCCCTACTAATTGAATGGTGGCCCCAAATGTAAAATGAAGATTCATAAAACAAGCAAATAACTCTTAGAACTAAACAGTGACATAACGAAATACAGCCATAGAGCAACCACCTAGCCCTAAAGACAAGACTATGTGGCTGGTAGGAATATTGTCTTCAGAGCTACAAAAAAACGTGACACAGAAGAAACGAAATCATGACATTCCAAGATTATGCGTGTTGCAGACATTTAACGTGGTCACGCCTGTTAAGCTATAGATGTGTGCACAAAGGTGGCCTACAACTCCATTCATTCATTCATTCATTCATTCATTCATTCATTCATTCATTCATTCATTCATTCATTCATTCATTCATTCATTCATTCATTCATTCATTCATTCATTCATTCATTCATTCATTCATTCATTCATTCATTCATTCATTCATTTAATCATTCATTCATTCATTCATTCATTCATTCATTCTTTCTTTCTTTCTTTAATGCATTCATTCATTCATTCATTCATTCATTCATTCATTCATTCATTCATTTATTCATCCATTCATTCATTCATTCTCACCGTCCGTATCCACTTCGCCCATCATATCCTTGAGCTGTTTATCTGATGGATTCTGTCCCATTGACCTCACCACTGAACCCAATTCTTTTGAAGAGATTGTGCCATCGCCATCTTTGTCAAATAGTGCGAACGCCTCTCTCAGTTCTAGAAATTAAAACGCTGTCACTGATTATCATGGTCACGATGTGCACGAAAACTATACTAGTCTACTTAGGCGTCGATCATTGGCAATTAATATTACTATTTGATTAAAAACTTGGATGAAGGTACACCTATCTGACATGACCTATATATTATAAGATATAATCATTGAAAATATAATGCGGGTATTTACAGGTTGACTTCTCTGCCCACCCAGCAGGCACGGAACGGAATTTCCACGTGGAATCCACGTCGCCGACGTGGATTCCACGTGGAAATTCCGTTATGTGCTGGGCGTTGCCCACAGCGTCACCCTGTGCTGTGATCTGTATATCCAATGGTGTTTTGTGAATCCTTTTTCATAGAGTTAAAGACAACCAGAGGCTGCTAAGACAGTGAGCATGAGACGTTGGCCCAACGTTGGTTTACTGTTGAGACAGCGTCGTAGACCAAAGACATCATGTGTCTTTATTTTTGTTCGCTATGTCCAGAATACATATGGCATCGTTGGGAAGGCGAGATGGTGTTCTATTCAATAATTTAAAAGTCATCTGAATTTTATGCAATCAATTTAAATGCATTTCCCACATTGGATATAATGACATGGTTGCCACCCCATAATAGATAACAACATACCAGTGGAACCGTGGCAGATTCAATATTCGTGTAGATGTGGACACCATCTTAATATGTAGGCCTATACAATTCTAGTGAAATTGCAGTTCCCTGCATAGTGGATTTGTAATTTAACAAATTTTCACAAAAAAACATACTCCATTATTGTTACCAGATTACTAAAAGTATTTTTGTTGTTAGAATGGAAATAATGAGTTTCCTCTGTAATCATTGAAGTGGTTTTAGCTGTTCTGTCGTGCAAACTCAAAAAGGCAGTAGGCCTGTGTATCATTCTGCTTAAGTTACAAGTGGGCAGATACTGCCTTTTAATTGGCTTTGCAGAGCAGTGTTGCGGCTGCTGGTCGTGGAAGTTTTTATAGGTGGACCGTGGATGTACCTGTAGCCGTGTTGGTGCATATCGCGTTCATTATGTGGTGTTCCCAATGAGATTTATGTAATGTAATATGTAAATCACCACTTGCATAACTCACTAAATCGTCCCCTTGAATATGACAGGGCGTATCTGCCACTTTGTAAAGAAATCTGTTTAAAATAATGTAAGCACCCCCTGGTGAATGAAACAAGAATCACTGATACACAAATGAACTAAGTGAGACCAAACCAAACCAATGTGTGAAGTAAACTGCACTAACCTGAAATCTGCTCTGATGTGAATAAATCAGCCTGGAGAGAAAAAGGGTTCTTACGTAAATCTCATATCAATATGACTAAAGGCTTCAATTTTTTTACAAATCAGTTATCAATTATACACACTATTATTCAGGCTTATGTATACATAGGCCTATATAGTCTACTCATATATAGTGGGATATTCAATTGTAGTAGCCACATTTCCAATTGTCAAAGTATACCCAATAAATGTATTACAGGTAGATCTAGGCCTATATAGGCCTACACTATAGGCCTACTTAAAGATATAGTCAGGGGCATGTGTAAAGGGGGGATGCAGCAGGCGTGCGCCCCCTATGAATCGCCGTTGTTTTATTTGTTTTATGCTGTTGAATGTGTGCCGGTTTACACTCTGACAAAACTAAACATAACATGACAATATTGATTAAGTTACAAATCTACTGTTCGGTCAGCTGAGCGTGTAGGAGTTTTACATTCTGAAAGAAAGAACGAAATTCGATAGATTCGTAGATCCGAATGTACGAGGCGCGCAGCGCCGAGTATATTCAGAACTACGAATTTATCGTTATTGAGTTCTTTCTTCTACTTAAAATACACGAAATAGGTACATCTCAGGATTTTATATAGACAAAATTTAGAAAACAATTTATAGTTAGCACGGTAAAAAGTGAAACATTAGCCATACAGTTATGCAGTGGCATGGTGGAACCTATATCATTTTTGGGTCTGACCTGAAATAACAGATTCGTAGATCTGAATGGCTTAAAGGTGTAGTCAACTGTCAAAATACGCGGGACAATGTGGTCCCCAGAATGCAACAGTGGCCCCTGGACATTCCACAATGACATATCACCCCACATCTACAGTTATCAGCCAAGATAATAATACTATATGCGTTTCATACCCATCGCCGCATTAAGAGCAAGTTCCGAAATCACATAAACTTTATATACTTGAGCGACATCTATGAGGAAATAATTCACCATTTCTCTCATGTGGGCTTTGTGTTGAGACACAAAAGGTTGTGTTACCGTGGGGGTCTGGAAACAGTTGACCTCCAGCATATTGACAGTAAGAGCTTTCCCAGCAAACACGGCACACTAATGTTGGTTTTATGTCAGCCAACGTCGCAGACGTTGGTCTAACATTAAAACAGCATTGGACCAATTTCTTGTTGGAGTAGTATCTTGTAATCAGTTCAGTCGCTGATATTAATGCCGTCAAAGTGTACTCTATAGGCTAATGTAGGCCTACACTTGACAATCCTACACATGCGCATGTCACAGTTGTATGAATCTTTAACAATAGACTGACGTCACCAGTTCACCTCGGGTGCCGCCAAAAGACGACCACCTGGCAGACCACGGATGTTGCCTTTTGGCGACATCAGTAATTACTGTTTTTAATTAAAAAATAAGGATGGTGAGATGAATAAGATAACACTGCCCTCTAGACACATGACTCGAAATTCGAACCCTGGTGGTCTGAGGTCGAGCATGCTACCTCTCGGTCACGGAGGCTCACCACAATATTGAATCTTTTCAAGTGAGCGGGTTTCTTTGATACTTGAAGGCCAGAGTGTTGTTCGAGGCCGCGATCGCCGACTTTCCAAGCAGGCAGTTTTAACCACTGCACCAGAGCCTCCGCCCTGTTGTATATAGGCAGGCCTATACCTGTATCATGGGCTCTAGCCTTAATTTATAGAACAAAGTCATAGCCACGATTCCAAAGGTTTATTATACTTCGCTCTCAACTGGTTTAATTCCCCACCCTTTGAGTGGTATACGCGCTTTTGTCGTTTAGTTTTGCCAGGAATTGAAAGCTAGTGTTCTCAGCTAATAAAGGCGGGTTTGAGATATCTACTGAGTATATTTTGTGTGTAAAATACCGATGTTTTTTTCATTTAGAGCGATGCCTTAACACTTCGGTTAATGGGCGTTCCATTACCAATAACATCGACTTTGTTCAAGTTCGAAAATTAGACTGATGTGAGTCACTGAAACAACACCAGCGTGTGTGTGATATATCACTATTAATTTTTGTCACCATAAATGTTTGCGAGACAGCCTCATAAATATTTACAGGCATAGTAGGAGAATGCCGTGTATATATCATAAACAGTATGAATATTAGCCCACTCGCTATATTCATCCTAAAATAATAAAATGTTATTGATGGCTACATTTATGGCACCACAATTATCGTAGAACTTTCCACTTTTGAAAGCACTACTTAGCAGTCACACTTCCTGAACTAAATTTAACACAAATCGGTTATTTGTTTTTTAACATATTTTCTGTAACTTTGCACTTGAGACAAAATGACCATTGTATCTATCCCGATTGAGGAAATTTAAAATAGAAACATTATTGCTAGAGTATAATAATTTGAATGGGCAATAAATAATGAATCGTTTCATTTTCTCTGCCGCTGATAAGCAAACATTAAACGTTGGTACAACGTTGGTTTAACGTTGGTTTACGGTGGGCCAACAGTAATCCAACGTTGGGCCAAAGTCTCATGCTTGCTGGGAGCTTTTTTCGTGTGTGTTTTTAACAACAAGGGATGTGTAGTTCGAACCGCTGGTTCAATTTATACACCATTAATATAATTTACATGATGTCATCGTGTATGGAGTACTGTAGTCCTAATAGCCTACTCAAATCATATCAAGTTTATTCTCTTAATCATGTTACAAGACATGTGAGATATAGGTGAGATATATACATTTGCATATGTTTACCAGGGAAGTATACAGTAAAATTACAACATTTTTTTTTATCCGTTCACATTCTTAACGATAATTTGTATAAGTTTAGATAGTTTTAGTAAATTAGTTCCACTAGCATTCATAACATGATTAAAATTAAAAATCGAGAGATGTGTAACTATGCGTTTGCCTAATAATGACATTCTCTGCTCAGCAAAGAAAGGACACGAGATTTCCTTTCTTTGCTGAGCAGAGAATGTCATTATTAGACAAACGCATATTTACACATCTCTCGATTTTTACTTTTTTTACATACCAGGAAAGCATACAGTAAAATTACAACATTTTTTTTTATCCGTTCACATTCTTAACGATAATTTGTATAAGTTTAGATAGTTTTAGTAAATTAGTTCCACTAGCATTCATAACATGATTAAAAGTAAAAATCGAGAGATGTGTAAATATGCGTTTGCCTAATAATGACATTCTCTGCTCAGCAAAGAAAGGACATTTTAATACGTAATGGAACTCTGCAGAATAGACTGCTGGTACACTTTACACATCTTCAAGTTCACCATGCATATAATACACTCGCCGATAATACTAGATAGCTAGGCATATGCCATTTTCGTCAGCTAGGCATATGCCATTTTTGACCATAAAATGCCCACATATGATATTGAAACATACAAAATAAAGCAACATGATCACCAAAGTGGACAGCTAGGCTACTATTTATATTTCTAATCACCTATTTCATATTATCACCATCCACGATAATCATGTTAGTATATATATGATAAGATTATTTACTGTATTAGTACCGGGTGACAGCTGCGTGGTGTTCATTTAAACTAATGATAAGTTGCACTGTTACACCCCGAAAACTGATAAGGTATAAGGTACACATAGATTGTTAAATTTTACACACCAACGTGATATAATTTGCACAGTGGATGTGTATATTTGTCAATTTTTTTTAACAAAATGGTGTATTCATCGATTAGTATATGTAATAATCTCGACATTTAGACCTGCTAGTTTAAAAAAAATGATAAAGTTGTCAAAATTTGGGGACGTGTACTTCAATATATCCTCTTTAATTTTAAGATGGGAGCCCTCTGAAAAAAATGTTTTGCTCTGCTTATATACACCTTTCCCAATAGCAACACGCCACACACTACAGTGACCAAAAGCTGAACTATTTAGTTGGGAGTCCTGTCACTATAGGCCTACTTAAAGATATAGTCAGGGGCATGTGTAAAGGGGGGATGCAGCAGGCGTGCGCCCCCTATGAATCGCCGTTGTTTTATTTGTTTTATGCTGTTGAATGTGTGCCGGTTTACACTCTGACAAAACTAAACATAACATGACAATATTGATTAAGTTACAAATCTACTGTTCGGTCAGCTGAGCGTGTAGGAGTTTTACATTCTGAAAGAAAGAACGAAATTCGATAGATTCGTAGATCCGAATGTACGAGGCGCGCAGCGCCGAGTATATTCAGAACTACGAATTTATCGTTATTGAGTTCTTTCTTCTACTTAAAATACACGAAATAGGTACATCTCAGGATTTTATATAGACAAAATTTAGAAAACAATTTATAGTTAGCACGGTAAAAAGTGAAACATTAGCCATACAGTTATGCAGTGGCATGGTGGAACCTATATCATTTTTGGGTCTGACCTGAAATAACAGATTCGTAGATCTGAATGGCTTAAAGGTGTAGTCAACTGTCAAAATACGCGGGACAATGTGGTCCCCAGAATGCAACAGTGGCCCCTGGACATTCCACAATGACATATCACCCCACATCTACAGTTATCAGCCAAGATAATAATACTATATGCGTTTCATACCCATCGCCGCATTAAGAGCAAGTTCCGAAATCACATAAACTTTATATACTTGAGCGACATCTATGAGGAAATAATTCACCATTTCTCTCATGTGGGCTTTGTGTTGAGACACAAAAGGTTGTGTTACCGTGGGGGTCTGGAAACAGTTGACCTCCAGCATATTGACAGTAAGAGCTTTCCCAGCAAACACGGCACACTAATGTTGGTTTTATGTCAGCCAACGTCGCAGACGTTGGTCTAACATTAAAACAGCATTGGACCAATTTCTTGTTGGAGTAGTATCTTGTAATCAGTTCAGTCGCTGATATTAATGCCGTCAAAGTGTACTCTATAGGCTAATGTAGGCCTACACTTGACAATCCTACACATGCGCATGTCACAGTTGTATGAATCTTTAACAATAGACTGACGTCACCAGTTCACCTCGGGTGCCGCCAAAAGACGACCACCTGGCAGACCACGGATGTTGCCTTTTGGCGACATCAGTAATTACTGTTTTTAATTAAAAAATAAGGATGGTGAGATGAATAAGATAACACTGCCCTCTAGACACATGACTCGAAATTCGAACCCTGGTGGTCTGAGGTCGAGCATGCTACCTCTCGGTCACGGAGGCTCACCACAATATTGAATCTTTTCAAGTGAGCGGGTTTCTTTGATACTTGAAGGCCAGAGTGTTGTTCGAGGCCGCGATCGCCGACTTTCCAAGCAGGCAGTTTTAACCACTGCACCAGAGCCTCCGCCCTGTTGTATATAGGCAGGCCTATACCTGTATCATGGGCTCTAGCCTTAATTTATAGAACAAAGTCATAGCCACGATTCCAAAGGTTTATTATACTTCGCTCTCAACTGGTTTAATTCCCCACCCTTTGAGTGGTATACGCGCTTTTGTCGTTTAGTTTTGCCAGGAATTGAAAGCTAGTGTTCTCAGCTAATAAAGGCGGGTTTGAGATATCTACTGAGTATATTTTGTGTGTAAAATACCGATGTTTTTTTCATTTAGAGCGATGCCTTAACACTTCGGTTAATGGGCGTTCCATTACCAATAACATCGACTTTGTTCAAGTTCGAAAATTAGACTGATGTGAGTCACTGAAACAACACCAGCGTGTGTGTGATATATCACTATTAATTTTTGTCACCATAAATGTTTGCGAGACAGCCTCATAAATATTTACAGGCATAGTAGGAGAATGCCGTGTATATATCATAAACAGTATGAATATTAGCCCACTCGCTATATTCATCCTAAAATAATAAAATGTTATTGATGGCTACATTTATGGCACCACAATTATCGTAGAACTTTCCACTTTTGAAAGCACTACTTAGCAGTCACACTTCCTGAACTAAATTTAACACAAATCGGTTATTTGTTTTTTAACATATTTTCTGTAACTTTGCACTTGAGACAAAATGACCATTGTATCTATCCCGATTGAGGAAATTTAAAATAGAAACATTATTGCTAGAGTATAATAATTTGAATGGGCAATAAATAATGAATCGTTTCATTTTCTCTGCCGCTGATAAGCAAACATTAAACGTTGGTACAACGTTGGTTTAACGTTGGTTTACGGTGGGCCAACAGTAATCCAACGTTGGGCCAAAGTCTCATGCTTGCTGGGAGCTTTTTTCGTGTGTGTTTTTAACAACAAGGGATGTGTAGTTCGAACCGCTGGTTCAATTTATACACCATTAATATAATTTACATGATGTCATCGTGTATGGAGTACTGTAGTCCTAATAGCCTACTCAAATCATATCAAGTTTATTCTCTTAATCATGTTACAAGACATGTGAGATATAGGTGAGATATATACATTTGCATATGTTTACCAGGGAAGTATACAGTAAAATTACAACATTTTTTTTTATCCGTTCACATTCTTAACGATAATTTGTATAAGTTTAGATAGTTTTAGTAAATTAGTTCCACTAGCATTCATAACATGATTAAAATTAAAAATCGAGAGATGTGTAACTATGCGTTTGCCTAATAATGACATTCTCTGCTCAGCAAAGAAAGGACACGAGATTTCCTTTCTTTGCTGAGCAGAGAATGTCATTATTAGACAAACGCATATTTACACATCTCTCGATTTTTACTTTTTTTACATACCAGGAAAGCATACAGTAAAATTACAACATTTTTTTTTATCCGTTCACATTCTTAACGATAATTTGTATAAGTTTAGATAGTTTTAGTAAATTAGTTCCACTAGCATTCATAACATGATTAAAAGTAAAAATCGAGAGATGTGTAAATATGCGTTTGCCTAATAATGACATTCTCTGCTCAGCAAAGAAAGGACATTTTAATACGTAATGGAACTCTGCAGAATAGACTGCTGGTACACTTTACACATCTTCAAGTTCACCATGCATATAATACACTCGCCGATAATACTAGATAGCTAGGCATATGCCATTTTCGTCAGCTAGGCATATGCCATTTTTGACCATAAAATGCCCACATATGATATTGAAACATACAAAATAAAGCAACATGATCACCAAAGTGGACAGCTAGGCTACTATTTATATTTCTAATCACCTATTTCATATTATCACCATCCACGATAATCATGTTAGTATATATATGATAAGATTATTTACTGTATTAGTACCGGGTGACAGCTGCGTGGTGTTCATTTAAACTAATGATAAGTTGCACTGTTACACCCCGAAAACTGATAAGGTATAAGGTACACATAGATTGTTAAATTTTACACACCAACGTGATATAATTTGCACAGTGGATGTGTATATTTGTCAATTTTTTTTAACAAAATGGTGTATTCATCGATTAGTATATGTAATAATCTCGACATTTAGACCTGCTAGTTTAAAAAAAATGATAAAGTTGTCAAAATTTGGGGACGTGTACTTCAATATATCCTCTTTAATTTTAAGATGGGAGCCCTCTGAAAAAAATGTTTTGCTCTGCTTATATACACCTTTCCCAATAGCAACACGCCACACACTACAGTGACCAAAAGCTGAACTATTTAGTTGGGAGTCCTGTCACTATAGGCCTACTTAAAGATATAGTCAGGGGCATGTGTAAAGGGGGGATGCAGCAGGCGTGCGCCCCCTATGAATCGCCGTTGTTTTATTTGTTTTATGCTGTTGAATGTGTGCCGGTTTACACTCTGACAAAACTAAACATAACATGACAATATTGATTAAGTTACAAATCTACTGTTCGGTCAGCTGAGCGTGTAGGAGTTTTACATTCTGAAAGAAAGAACGAAATTCGATAGATTCGTAGATCCGAATGTACGAGGCGCGCAGCGCCGAGTATATTCAGAACTACGAATTTATCGTTATTGAGTTCTTTCTTCTACTTAAAATACACGAAATAGGTACATCTCAGGATTTTATATAGACAAAATTTAGAAAACAATTTATAGTTAGCACGGTAAAAAGTGAAACATTAGCCATACAGTTATGCAGTGGCATGGTGGAACCTATATCATTTTTGGGTCTGACCTGAAATAACAGATTCGTAGATCTGAATGGCTTAAAGGTGTAGTCAACTGTCAAAATACGCGGGACAATGTGGTCCCCAGAATGCAACAGTGGCCCCTGGACATTCCACAATGACATATCACCCCACATCTACAGTTATCAGCCAAGATAATAATACTATATGCGTTTCATACCCATCGCCGCATTAAGAGCAAGTTCCGAAATCACATAAACTTTATATACTTGAGCGACATCTATGAGGAAATAATTCACCATTTCTCTCATGTGGGCTTTGTGTTGAGACACAAAAGGTTGTGTTACCGTGGGGGTCTGGAAACAGTTGACCTCCAGCATATTGACAGTAAGAGCTTTCCCAGCAAACACGGCACACTAATGTTGGTTTTATGTCAGCCAACGTCGCAGACGTTGGTCTAACATTAAAACAGCATTGGACCAATTTCTTGTTGGAGTAGTATCTTGTAATCAGTTCAGTCGCTGATATTAATGCCGTCAAAGTGTACTCTATAGGCTAATGTAGGCCTACACTTGACAATCCTACACATGCGCATGTCACAGTTGTATGAATCTTTAACAATAGACTGACGTCACCAGTTCACCTCGGGTGCCGCCAAAAGACGACCACCTGGCAGACCACGGATGTTGCCTTTTGGCGACATCAGTAATTACTGTTTTTAATTAAAAAATAAGGATGGTGAGATGAATAAGATAACACTGCCCTCTAGACACATGACTCGAAATTCGAACCCTGGTGGTCTGAGGTCGAGCATGCTACCTCTCGGTCACGGAGGCTCACCACAATATTGAATCTTTTCAAGTGAGCGGGTTTCTTTGATACTTGAAGGCCAGAGTGTTGTTCGAGGCCGCGATCGCCGACTTTCCAAGCAGGCAGTTTTAACCACTGCACCAGAGCCTCCGCCCTGTTGTATATAGGCAGGCCTATACCTGTATCATGGGCTCTAGCCTTAATTTATAGAACAAAGTCATAGCCACGATTCCAAAGGTTTATTATACTTCGCTCTCAACTGGTTTAATTCCCCACCCTTTGAGTGGTATACGCGCTTTTGTCGTTTAGTTTTGCCAGGAATTGAAAGCTAGTGTTCTCAGCTAATAAAGGCGGGTTTGAGATATCTACTGAGTATATTTTGTGTGTAAAATACCGATGTTTTTTTCATTTAGAGCGATGCCTTAACACTTCGGTTAATGGGCGTTCCATTACCAATAACATCGACTTTGTTCAAGTTCGAAAATTAGACTGATGTGAGTCACTGAAACAACACCAGCGTGTGTGTGATATATCACTATTAATTTTTGTCACCATAAATGTTTGCGAGACAGCCTCATAAATATTTACAGGCATAGTAGGAGAATGCCGTGTATATATCATAAACAGTATGAATATTAGCCCACTCGCTATATTCATCCTAAAATAATAAAATGTTATTGATGGCTACATTTATGGCACCACAATTATCGTAGAACTTTCCACTTTTGAAAGCACTACTTAGCAGTCACACTTCCTGAACTAAATTTAACACAAATCGGTTATTTGTTTTTTAACATATTTTCTGTAACTTTGCACTTGAGACAAAATGACCATTGTATCTATCCCGATTGAGGAAATTTAAAATAGAAACATTATTGCTAGAGTATAATAATTTGAATGGGCAATAAATAATGAATCGTTTCATTTTCTCTGCCGCTGATAAGCAAACATTAAACGTTGGTACAACGTTGGTTTAACGTTGGTTTACGGTGGGCCAACAGTAATCCAACGTTGGGCCAAAGTCTCATGCTTGCTGGGAGCTTTTTTCGTGTGTGTTTTTAACAACAAGGGATGTGTAGTTCGAACCGCTGGTTCAATTTATACACCATTAATATAATTTACATGATGTCATCGTGTATGGAGTACTGTAGTCCTAATAGCCTACTCAAATCATATCAAGTTTATTCTCTTAATCATGTTACAAGACATGTGAGATATAGGTGAGATATATACATTTGCATATGTTTACCAGGGAAGTATACAGTAAAATTACAACATTTTTTTTTATCCGTTCACATTCTTAACGATAATTTGTATAAGTTTAGATAGTTTTAGTAAATTAGTTCCACTAGCATTCATAACATGATTAAAATTAAAAATCGAGAGATGTGTAACTATGCGTTTGCCTAATAATGACATTCTCTGCTCAGCAAAGAAAGGACACGAGATTTCCTTTCTTTGCTGAGCAGAGAATGTCATTATTAGACAAACGCATATTTACACATCTCTCGATTTTTACTTTTTTTACATACCAGGAAAGCATACAGTAAAATTACAACATTTTTTTTTATCCGTTCACATTCTTAACGATAATTTGTATAAGTTTAGATAGTTTTAGTAAATTAGTTCCACTAGCATTCATAACATGATTAAAAGTAAAAATCGAGAGATGTGTAAATATGCGTTTGCCTAATAATGACATTCTCTGCTCAGCAAAGAAAGGACATTTTAATACGTAATGGAACTCTGCAGAATAGACTGCTGGTACACTTTACACATCTTCAAGTTCACCATGCATATAATACACTCGCCGATAATACTAGATAGCTAGGCATATGCCATTTTCGTCAGCTAGGCATATGCCATTTTTGACCATAAAATGCCCACATATGATATTGAAACATACAAAATAAAGCAACATGATCACCAAAGTGGACAGCTAGGCTACTATTTATATTTCTAATCACCTATTTCATATTATCACCATCCACGATAATCATGTTAGTATATATATGATAAGATTATTTACTGTATTAGTACCGGGTGACAGCTGCGTGGTGTTCATTTAAACTAATGATAAGTTGCACTGTTACACCCCGAAAACTGATAAGGTATAAGGTACACATAGATTGTTAAATTTTACACACCAACGTGATATAATTTGCACAGTGGATGTGTATATTTGTCAATTTTTTTTAACAAAATGGTGTATTCATCGATTAGTATATGTAATAATCTCGACATTTAGACCTGCTAGTTTAAAAAAAATGATAAAGTTGTCAAAATTTGGGGACGTGTACTTCAATATATCCTCTTTAATTTTAAGATGGGAGCCCTCTGAAAAAAATGTTTTGCTCTGCTTATATACACCTTTCCCAATAGCAACACGCCACACACTACAGTGACCAAAAGCTGAACTATTTAGTTGGGAGTCCTGTCACTCTTCTATTACAGCGCGCCACGCAGTGATTAAAACTGAACTATTTAGTTGGGAGTCCTGCTTATGCGCAAACTCGTGCAAACAGGGTCTAGGAAGTGTAATCGTGGACAGCTGTACACCGCGAAGATGTGGGCGTGGATTGTGAAATTTGTTTGAACAGGGAAATCAATGTTTATTATCATGGCGATGCGTGAGAGCGATCTACACACTAATTTTGAAAACATCCCTACAAAATGTTAACGACGTGGCTGAAAACAAGCTTAAAATGGCTGAATATAAGTGAAATGTTACTGATTCTAACAAAGCTATTTTTGACTTGATAAACTGTGGCCAAGCCTCAGCCGTGAGCGCTCATATGAATTACTACACTTATTTGTACCGTCGCGATCAGTGGCTCAAACCTTTAGTTTCAGACAGTTTGGGCTATACGAAATAGAGTTGGTAAGCTGCATTATATTGAGCGAATAGATCATTTATATGATAAAAGTGTCAAAAATGAGGTAAATTATTCTAATATAAATTATATTTATCTATCATGTCACATAGTTCAAATTTGAATAGTTAGGCTACTACACAAAATCATATCTAGCTTAAATTGAAGCAAGCATACGGTTTATTTATAATACTCAAAAAACACGTTTCTTATCGCCTATTTTGTAAAGAGTTTGATATTATCATTACACTGATTAGACACATTGTAATATTTGTATGCTTAAGAAGGTAAATCGTTCAGACTTAGGCCATATTGATCAATGTTTTGACATATTTGGTCCCGTTGTGCGCCTCACTAATACATATAGACATACATAATACAATTTGGTTTTTGTACTGTTGTAATTGGTGAATAAAAATATGTTTATACCAACTAATCTGGATTATATAGATGATTGAATAAATCACTGAATAAAAAAATAAAATAATACTTAAAATTTAAAAATGTCTGTATATGTAGGCTGCAAATTATGTCGTCTATGCATAGCCAAATGTATCTTCTATGAAATAAAAGTTGTATTCTGTTTAGTTTATGTAATATGAATTGGTCTGATTTATGTAACAATAGGCTTTTGATTTGTTAATCAAAGTTGAGAACATGTTGGAAGCTTTAGTTAATGATGTAAAGCTTGTACAAAGCGGATTAATTATTTTTCTTGCACTAAAATTGATTCGGTACGAGCCAATAATCCACCTGCTATGTGATTAAATTTAATTTGCTAATGATAAATGATATATCATTAACATTGTGCTCTGTATTTCTAACATAATCTTCCTTCTATTTTCACAGGTGATATATATAACGGAAATAAATATATACTTGTGTCTCTAATGTTGTTGTGTGCATGGTTGCACATGCAGACAATTTTTTTTAAATATTTACATTGATTTTAGATAATTGGAAAAATAATTTTAATATGGTATAACTGTTAGTCAATAATTATTGTGTTACCCCATTGACACGAAATGACACAACTTTCATTGATTGTGATATAACATATATAATAAAACAAAACCACAAATAAAATGTCACTCCGTAGCTCTAAAAAAAACGTCTGGAAGCATTGATATCAGTTTACAGTGTGTGTGATAATGATGATAACTTAAGAATTTGGCAACGACAAAGTGACATATCCAGTACGTGCTGCTGAACATGTCAAGTATGAATACTGTATACTTGACATGATTATACATCGAGATACATTAAATTTGTATTTATTGAGCTTATCATGTTTCAAAAAATATTATGTGTTTTTAAACAATAAAAACGACATATTGCCAATAGCTGGCTCACTGTAAATCGTGGCAATGACGAAGTACTGACGAGGTATTGTCAAAGCATTTTCACCTCAGTACGCATCGTCTCTTTGGGGATTAGAATCATTAACATTAGAATATGGCATAGTTTTGTTGCTTTAGACAGGCCTATACACATAGCGAGATTTGACAAACCATCATGCTCATAGCATGATCCGTATATATGATAAGTGAGTATTTTATTATTTGTTACATTTCTTTTTATATTGGCCATATAAACTATAATTTAAATGTGTCACACTGTGAACTATTTTTCAGCTTACTAATCCCACTTCGACCAGATTTTGATCCTAATTGGACAAGAACAGAAGATGGTTTATTGTATGATTTAAATTGGTATTTGATATTGTTTGATTATTGTGTCCGTATATAACAATATTACTACAAACGGTTTTCTCTGTGCCAGATTGAAAAGCAAAGGCGGTTCCAGGACGGACAAGGATGCGAAGGCTGAATTTGACTAAATAAAGGGAACTGTCAACATGGCTCTAATTTGGTCCAAATATTTCATTTTTAGACATATAAAACACATATGTATTCCTTCTAATCTGTTAATGTAAACATAATAAATGTAGGCCTTAAATAACCGAATAATATGGTTTCATTATCAACGTCAATTTTGTCATTGCAGCACAATTCTATGAATTTTATTATATATTTTTTTGCTGATATTTTAGTTTTGGCGCCTATTGTGTAAATAAAAATAAAGAAAACAAGTTTATTTGACACAATATTTTTTTTTTTCATGCAAGTTAGGTCCACATCTAGAATTTGCAAGGGAAGGGACATAGCTGTAATTTTAACTGAAAAAATGGGGGCGGTGGACATATTTTTAAATTTTAATTAAGATTATTTTATTTTTTATTCCGGAACGCAATAAGTTGGCGTCCTCTTAATAAGTCCGATAATTCAAAATACATTTTTTTCGTTACAATATACAATTTACAATTTTTTATAAATTAAAAAAACAAAAACAGTAAACGTGAAATTTCAAAATCGCAAAAAAAAATTCTGGTGGGCTCCCATCTTAAACTGATATAGCATCATCATACCTATACTGTGTCAAAATTTCAGAGCTTTATCACCATTTTAAACTATTTTTAGCTTATTACACACGCTAGATGAGGATAAAGATTTATTGTCTGCAATGTCTCGGAAACATCATTCACTGTATGGACCATATTTGCCTCAAGTGGTTTCCCTTGCGGTATTAACATAAAAGGGTTAGTGTACAGTAGGCCTACTGGTCTGGGGGACATCTGGTCAATTTAGTAAATGCTTTGGATTTCATTTTGTTGTTCAATTATGTCTAAATATTTAGACTTTTATTATGCCGGTAGAATGTTTAACCTCCTAATTTTAGAACATTATTTTCTACTTTGAAGGCAAGGAGGGGGGTGGGGGGTGGCTTCTACAATAATATATAAGTGTATACTTCAGGCTATCATATTTACCAGTTTTCATTTTGATGTAATTTGTGAAAAGACATAATTTAGCCATTTACCCACCAAGTTTTACTATTTAAATTGTTACCCACTCATAAGTGTGTGAAAAATACTAATATTTGTTTAATTTTAGAAGAAACATGTAGTGTTTAAACACTCTTTTCATTCCCAATAACTTATATTTATTAGAAACATTTATAATCGTGCTTATCACTTAAAGGGTTAATAGTTCATATTATCCATATATTATGAAACATACGATAAACAGCATAATAAATTATTGCTAGGTAATACCTTAACCCTTTCACCACTGAAGCCCGTTTTTATGTGCTGAAGGCCTTAGCTTTATCTAGCTTTATCTTTATGGTAGTTTTGAAAATGTTACATGAAATTTTATAGCCTACTGGTCTTGTCTGTATTACACTTTGTACCACAAATAACCACCGTCTCAGACGGTGGGATCTAAGCCTATTCCGGGGCACATCAAAGCCATCGCAGCTAATTGATGTCTTAAAGTGAGCACATGGGGAGAATCACCTGTACTACCGATTGTCTGCCCAGCGCTGGGCCGACGGTGACACCCTTTTAGTCAGAAGGTCCGTTGGTCAGAAGGCCTGTCAGTCAGAAGGCCCATTAGTCAGAAGGCCCGTTAGTCAGAAGACCCGCTAGTCAGAAGACCCGTTAGTCAGAAAATCTGTTAGGCTTTTTTTGTCAGAAGGCCCATGAGTCAGAACATCTGTCCTTTTGGTTTGCAAGACATAATTAAAAGTCATATTAATTTGATAGTATTGTAATATAACATTTTGTGAAAGACCGTCCATCTCAACAATTCCTCCTTCTCTTGTGACCAATGAATTAGTCGGAATTTGTTCATTGGGCAGTGAACAATGTTAGGGGACGCTCCAGTTTATATCTGGGCATGTGGACGGAGGGTAGGATATATTATTTTAATTTAAAACGTTTGTTGTCCAGCTATTGATAAAAAAAGTTGAGAGTTGTGGATAAAATAATTTGTCAAGGATACTTAGAAAATGCTGATAGAGTCCACGTGTTTTTTAAAAAAATTCGGTAGTTTAATAAATAGTTTGAGAGAGAAAGAAAACAATGAAAATTATAATGTGAAAAAGGTATACACAAACAAAACTGAAATTAAAACCTGTATAACCCCATAGAGATCAAATGTTGGGTCTCCGAGACATTTGTATATTTTTTCGCCTATTAGTATTAGTTGTTAATAAGTCTATATGATCTTGGTATGATCTTGAAAAAAATCCACTGGCGGTTCGTAGTTCATACATTTATATTAAAAACCAGCATTATTGATGACTGGTTGGTTGTTTGGTTAATTTTCAGCAATGAGTGCGCTTTAATTTTTTCAGCACTATACTTTCTTTTGCATATATAAACTTTACTGAAATAGACTTTACTGAAATACATGTGAAAAAAGTGTCATGACAAAACCCCACAAGATTTTTCAAATGGTGTTGAAATGGTGTTGAATTTGCAGTCATCTGTTTAATTTATGTCAAGCGTTGATAAATGTATCATTTTGCTCAAAATAAATAATAAATCGTTTGTCCAAATATTCTGATAACTAGCATTATTTGTCGACACTTTTGGAAAAGCTCGGTTCATATTCGAGAAAGTGAAGTTTACCTAAGCACGGGAGAACAGCTATATAATGTTATTGCAGTATATATTATTAGCGTGCTAATTAGGACCAGCGCAAAATTTAAATCTCATTGTAGTCTATTAGCAGTATCTTGTTATCTCAACCATTATTTTTTTTTCAGCAAGTTTAGAAATTCAGGTACTCGCGTTTGAAGCAGTATGTTGATCATACTGCTTGTTCATATTTACATTGTTCCAAACTGTTTAAAGACACGGAGTGTACATTGCTGCCTACGATATGCAATTATTATTTATTATCTTCTTCCTATATGTAGAAAATTGACTCTTATTTACATACAGCTTGGTAATAACCACTTGATCCATTTATTATGGGTATTTTTCATTCATTTGAAGCTGTGAAATATGTCAGCAACATCAGGTTCAAAAACATAATGAGTAGGGGATAAGCCTATTATTACCGCTACCATTATGAAAGTTCTAGGCGTTGTTACTGGCAAAAGTAAAGAAATAAAGACAAATAATAATGGTCATAGGGTTGTTCACAAATGAGAAGATTTCGATGAGGTAATTGTCTGACTTTCTGACAAACGGGCCTTCTGACAAACGGGCTTTCTGACTAATCATCCTTAACTATTTTCTGACTAACGGGCCTTCTGACAATCGGGCCTTCTGACTAATCAACCTTACTGGTTTTCAGACTAACGGGCCTTCTGACTAACGGGCCTTCTGACTAATGGGCCTTCTGACTAACGGGCCTTCTGACTAAAAGGCGGCGGCATCAACATGTGGCTGTGCTAACTTTCAACCATTCTTTAGGTGTACGAATAGTTTGTTTGGTTTTGTCTGGATTCTTAGAAATGTTGATACAAATGTTTATAAAAATCTGAAAATTCTGAAAAAATTCAAATTATAATCTGCGGGATACACTACTTCATTACAGATTTATAAACCATACTGATGTCATCTCACGGAGCAGTTTTACATATATAATAGCTTGATGTATCTAAGTAAATTATGGTGAGACAATTTGAAAAAAAACAATTATAACTCAAATTATTAGAAAAAATTCCCCGTTACATGGACATAAGTTCTGAGTTATGTATGGAACAAGACAGAAGAAGTTGATCCAAATACAATTATTTATTTCAACACATCTAAAGTGTTTTTCTCATATTCATGTATTACAAATAAAATCCAACGCAAAGAATAATAAATTATAAGAAATATAATTTTGATCTTCTTCCAAACACAACTCATGCAGTGTCATCTAACAAAGTTTGTGTAAGTTATGTTATATGTAATATAAAACCAATAATGTACATTATTTAAAATTTTATCATTTTAACTTTGTTGTATTTGTTTTGTTTGTCAGAAAATCCCAGTTCTCGAAATAAAACAAGGTCAGTAGAAAAAACATGATTATTCATTGAACTCGACAAGCTATATAATAGGTGTTTCATGTCATTATTTTCATGATTCTATTTTTAAATTATCTAACTGCTCCAAAATAATAAAAAACGTGTCGATTTAATTTGATGCTAGAACTAGCTGTTACATCACTTTGAAGTCTTCATTTCACTGTATCTAAGAAACTGCATTATTTCAATCTTATTTTAGGATGAAAATTTTAGGTTAAGAAATGCATTATATCTATCTTGTAAAACGATTTGCATGATCAGTTTCATGTCTCTAACTTTATCGTAGCTGGACAAATTATGTAATGACATGTTGTAAAAAAGCATAAATTGTATTATTTTGTGTTATATGTATGTTACATATACACTTAAATTATTCAAATTAATCAATTCACAACTGCTGGTAACCATGCCATTCTAATTTATATTTATTCCTGAATAATTACAATAATTTTGACACCCAACTTTAGTGACGTCTTGGAGAAAGAGACAACACCTCACAAACTGTACATATTCAAGACTGTTTGCCTCTTGGAATCGATCATTTTTATAAGAAGACTAAAACATTATGTTCAACAAAAATATTGGGCAACATGAAATATCAAGTTATATAGTGGTTTATATAGTGGCTATATAGTGGCATAGTGGTATTTCATTTAATTAAAAAACAATTTCATGGAAGGTTAACTAGGCGGACGTAAACAAAACCAGTCGTAGATTGTGAAATAATGTTTGTTTACCAATATAATCCGTAGTGAGCGTACTAAAAGTAGACATAATTATTATGTTTTGGACATCAAATTTCAATGGTAATTTTGTTTGTACATATGACCTTTTTTAATGTCACCTATCTTTGCATATGAAAGGTTTTATTCTATGTTTTAAAGTGCAAATCACAATTTCAGATTAGGACATCACATAACATTTTAATAGATATGTATAATTATATATGTATTATTCGCAACAAGGACACAATGTTTGTTACGAGATATATGACCCACTTCAATCTACATTTCATGTAATTTGCATACATCATGTTAATCCACATATTAGATCATGTATCAATCGCAATATCTTCAAATGTAAGTTGGGGAATTGATTTGCTTAACCCTTTCAGCGCGGGTACCGTCTTTAGACGTTATAATCTGACGTCTGCAACCGCAGATTCTGACGTCTGAAGAAGGTTCCAGCACTGAAAGAATTAAAAAAAATTATGATGTCCTTAGACCCATAACATAGGTATTTAAATGAAACGAAAAGAGCTAATTAAAACATTTATGATGATTTGACATTAAAACACCCTTGGTCTCCATGGTTTATATATACATATTTCAGCGTTTTAAAGGTTAATGAAATCAACGTTTTTATATATTTTATTGTGATTCCCACGAATCATTGCAAAACATGGAGAAAAAATCATGCGAGCTTTTTGTTAATAAAAGTTCTCTAATTTGCCTGACAAAGCTTTCATGACCTTTCTAGTTTATGTCAGTGATACATGCTTATATGTGATTGGAACTCGAAAATAAAAGACAAAAGTTATGTTCGCTAACAACACGCTGGTATTATATCACTACAACAGTGTATAGGGCCCAGTGGTGTGTACTAATCCATATACAGACATGGCGCCAGAACAACTAATGGTGTCACATGTAAGCCTAATATAAGCCTATTTTTACGTTCACCAAAAACACTTCACGGTTGCGAAAACATCATCACTCATACGGATATTTTTTTTTATCTCTAGAGATTAAGAAGGGATTTGAACTCTTGACTAAAAAACGACTCTTGACTAAAAATGCCTGATATTTTGCTTTATTTTAACATGTTTAACGTTGGTTAAAGTCATCAGGATCAGGCGAGCTGAATAATTTATTAACATTTGAATCGGGAGTTAATAAATCGCGCAATACATACCGGCTATTTACCTGAATAGCCTACATACATGGTATCTGCCATGCAAAACCCAAAGGCAGTATCTGTTCATTATAAATTAAGGAGATACTGCCTTCGCAGATCAGACAGAGATCAGATCATAGCCTGCCCAACAAACACGAAACATTGAGGGAGTGTTGTTTTAATGTTGGTCCACCCTCTGCGACGCTGGCCCAGCACTATACAACATTCGCTCGATGCCTCGTCTTTTCTGGGTACAAACAGCTTTGATGCATCAGGACAGCCAAGGTAATCCCGTGTTACTTAAACCCATGAGGCACTGAAATATTTGTATACAAACCATGGAAACCAAAGGGTTTTTTCAATTTGAAATCAGCATAACTGTCTTAGTTAGCTACTTCCGCTTCATTTGAATACCTGAGTTATGGGTCTACGGCCGTTATAAATATGTTTACCCTTACAGTGCGGGGATCGACTTTAGTCGTCAGAATCTGACGTCTACAGACGTCAGATTCTGACGACTAAAGTCGATCCCCGCGCCATAAGGGTCATATGGCGGATCCCACCATTGAGCCACTGTACCAAACTCATGTGGCCAATGTAAGGCACTCTTGGCTGTTCAGTCAACCACGGACGAGACATACCGGTTCTTTTTTTTCTATCTGGATTCTCAATTTCTTTCATGGCCCTATTAAGAATATAGTTTGGCGGCGTTTGCAAATGCTGTTATTCTATACTTCACCAGAAACCCTCGCTCCTAGAGGTATAATCTGTTGTAGTTGACATGTTTTGTAAGGATTACCATGATTGCATCTATTATATTACAAGAACATGTATGTAGGTCCCTTGCATGTCATGGTTATACAGACCACCTTGATGGAGCAACTTCATATTTTGCACAGGCATATCCCCAGCAAAAACAAAAAAATTGTATGACATTTGTACAACGTCGGCCCAACGTCTTCGACGTTCCTTCCAACATTGTACAAATACTATGCAAATGGTTTGTGTGTATTGGACAGGCGTTGACCCAGACGGTGGCCAACGAGCATTTAAATTTTAATAAACCTAAGCTCAATTGATTTTCCTTAATTATGCCCAACTTCTCTACTATACGCGCCTCTGCGACGGGCCCAGGATACGGGGACATGATGACTGACACCGCAGGTCACATGTGGCGTGTGGCTTGGAGAAATGAACATAGGTGAGCACCAAAATATCCCGGTATACATGCGATCCGATGATCAGATCGCTGGTCTGATGAGCGAAAAAATGCGCTGGCCGATTATCTGACGGCGCCGGGATTGGATTTGTGACGCATGGTATTTAATTATGCCCATGGGAACATTTCCATGATCAATCAATCAATCAATCAATCAATCAATCAATCAATCAATCAATCAATCAATCAATCAATCAATCAATCAATCAATCAATCAATCAATCAATCAATCAATCAATCAATCAATCAATCAATCAATCAATCAATCAATCAATCAATCAATCAATCAATCAATCAATCAATCAATCAATCAATCAATCAATCAATCAATCAATCAATCAATCAATCAATCAATCAATCAATCAATCAATCTATCTATCTATCTATCTATCTATCTATCTATCTATCTATCTATCTATCTATCTATCAATAAATCAATCAATGATTTTTTGTTGAGAAAATTAAGTCATTACTGATTTGTGTCAAAAATCATTTATGTAAGTATGTACGTCGTCGCTGGTCGCTAATCTTAATATTTGCGTGCATATTGAACCCCTCTATGGAGCTTCGTCCATACAGATGGGCTCATAAACATGCTTACACCGGACGTTGCAACTTGGTTATTCTGTCAAAATAATGCATGCAATATAGATATTCGTATTATTCAAGGTGCTTAAAAGTAAACGAATGGTTGATTGAAAAATGTGATGTCTATTGAATGCTAAAAATGGGTAGGAGAGGATCTTACGGTCTTAGGATCTTACGAAGATTGTGTTTCACAAAAGGGTGTAACCACCCGTTTGTGAAACACGATCTTCGTAAGATATCACGTAATTTGACATTTCAGCCGGTACAAATTACTTAACTTACCATGCCACAAGTTGTTCAGATCGGCACGATTCGTTGTCAAATGTTGTTGTCGTCTGTTAAATATGTGTGCAACAACCGGTCCCACAACAGCGCCTGTGGTCTGTGACTGTTACAGAAGAATGCCTGCTTGTAGGTCCTACACGCCTCACCGATCCCGATTCTTCTGATACTTCTTTATATTATTCGGTTGAACTTGGATTAGAACCAATTATCTATAGGCCTACTGCCTTGCAAAGCCTAAAGGCGGTATCTGCTAATTGTAAAGTAAGCAGATACCGCATTTTGGCTTTGCACGGCAGTATATGTGTCTCCACGTGATAAACTCACCTATATGGTCTTATCAGCATGCGGCATGGCAGGGTCTGGTCGACATTGGTGCAATGTCTGAGACACTGGCAGAACACGGGTCTGACTTCAGGCACGACATCACTTCACCGCTTCGTCTTGCAAACACGAGATATTGAACCGGTGTTGGTTTAATGCTGGGCCAGCGACGCAGATGGTGGGCCAACATTAAATCAAAATTTTGGCAGTATTTCGATGTTTTCTGAGGATACGTATACGGTCATAAGAATACAATAGTGTTTTTTGAAGAACTTACACTCAATAAAAGAAGCAATGTAAAAAGTAAAACAAATAGTGGTCATGTTTTATTTGAATTATTTTTCTATGCAGCTTTGGTTTCGAATGAGTTATACTATTAACCAAAAAAACAAAAAAATTAACCGCAACACAAAACCATTGGCAGTACTGTAAAATTCAGTACATTATTTGGTTGAAAACAAGCGATTTCTGATGAAAATAAGATTTATGGTGCCGGTCATTTTGGATTTTGCTGTTACCAGGGGCTGAATATGTCCTTTTTGTGTCTGAACCTAGCTACGTTGTGCATTATTTGTTGGGGTTAAAATAACCTTGATTTTGATCATATCAAAGGACCTGCAAGAATTGGATCCCCCACATTTAAAACGAGCGAAATGAATGAGGTATTGTATGTTGCCTTGTGTTGAACAATTTATCGGTCAACATAGAAGATTTCCGGTAGCGGCCATTTGAGCTTCGCGTTACTAGGTATTCTCAGTTTAAGATTTGGGGATCTCTTGAACAAATGTATTGTGTGTGTCTCAACCTATCTCAATGCCATACATTTGGTGCTTATATCCGGTGAGGGAACTTGTCTCATTGATTGAGAGGCTTAGCCACCGAGCTAGAGTGATTAATCCTGTTATTATATACACAAATTAAGATAATGATTATACTATATAGTGGATTGCTGAGTAGATGCTATCAGCTCGCATTGAACAGAAGATGACACCTGGCTAAAACACAGATAAGACCCCTGTAAACGTGCGTGGCTATGGCCGCTGACTGATGTTGTCCCATCGCTGATATATTGCATGACTGGAGCCGTATTCTCGTACAAGTTACGATATATCGTAGGCTTCTGATTGGTCGAGATGGCCATCTCGACCAATCAGAAGCCTACGATATATCGTAACTTGTACGAGAATACGGGGGTTATTAAAAAGAGGGTAGGCATACACTACAATTAACCCTTTGCCTGATAATCACGACAGTGGTCGTTTGAAATAAATTTTGTTATATTAACCGATTGAATCACAGTTATTGGGTATAAAATGAGTGTTTACATGTTTACACATCAATATTTGCTAATGTTTTGTATCAAATTAAACAAATATGAGTAATTTTCAACCACTCGAGGTTGTGGATCGAGAATATGGAACACTTCGTAATTTAACTTTGCTGGTAGGGCCTATTCAGAAGACAAATCCAAAATGGCCGCCAGCGGCCATTTTGAGAAAACTAGATTTTTAACTAATAGTTGAGCTGGTGGGAGACTCCATGAACAGTGGCAACATGTACGAGTGGAGGTGGTCCTGTAGTGCTGGCATGGTACGCAGTCCGAGTGATCCATTCTCCATCTTCGAGGTTATCTTTCTATAGAAGTTTCTTGACATCGTCCAACCACTGGTAGACATCTTCGATAATATTTTTGGTGACAGGTTGGGATAGTGGATATGCATGACTGATATTCAGAGGAGGAATATGGAACACTTCATAATTTGACAGGGTGATATCTGGATCCATCGTTCTGTAACAAACAGATAAAGATTTCACATGTTTTTGTCCCACTTCTACTGGATCTAGAATGTTTTGATCATTTTTGACTTTGCTGGTATTCACAAGAAAAAATGCTGTTGACTGCTTATGGAGGGCAGATGTTGCTGTGGTCGATGATGGGTGGTGGTCGATATTATCGAACTGTAGTGAAAACACCCTTAATGGCCTGAGGTGGAACAATGACACCAATCTGTTTCCAGTGCTTTCTAATTGAATTTGTGATATGAGACACACAGTCCTAGTTGAGGCATGATTTGCAGTAGAGAAACACTGCCAGTTTGAATATGAAATTTAAGTGCAACATAATTAGATGCCGGTGTTTCTCTCGCTCTTATATGACTTCAAGATTGGAGGGATAGAATTAGATTCAGATGTTGTAGCAAAAGAATCTGTAAATTCTTTCTGGAATTAGATGAAAATATTCTTTGCGAAGTATTTTAGCTGCCTTGAAGATAATGGAAACATCGGTGGTTCTATTTCCTTTCATGTCGAGAACAGCTTTGCTGAGTTCATCATCAAATAGGGCCTACAAGGGACCAACCTCGACTTGTTCGTATTGATTTGATATGAGGACGCAATCTTTCAATATCTTCACAGAGACGTGTGGTATTACAACGAACAGAAGACAAGCCCAAAGCAGCATTATTATATAAAGTAGTTATGTCAGCCATATGTAGTGATTCTCCTGAGTCACGATATTCTTCAATATCATCAATTAAATCATTCAGAACATGTGCTCTTATTACTTGAGTTTCGTTGCTCTCGGTATCATCACATGCACAGTTTCTGCTTTCCTGTGAAGTTTAGTCAAGCATGCTCGATGGCAGACAGCAACAAGTTCTATCATGGTCTCATTTAAAGCAGTAATTTGGGTACGGACTCTCCACTTAGTAGCCACCCCCTTTCAATTTCGGATCATTTATCGCATAATTATCACACATAACGAAAACAGTATGTGCTTACAATTTATCCGCAGAATTACAACATTCTTGTATTTTTCTTAATTCACCAGAAGCGGAAACAACCATTTAAAGCAGTAATTTGGGTACGGACTCTCCACTTAGTAGCCACCCCCTTTCAATTTCGGATCATTTATGATCCGAAATTGAAAGGGGGTGGCTACTAAGTGGAGAGTCCGTACCCAAATTACTGCTTTAAATGGTTGTTTCCGCTTCTGGTGAATTAAGAAAAATACAAGAATGTTGTAATTCTGCGGATAAATTGTAAGCACATACTGTTTTCGTTATGTGTGATAATTATGCGATATAACTGTTATGTGAGATTTTCGGAGGGACACAGAAGAAGGAATTGTGTCTTTTCTAGGAATAGGCGCTAGAAAATTCAAGGAGATCTGGACCTCTTTCCGCATAATTTGGCCTAGTTCAAAAACTATTTGGTTAACATACCATTTCCGGAGCTGTTTTTCAAACAGGACAGCTTAGGCCTTATTATTGGTGTGTCACATTGAGGGGTAGCTGGGGACCAAAGCAAAACTGGTTGACATTTTACATGTTTCAATGGGACTGACATTTGGGGTGGTGAGACCTCATATCACCTGCAGCCAGTTTTGCCAAAATATGATTGTCGCCCAACAGCTGAGAACATTCCTCAACTTCTTTATTTAAACTAAAGGTTGCAGCTTTTCTCATTTCTTTTTTGTTTCCTACTTCACCACAGGAACAACATAATGGCTCACTGTATGATTTTGATGGGATATATGAAGATTGTGTTGAAAACTTTGCACCGCTGCTGATGCGCCGTATTGTCACTTCTATTCCACACCACAGAATTAGTCATCATCAGCAGCACTACATCTTGTTCACCTCACCACCAGAACTACTAGGCCTGCTACGAAAAAATACCACCACCACAAATTTTCCCTAAGACTACGAAATCAGGCAACTTGTCTAATTCGCTCAACTCCTCAATATTGTCTTGCCATAAACATTCATTGATATCTGACTGAATACATAATATACCATTGTCAAACTTTATTGTCAAACATATTTTTATTATAGCAGACCCCAAAGAACAAAATGGCTGCTAAAATACGGATGAAATGCCGGTCAAAATAGCTGAAATTGTAGGGGGAAATGTGTACTGGCTACATATTTGATTTTGTTACACATATATAAATGAAATGAATGGGGCTTAGGCCTCCTTTTTGCACATATAGGCTAAACTGGACCAGGGGAACTTCCTGAGGATGGTGAG
>OZ024906.1:73660036-73679409 GCA_964017125.1 Flabesymbios commensalis | reverse complement strand
TCATTTCTGGATTGCTAAATCGAGAGGTCTGAATTAAAGTTTCGCTACCTTTTAATTATATATAGAGTTCAACGAGATGTTTTGATTATTAATTTGGAAAAGTTCAATTGTGCTAAGGTAGGCCTGCTCAAAACATAAAAGTTGTAATAGCTACAACTGCAAAGACAGACGTTTGCGTAACACTACCCCTGATTTTTGACAGGTTTGGGGGTACCCCCATATAAGCGGTCAAAATATAAAGTTTGTTCCTATTTTTTTACTGGTAACATCTCATTTCATGTTTTGGACATATCAAAGCTTGAAAAAAGTTGGTGTGGGTGAGTAGTGGGGGGGGGGGAGTGGTGCACGCCGACCAATTCTGGCCCGTGGGCTATAACTGGGCGGCGTCGAATAACGTAGTATAGTCAATTACGTGCGCACGTAATAGCCAATAGCGTAATAGACTGTTGCGCTGAGTCGTTACGGCGCTTTCTTCATTTGAAACTGGAATTGCCAAAGGCAATTCCCAGCTTCAAATGAAGGAACAAACGGGTCAGCCTGAGTGTCACATGACGAGATCAGCAAATCACTGCCGTCATTTAGTTGTTATTTAAAATAGGGGGTAGAATACCATACTTGGGCCGAATATTCAATACTTATGTTATATTACATATATACCTATGTTGTTGGTGACACCATAGTAATGAGAAAAGAGTAGTACACTAAGGGGGATAAAACACAATTTGATCCAAACAGTGTTCAGAGGTGCAATTCAGGTGTATGGTAAATACCAGTGTTCTAAAAGTGATGCATTTTAGTGCTCTAAATTTTGACACAACAGAACACGAAAATGCAACACTCTCAGTGCACTGGGCCCGTATTCTCGTACAAGTTACCATATATCTTAGGCTTCGGATTGGTCGAGATGGCCAATCCAAAGCCAAAGATATCGTAGCTTGTAAGAGAATACAGTAGGCTCTGAACACCACACACATAGTTGCTCCCCTGGAACACATAATAGCATTTCACGCAAAAACACCTGTTGGACCCCAGACGACGATGTATGCGTCCATTTTATTTAGAGTGTGATGGTTGAACACGAAGTATTTTAATAATTATACTTGTATTCATTTGACCAGTTATGTCTTTTTATCGATTTTATTCTGAAATTAGAACTGTTATGCTTTTAGTTACTTTTAGATCAAAATATGTGATTTTGAAATCTGAATAGCTATCTTTTGCAAAGAAACGCTTAAAATCGTCGTTTTGCAGACTAGCAAGTGTTACAAATATTTCATTATAATGATATTTCTCCTGATAGGAGATTTGACGCACCTATTTTGCGGCTATTTCAATTATTATTGACTATGCCTAATCATGAATAACTTTTTGACTCAACACGGTATTTGCCGAAACGTTACGTTTTATATTTGTTTTGACGATATATCCAATAGTTTAGTGTGAGTGATGCCAGGTGACAAAATATCATGATGAATTAGTCATATATCAAAGAATTATTAATAGATTTCCTTAGTCGTAATAATTATGGTCATCTTGCCAAGAACGTCCACTATTAACCGCCCTTTTTGAAATCTAAAAATAAATCACGCATAATTAGATTACACTTTAATGCGAGTTATTTCTTCTATTTGATTCTCCTAGCGTAGACATTGTGTGTATCTGTTATTTCATTAGAAAAATCGATTCTGTGACCAGAGCAATCTCTCCCTATCGGCACGAGAGGGCGGTCTCGTGGGTTGGGCGCTGGTGACAGCATGGACAAATCCATTGCGCTAATTACTGTGCTCGCCTCTGATTTTGATTATGATGCCTAGTGGGCGGGGGCCCTAGGGTAGTGGTTAGCACCGCGGCCTTTCACGCCAGAGTTCGGGGTTCGGTTCCCGGTCTCGGCGGTTTCAAAGAAACAAAAATGTTTCTTCCCCATCCACGTGTGAAAGTCAGTATTGTGGGGAGCCTCCGTGACCGAGAGGTAGCGTGCTCGGCCTCAGACCGCCAGGGCTCGAATTTCGAATCCTGTGTTTGGAGGACAGTGTCATCTCAATCATCTCACCATCCTCAGGAGGTTCTCCTGGCCCAGTTTAGCCTATATGTGCACAAAGGTGGCCTAAAGCCCGATTCATTTCATTGCCTCTGATTTTGTGTATGCCTTCTCAATCGTTTTGGTCACCCGACCTTCTTTACACTACAGTTTTCTCCTCTGAAGATGATGCGTTGTTTAGACATCGGCCATCTCAATGGTAGATCTATAGTATATAAGCCAAATATCGGTATTTTATTTGCATCTTCACTAAGTTATGACAATGGTTTTAAACGTTTTGTTATCAAATAAAACAGTGCAATCAGAATGCAAATATAAAAAATATAAGAATATGTTGACATCTATCTTGAGAATAGCTGAAAAAAATTAATCTGATGCACTCTTATGACAAAGTAAATCAAATATAAAAAAACTTGGGGTACAATAAATGATATAATTAAAAGGAATAATTAATCAGCAGCTCCACAAACTGTGTTTAATTATGATAGCAAAATATTAAGAATAGTTTAATAATTTTTTTGTTAATGTAGGCCCACAGCTAGCTAAAAAATATTGAAAAAATAAATGGATCAATTCTTGATACTATGAATGAACCTTCGAAAAATTAATTTTTCTTCTCATATAGCTAATAATTTTATTATATCTTTTGAAATAGGAATTTTTCCTGGTGGAATGAAAATTGCAAAGGTAATTCCTATTTTTTAAATCAGGACTGAAGGATTCTTTTACTATCTGTATCTGTATATTACGTGGCAGTACGCACTATTGTGCTATCGCGCTACGGGAGTAACTTAGCAAGGCCTGTAATCATTCATGATATCATTCATGGCCTTATATATGTGCCAGGTCTCGCCGGATGGAAACTGCGCCTACGTCCATTGAGGTTCTTTTACGTCCAACTCAAAGTCAGTCAGACGAGCCATCTGATTTACGTAGTTCTCTGAGCCCCACGAGTGTATACGGCACCTGGCAGTCCCAGGCGGTCACCCGTCCAATTATGAATCGGGCGCGACGTTGCTTAACTTCAGTGATCGAGCACAAACCGTTGAGCGAACGCCGTATTCCGTATACTAATTATAGACCAGTTTCTTTACTTCCACAATTTTCAAAGATATATCGGAAAATCTTTATTAATCGGTTGAATGAGTTTCAACAACTTCTCATGCCCTGATTGATCTGCATGAACAACTCACCAAGTCGATAGATGATAAGCTAAGTACAATTGGAGTTTTTATAGATTTAAAAAAAGCTTTCGATACCATTGATCATACATTGCTGTTACAAAAATTGAATAGATATGGGGTTAGAGGTATAACTAATGCATGGTTGGACAGTTATTTGAAAAAAAGATCACAATATGTGTATTATAATAATGAAAATTCGGACCCAATGAAAATGTTTTGTGGCGTACCACAAGGTAGTATATTAGGACCTAAATTATTTATTTTGTATATAAATGATATGGTAAATGTATCAAATATTTTTAAATTTATAATATTTGAAGATGATACAAATTTATTTTGTACAAGTAAAGACATTGTGAATTTGAGTGTAACTATCTGTAATGAATTAATGAAGCTGAAAAAATGGTCTGCTCTAAAGAAATTATCATTGAACATCTCTAAGACAAATTATATGATTTTTAGCTAAAGTCAAGTCAAACAAAATATTCAAATACGTGTTGGCAATAAGTTGATAAAAAAGGTAAATGAAACTAATTTTTTAGGGGTTATAATTGATGATCATTTAAATTGGCACAGTCACATAAAACAAATTCTTTCAAAGTTACACAAGAATTATATGTTATAAAGAGGGCTAGTAGATTATTATCTACTTCATCACTAACTATGCTTTATAATAGTTTATGCTTGCCATATATGATTTACCGTTGTGAAATTTAAGGCAGAGCCAGTTGATATCTAATAAATAAGGTAGCATTATTACAGAAGAAATTTATCAGAAAGGTCCATATAACTAGATCTAGAGCATACAAAATCATTGTTTAAACTGCCATTTATTCTTACATTTCCAGATCTTCTGGAGTATGCTATGGCAATTCATAATCTTCTTCCAATAAATATACAAAATCTTTTTCAAATTCATATTAATAAACGATCAAGTAGGAGAAAGACATGTTTTCCATAAAATACTCTTGTACTAATTTAAGGAGACAATGTGCATCAAATGCAGGAATAAGGTTGTGGAATGCTTTACCGGATGATATAACTAGTATATCTTCAATACATGTATTCAAAGGACATATCAAGTCCAGATATTTGCATTGGTATTAAACTAAGTGCTTGGGTTTATTATTTGTTAAACTTGAAGTGATGTGGTGTGTATTCAGATTGTTTTGGTCATGCTATTAGATTATTATGCATGTCATGCTTGGATTTTCTTAAGAAGTAACTCTATATGGTAGCAATTGAAGTAGGTGGTGACCTTGATAAGAAATAAGCTTCTGTCGCCACCAGTTTTATTCATAATCATAACAAATTTAATGTATTTTTTATGTGAATTACAATGTATTTTTAATGAAAAAATAAACAATTTTTGATTCTGATTCTGAAATAATTAGTTAATTTGTATCTTGCTTGTCACTGAGGTCATCAGCAGGTCAGTCTCTGGTCAACCAAATTTCCCAGTGGCATGGGGGTATAAGCAAAATAATGCTAGTTGTGACAGCTGATGGTCATAGGGGAGGTCATGGCATAGACACCTCCATTCTCATTCATCAGATCCACTATCCTTCCACTACCGTCAGCTAGTGGCGCTTATTGATTGCACTGTAAAATGTGTTTTGTGGACGCATTTATGAATTTGACCTGATTTTGTATCTGGCCAAAAAGGCAATACCTGACAAAAATGGTGTCCTTGACATTCTAGACCACATGGTCACGTCAAGGAATACATGTAGCCAGGCACGTGACTATTTTTATGAAATTCACAGCTTCTTTTAACCTGTTTAACAGAGGGTGGGGTGGACCAGGGAGGGGTTTGACTACGGTACATTACTACATCTAAAATGTTATATTTGGTGTTCAACTTGGTCTGACATCTTGTGGATATTTAGGGATGACATTATGTGCTCCTGTAAGTATTGTCTGATGAGATATAGGCCTACATCTGTACATGTATCATGTTCATTGACTATCCTACTCGTATAGTTTTATTATATAAGGTAATATACACATGGTCAATGCTGATTTTATGTTGGGCTAGCGTCGTAGATAATTGACATACATTAATCCAGCATTGTCAATCATACAGCGTAAACAGGATAGGTCTACACCGGCCCAATGTTGCTGTTACAAAAATGGAATAGATATGGTATTAGAGGTATAACTAATGCATGGTTGGACAGTTATTTGAAATGTGAATCCACAATCTGAGATGCTGTCCCAACATTAAACAAAGAGTGTTTTTTTACCATCACTTTAGACATTCTGCTGGTATCTCTGTCTTAGCAAAAGCAAGTCTCCAGCAACACAAGTAAAAGACGCATATTCAATGTTGCTTTTATGCTAAGCCGTCATTGTATAGCATGGACCAACTATAATACGACACAGGTTGATCGCATGTACTGGTCATAATAATATTAGGCATATAATGACAACCATAGCCCAGTATAGGGGAGACATAACTATATAAACTTGTCTCTCATAAGTGCAAGGAATCCTCGAACTTGACATAGTTTCAGGGTCAGGTGTGGATCACGGTACACCAGATTTTGAGGCCCTATCAGAACGCAGCAATTACAGAAGAGAATCTCAAAGCACTGTAGCAGGGCCACCTAGCTGTGCTAGTGGCCATGAGAAGGAGGCTGAGACACCCCTGACTCACGCGACTGAGCAGAGGCTCCCACGGAGGCTCCCACATAGTCATGTACTCATCATAAACTGACCTGAACTTCAAATGTGCTTGTCTGGCCAGTCTCTGGTCAACCAAGTATATCAGTGGCATGGGGGTATTAGTATTTATGTATTGGGGCAACAAAAATACATTTGTTTCCGATTACCTGACGGACCCTATTTTGAACAATGACAATTAAAAAAAACAATAATAATAATATTTTTGGGATAGAATTATTTTATCAGCCTGTATTTTTGTGTGAACAGCCATTTTAGGGTAATTTGGCAGGGGTTTTTTCAAGTGAAATTTCCCAAAAAAATATCCCACCTTACCTACTCTATTT
This sequence comes from Flabesymbios commensalis, assembly GCA_964017125.1. Taxonomy (NCBI): domain Eukaryota; kingdom Metazoa; phylum Annelida; class Polychaeta; order Terebellida; family Flabelligeridae; genus Flabesymbios; species Flabesymbios commensalis. The sequence goes on along the minus strand of OZ024906.1, from coordinate 73,673,176 downwards.
GGGAAGGCAGTGTAATGGAAACAGAGGTTTTTATTTTTGGTCTGGTTATGCAGATCTTATTTATGTTTTGCACAGGTATATAAGCCTAGACCCATACAGTGGCCGACGAGCATTAAACTTTTAATTAACTTAATTGATTTCCCCTATTATTAGGGCCCACAAATCATCTCCACTACCACGCACCTCTACAACGGTTCAGCATACACGATAAGGGGGGGGGGGGGGCAATGATTGCCACTTGGGCCACATGGCCTTGAGGAGCGAACATAGGTGAGCGGCAGCTTCTCTAGTATCATCTATCTATGCCACGACCTGACGTGATCCTGACGCGTTTTTTATGAGGTCTTTGTCTGCGAATAATCAACAGGCTTCACACACACTGATATCCCTTGTACATTGCCATTTAACCGGTAACTTGACTCCGGTGACTTTTTCGTGAGAGCGATATCTGGGCGGCGCCACCTGCCGAGTAACGTAATAATAACCAACATTAGGCCAACATTGGTTTTCTTCGTCGTGAATTATATAATGCATATCAGGCGGATATCAAGATAATATCCTTGAGAGATCCGAGAAAAACTATCCACGACGGCCGCTGATTCTGAAACTTTTTATTTTTTGAGTCCGGTATAGCTAGTAGCCTAATACCATGCATGTACCTGTGTACTCCAGCATCTGATTTGGGTATGAGGGACTCATTTTTGTTGATAGTTTTGTATTTTGAATTTGATAACAAGGTGAAGCTAACACATTTTACATCACAAGGTGCGTTCTTGTTTTTGTGGAATGACGTTTCAGGCAGGATAAGACGTCAGGTTGTGACCCAAGGATATGCTGAAAGTAATCTTAAAATGGTTGATATTGCTTTGTACACTTCAAGTTTGAAGCTGTCCTGGATAAGACTTTTTCAAAGTAGTGCCAAATGGCAGTCACCATTCAATCATATGTTAAAAAAGCATCCATTCCTGTGGGATATGGCCACTCTGTATTATAAACATATTTTGCAGGACTCACACATAATACGTAGCCTTTTTAAAGAAAGTAGTTATTATGAATAATTTGTTCCATAGCGGTCAATACGGTTTTAGAAAGCACCACTCAACCGAATTGGCTGCTATGGAATTAATTGACAGAACAACACAAGATATGGATAGAGGAGAAACTCCTTTTGGCATATTCTTGGACCTCTCTAAAGCCTTTGTTACCCTGAATCACACAATACTCTTAAATAAACTAAATCATTACGGTATTAAACACTGTCCATTAAAACTTCTAGAAAGCTATCTCTGTAATAGATTACAATATGTAGAAGACGACAATATTAAGTCAGAATACATACCATTTACGGGAGTTCCTCAGGGTTCTATCTTGGCCCACTATTTTTTATTATTTATTTAAACGATATTTCTTTTTCAACTAAATTATTTAAATTCATTGTATACGCAGATGACACTACACTATTCGCTAATTTCAGCAATCTCAACAAAAATAACAAATTGAATAAAGAATTAGCAGATATGCTACTGATTGTAATATCTCAAACTGCTATGTATGCAGTATCAATTTGAACTAGTGAATTCTGCTCTGTGGAGCCAAACGGCAGGATCAGCCTATTTGTAAAGCAGGCAGATGCTGCCTTTTGGTTTTGCACGGCAGAATCAAAGTTTATTTTTTCATACTTGATTTTATATAACTACTACGTCTATATGTTAAACTTTATAGTAAAGCTATTATATTCGCTCACTTCACATGTATAGCTCATATGTTTACTACTCATAACTTTAAAATGTTATATGTTTATATAGATGATATCATGGGTGGCCTCCATGGTAGCGACCTTGTGGTCTTAATGGAGGTCTCCTAAACCACCCTGTAAATTTTATTTCACTCATCTTTCATTTACTATTTTTTTATAGTTGAATGAACACTTCTTCTTCTGAATGCAATAAAAGGTAGATTGTGCTTGAAAGACGTGGATAGGCACATCTCTGTTTAGTGTCTTTGAAAAAATCAAATCTATATAAATTTATACCACTGGCGGTGTAAGAAATTGAAAAAACAGCGAAATCAGTCGAAAAAAATAGCATGATGTCTGTCCTGTTAGCCCATAGAGCACTGAGCTAAGAAATATAAATTTTCAGCCACATGAAGTTGGGTCTCGCTACCGCGATCCACAACTTCAAATGACTGAAAATTTGTGTTATTTGTGAAATGTAAGTCCCAACATATATCTGTGTTTCAATATTGAAAGCATATTTAATTTTTAACAAAATTGATCATACAGGTGCCAATGAAAACTCGACATCAGTGTTCTAAGGGTTAGAAATCATTGCTACATTTAACCCTTTAACCGCCGGTGCCGCATATCTTCGGGTTTTTTTATTTTTTATTAGCACAATAAGTACCACCTTTTAAACATGTTAAAGATAAAATGTCATATCAATCGACAATATTTGAAAACAGTTCACCTCTATTTTGTCAAATCTGAATAATTATCACTCACTTGAAGTTGTGGATCGCGTCAGCGAGACACAACTTCAAGTGGGTGAAAATGCAGATTGAATAATTTAGCGGTTAAAGGGTTAATCCGAATCCTCCTAGTTCTTCCTTCTAAACAATTCATGAAAGTAGGGTGCTTTTCCTGCTTATTTACATGTTCATGTAACTAAAATACTTATTTACTTACGTGGATGTGTAAATCCATTTACTCGTTGTTTCGTACTTTCCTTTTTTTGGCAGTTTCGCAATTGCGTTGTTTCGCACTTTCGTACCGTTCGTTGTTTTGCGCTCTCGTTGTTTCGCAGTCTCGCACATTCATTTTTCGCACTCGTTGTTTCGTATTTTTATTGTCTCATACCTTCGTTGATTCGTACTTTCGTTATTTTGTAGTGTCTTTGTTTCGCACTTTCGTTGTTTGTTCCACCAAGTGATATAATTTTTAACAGAATGAAAGCATATTGATGTTTTTGCTGTCTACCATAAGATGGGTGAATCGACAACATGGAACACAACTTCAAACATGGAACACAATTGCTTAAAATGAGAGGATGTATTAAAACAGTAAAAAAACGTTAGCATTAAGTTTATCGCCCCAAAAAATGGTTTTGTTGCCAGAGGAAAAAACTTTGCAACCAACAAAAACCCTAGCACACCTCCCCACATGTCTAATGATGTGTCCCTAAAGTTGGTTGTTTTTAGTATAATTTGCCGTTATATAGATAAACTCATCGAAGGCATAGCCTAGTATCCACGACAATAAAGCGAATCAACTACCACAACTACATTCATTGAGTTTAAAAGATGGTAGTGGATATTGACAGGACAATTCTGTCAATAAACAATAAATATTTCTTATAGACAGGATATAATCTGACCAATCACGTATCTTCTTACAGTGTAAGCTAATTGTAGGCTAGCACACCTCAGAGCAAAAATGGCGACAAACCATTTGCAGTCGCTCACTGCATGCACGCTTGTAGTAAAAGAATCTTTTAGAAAATAGGCTGAATTTTAAAAGAAGTACACGTCATTTTTACAGCAAGAACATACAGCTTACGGTACAGTACGTAGCAAGCGTGCGGAGACGGTTAATATAATACAAGATGTTAGAAAATGCTACCCGTCTGACCACGTGTATGCGGTGTCCACCTCGTCGCCTCGGAGCTAAAGGATCCTATCTGACACTCGTTAGAGTGGCAGATAGGATCATTTAGCTCCGAGGCGACGACCTGTGTCCACCATGGGAAACTCAGACCACGAAGCTCAGGGATACCACCAGATCAATCGTGACTATATCAGTCTAATTCGCTATCTCAACAGTATCACCATAATCACACTTATAATACTCATTTAGGCCTACATATGGGATGGGTGGGGCGAGAGTGTTCATCCTGTCAGCAGTGGGCTGTATATTATCTATTGACAGGTCATTCTGTCAGCAGTGGGTGATATAATACCTTTTGGCAGGTCATTCTGCCAGCAGTGGTTAATGTAATAGTTATTGACAGGGCATTCTGTCAGCATTGGGTGGTCTAATACTTATTGACAGGTCATTCTATCAGCAGTGGGTGGCCTAATAGTTATTGACAGGTCATTCTGCCAGCATTGGCTAATCTAATACTTATTGACAGAACATTTTGTCAGCAGTGTGTGCCTTAATACTTATTGACAGGTCATTCTGTCAGCAGTGGGTGGTCTAATACTTATTGACAGGTCATTCTGTCAGCAGTGGTTAGCTCAATACTTATTAACAGAACATTTTGTCAGCAGTATGTGCCTTAATACTTATTGACAGGTCATTCTGTCAGCAGTGGGTGGTCTAATACTTATTGACAGGTCATTCTGTCAGCCATGGTTAGTTCAATACTTATTAACAGGTCATTCTGTCAGCAGTGGGTGGTCTGATACTTATTGACATGCCATTCTGTCAGCAGTAGGTGGTCTAATACTTATTGACAGGTTATATTGTCAGCAGTGAATACTTCAATACTTATTGATAGGTCAACAGTGGGTGGTCTAATACTTATTTACAGGTCATTATGTCAGCAGTGTGTGGTCTAGTTCTTATTAACAGGTCATTCTGTCAGCAGTGTATACTTCAACACTAATTGACAGGTAATCCTGTCAGCAGTGGATAGTTCAATACTTAATGACAGATCACTCTGTCAGTAGTGGGTGGTCTACTACTTATTGACAGGTCATCCTGTCAGCAATCGGTAATTTATTACTTATTGACAGGTCCTTCTGTCAACAGTGGGTGGTCGAACACTTATTGACAGGTCATTCTGTCTGCAGTGGGTGGTCTAATACTTATTGACAGATCAGTCTGTCTGCAGTCGATAATTTATTACGTAAGTCAACATGAATTTGAAATCGCCAGTAAAAGATAATTGTACGTGCTATAGACCTGATGAAAACGCAGCTGACATTTTTTTCGATGTATCATTTCAGAAAGCTGAAGTCATAGCCCATGGGTTCCCACCACTTTCCATCGAGCAGAATATACTGTGAACAACTTCCATAGCCATGTATATATGAATCCTTCTTAAAGCACAGTGACCAACATGATCCACCGTGTGCAGCAATATTTTGCCTTTATGAAACAGAAGATGAGATTATACAATGTAATTGGTTGAAATGTGATAATTGCAACCAATGGGTTTATCTGGAATGTGAAAGAACTCGGAATACACCCTCGTAGCTCCTACGTATGTGGGGTATGTGTACTGCATACTGCAGTGTAAATGTAAAGATCACACATATTAAACAGACTGTATGATCAAACGTTTCCAAATTAACAACAAGAGTAGAATATAGGAGCTATTCGTAGTTGGAGTAAAGTAACTCGATAAGTTTATGAATTATTATTATTATTTTTAGCAGATACATTAGACCTGTTATCAGGTCATTGATGTGCAGAGTTATATACGATTCTTTAACAGACGGATATATATATAATTTTATAAACATTTTATTACAGCGTTAATGTTTTACTTTTTGATAATTTATTCGCATTTGAAATTTATATAAAGATATGTTTTATGCATTTCTACTAATACAGCTCATGTGTTTAAATGTACCACATACATATATCCAAAGTGAAGTTTTTGCGCCTTATGACTACTTCAAGTTTAGGGGTATCCTACCATTTGAAATGCTAATATATACTAGTAATAATAATATTAGTTTGTTTCGGTGTTTTAAAAACGCTAATTAAAAGTCATCCAGTGAGCCGGTGAGAAGGCTACATTGTCATATGAATTCCTGAGTTTTTCTGGTAATATCACTTTTTTGTTCAAATTGTTGGATTTTCAAAATGTTGACCACAATTAATGCTGGCCACAGTGGAGGAATATTAGTGTTATGCATAGACCTATATATGGTTCACACAAATTTTAAATGGCAACGCGGCATAACGCCTTAGGCACTATAGGCATACAGCACCATTTAATTAAGGCGCAAAAAAGTAATTAATGTATCGTCCTCGTTACACTTTGGTTTGGAGCGGCGCATTTGATGGCGCTGCAAAATTTTTGTTAAAGGGACATGCCCAGGTCTAAAATAAATAAAAAATCTGTGATTTTATTTTGCCTTCTTAATATGACCATATGATGTAAATGTGTCCATATACTAGAACTGCAAAATGTTTTTAAGGTTTGGGCAGCGCACTTACCAGTTAGGCTAGATATAGAGACGAAATTCCCGTATTTCTTATTTTTGACATAGCTGTCAATAATTAGAAATCAGGAATTTCGTCTCTATATCTAGCCTAACTGGTAAGTGCGCAGCACAACAATTTATAAAAAAAAATGCAGTTCTAGTCTATGGGCATATTTACATCATGGTCATATTATAAAGCTAAAATAAAATCACCGATTTTTTTTATTATTTTAAACCTGGGCATTATTTAAAAAATAATCACGATTATATTCGTTTTTAATCTGTTTTGTTAGCAGGCTAAATCTATAATTATTAGGAATGAGATGAGTACATTGCTATTGTATGTTCCATAATAATTTTTAAAAATTGGTAATTTCCACCCACTTGAAGTTATGGGTCGCGGTAGCGAGACACATATTTCAAGTGTAGGACAATCTTAATTAGATAACTTGGGGTGTAAAGGGTTAATGTACATAATTTGTTGTTCTTTTTCAAAAATTTGTCATTGAAATCATAGTGGAAAAGTAGGACCAAAACGATCGCTCTTTCACCACTTGTAGTAAATACCCTCTAGTATACTGACCCTATTGGACCAGAAAAAGTGAAGCGATTTGAAACATAGCTTTAGACGTCTACTGCAGGAGATGGAACCTAAACTGAGTGCAAGGGTTGATATGGATTGGGGTTGTCCTTTGTTTGTCATATAAAGGTCATTTCAGATGGATCCCAGTTGCCCTTACATGGTGCATAGGCCCAATCCAACTTTCAAGTTATTTCAAAGTCATTTCAAGTCGAATCTATACGATGGTATAGGCCCATAAATCATCTGAAATATTCTGGGGGTGAGGGGATCAAGCCCTAAGACCTCCCACGTCGACCCCCTTTCAAAAATTCCGGATCCTCCCTTGCGGAATAATCTCATGTTTGTTGGATACTTTTTGATAGCCGCCGCACCATACCACAAACGAATCAGAAAGGAAATACCGGCATTAGCGCATGCAGTTTCACGTAGACTGTGGCTATGTTATTTGTAGCCTACCGTCACTGCACCGGAACTCGTAGTAAAAGGGTTAACATTGGTTAGGTCTACTGAAGCGTCTTGCAAACAGGGCGGGGGCCCTAGGTTAGTGGTTGGCACCGCTGCCTTTCACGCCAGAGTTCGGGGTTCGGTTCCCGGTCTCGGCGGTTTGAGAGAAACAAAAAATGTTTCTTCCCCATCCACGTGTGAAAGTCAGTATTGTGGGGAGCCTCCGTGACCGAGAGGTGGCGTGCTCGGCCTCAGACCGCCAGGGCTCGAATTTCGAATCCTGTGTCTGGAGGACAGTGTCATCTCAATCATCGCACCATCCTCAGGAGGTTCCCCTGGCCCAGTTTAGCTTATATGGCACAAAGGTGGCCTAAAAGCATTGTCCTGTCAATAGCCGCGGCCTTGAAAGATATAAAGTTTGCGTGCACATCTTCAAGTGGATGAAGATTTAAATGATGTAATTTTTAGCGCTTTGGGGGTTAAAATAATCTAATTGAATAGAGAATGCCAACATCCTTACAAATCGGCACGCTGGGAGCCTTAATTCGATATCAGTAACAGAAAATCACGTGGAACGGTGGAAGGGGTATACTTATATACACCGCCAGCCGCTAGGCACTGCTACTGGGCATGTTCTGTCTGGGAAAATACACAGCGCTCTGTGTAGGGTATATACTGCAGCAGCAACAGCCCAGCAAACACAAAACATTTGTATAGCATTTATGCAATGTCGGCTCAAGGTCTTCGACATTGGTCCAACATTGTATAAATGTAATACAAATGTTTTGTGTTTACTGAGATGGACAATGGAACAGTCCTGTTTAATCAAAGGAGCTCATTTGAATATGTAGGGTTGTTACTTTGAATAAGCAGGACTGTTCCATTTCAACAGTTCCATTTCATGTCCCTTTGTATTCTGAACCAGACGCCCGGACTTTGACGAAGGCAATCAAACATCTCCCTTTGTAGAGTGGCATTATTTGTCGTGTTGGTGTCAAAATATCGTATCCAATCCAATGATCACGATATGAATGCGGCTACTAGCAGCTACATAATTATCATATCATATTTAGTTACCTTGGCGGCTCAACATACACCATGCTGAATAGCCAATTTGACCTCTCCATACACTCGGTGCCGATACCCCTTTCCCACATTGCACGGATTATGCCATCCATTAATTAATTCAAAGATGCCATTAAAAATATGTTTGACATTCATAAATATAAATAACACTCTTTTTTAGGCATACGCATATCTGGATTCAGAAAAAATAGACCAGATAGATGTATATATCCAATTATTGCGATTTATTATGTCGTTTCCTTTTACCATGTTGAATAGTTTGTTTTGTTGTCCATTTTGATTATTTTATAATAAAGACATGCTTGAGCGTATGTGGAGAGACGACTGTTTACTCTACTGCAATTTGAGATGTATTATTGGAACGAGAATTCAATTATCTGTTATATGGTATATCGCATGTGCAGATTGGTTAACCAGAACATCAACGACATACGTTTACGTTAACCTACGCCCTAATTCTAGACAGGTCTTTTTACTGTTAAAATATCATCCCAACAAACACAAAACATTTTATATAACATTTGTACAACGTCGGCCCAACGTCTTCGACGTTGGGCCAACGTTGTACAAATGTTATACAAATGTTTTGTGTTTTCTGGGATTCTTATTGCTTTATGCCATGAGCGGACAAACTGTATGCCTATCATTACCATCAGTGACCCCTTCCCTAAACAACATAGCTCAATGCTCTGTGCGGCAGTTTACACCGCCACAATGGCTATGCTGTCACCTGCTGTGATTATTGTTCCCCTATCAGCGAGGAGCTACATGCATATTCATTAGTTGGATCATATATATATATATATATCATGTAGTAGGGGAACCGCGCTCTATTGCAGTTCAAGCGACAAATCTTTGCAACACAAACATTCATAAAGTATATCATTGTGTTGATTGTATTTGCTCATTTGCTGAGACAGCTGGCTAGAAGAGTTGGACGAAGTAACACAACACATGAAAAAACAATGGATTTTGCAGCTTCTCTAAATTCGACTGAAGAAGGACTCTTCACCAGTGGCTCAAATACGATCTCGGAAAGTCACGAAGACGCTTCACATTCTTCACCTGCAGGGGGTCTGTGGACCACAGAAACAATGTCTACACGAGCACCCATCGTCACGGACAGCCTTTGGGAGCAGGGCTTCATTGCCGGACTGTTCATGCTGTTCTGGCTTTATGTCAATGTATCAAACGGGATCCTCTTCTACGTGTTCCACAGAGAGTACTCGCTGCACACACCGCAGTTTATGGTTCTGGTATCATACATGGTGTGCGATACCTTATATTGTAACTTCACCCTACTCCTCATGGTGCCCATGGTGATAAGCAACAACATTCACGTCATGCCTGCCTCTCTATGTCGCATATTAGCAATAGCCTTTTCAAGCTGTTTCTTAGCATCTGTTCATCTGAACGCTCTACTTACATACGAGAGACATTGCTACTTTGTTACCCCGTTAATATACACAAGGAAATTCACAAGGTTTCGTATTTTCGCCACAGTTATAACCATATTTTTGTTTTCATTTGGCATGGGACTCGCTGTGGATTTGATAGAACCCAGGGTTGCAGTGGCCACCATCATGTCGTATCAAGTGACAGGTCTGGCAAGCCAAATAAGCAATGTAGTTTACGTCGTTTTCTACGTCATCCCTTCTGGTCTGATTAGCGTTATAACACTAATAAAGCTACGTCTTCTTATATCAAAACATACGGCTCAGGTACATCCTACCCAGTCCGATGTGATGAGCGAAGACCAGTCAGCAGTCAGCGGTATCATTGTAAAGCCTGTGAGAAAAGCCCTGAAGATGGTCGCTCTGGTATCGGGCTCATTCTGGCTGACCATTATGCCTGGCGTTTTGATAAGGATGTCTTTATCAGCTTCTGGTGTCACCTGGGCATACACGGATCAAAGAATCTCTCTGCCGCTCTTTGCACTATCCAGAACAAGCTACATGCTGATCACTGTTATGTCTAGTGTACTCAATCCCATCATTTATGTGTCTGTGCTGACCGAGGTCAGGGTGGCTGTCTGGAAGTGCATCGGTATCAAACGAAATAACTCTGTCATTCACAACTCAGCTTCTTGAGTCTCCTTTTGTGAAGATATTGTGAATTTTCTGAATTCGTCAATTTGTGGAGTCCACGATTTCTCCGAAACTAACGTTAACGCATTGTTTCAATGGGTTCCACTCAACTCGTACCCATGACAACTCGCTCCATGTCAACTCGTGCCCATGTCAGCTCGTACCCATCTCAACTCCTACCCGTGTCAACTCGTACCCATGTCAACTCGTACCACTAATAGATGTGAAGTCGTTTCCAACAACAAGGCAAGTATCATATGAAGATACAAACATCTAAAACTACAATGGTCGACGTGACAGCAGAATTGTGTTTATCATTTTGCTTCAAACTAGCGTCTGCTAAATCCATTTATCAACATATATATAGACTTGGACTTTAATATAATGATACATCACACAGCGATCGGAAATTGACAGTATATCAAGTGAAGTTATGAGAGTAAATTTTAACTTCCAAAACGATTTAAAGAAGCAAAATTGGGATCAACAAAACAACAACTTGACTTTGGATCTTTGACCTTGAAATGTGGATCTTGGGTATTAAAGAATTTTGTGCACTTTAGAAATAAATTATTTTGATAATGGATTGAACCTAAGCTTTTACGATACGAAATGTTGGAGAAACTGCGGAACGAGTAGCCTATAACGAGAATGCAGCGTTCTGGTATACAATCAGTCAGGTATTTTGATACTTTATTGTGCAAGCATTTGCAAAATAAAATCATGCTATGTGCATCTCATATGTTTGGAAACCGATCATGTTTAATAATAAAGAATTAGATGTAAATCAGCTGGCACCCGCAATAGTACGTAAAGCATCATTTTGGATGTTTTCAATTCTTGCAGTGTCAGCTTTGTTACAGCTGCTATACACCTTAACTCTTTAACCGCCAAATTATTTAATCTGAATTTTCACCCACTTGAAGTTGTGTCTCGCTGACGCGATCCACAACTTCAAGTGAGTGAAAATTATTCAGATTTAACAAAATGAAGGTCAACTGTTTTCAAATATTGTTGATTGATGTCACATTTTATCTTTACCTTTTTAAAAGGTGGTACCTAATGTGCTAATAAAAAATGAAAACTCGAATATATGCGGCACCGGCGGTTAAAGGGTTAATGAGAGTCTCCCTGACCACCTGTAATACAAAAAAACATTGCATGAAAATATATGTAAAGGTCAAATAAAAATGTCTGATTCTGATTCTATACACACTATTGCCAAATCCTAATATTCTAAATTATTGAACCAATAATTTTCTGGGTCAAGTCATAGGAATTGCGTCATTTCTGGCAGAGGGGAGATCTAATACTGTAAACTATACTACACCCGGCGGAAGTAATCTTTAAAAAATATCGGGGTTCACCTAGTGTACATAAAAAAATAACAACTAGTCTTTAGCATTCACCCCTCTGGAGTGAACACAAAACATTTTTATAACCCTTGTACAATGTACAAATTTGGTGCCCTCTAATTTTAAAAAAGCAAAACAAAAAAAAGCACACCTTTCTATATTTTTGTTACAAATTATTGCACGATTTCTGGTTTCTGCATGATTTGGATGTCTCTTGTTTTTTCTTATAAAAATGACCTTTTTTTGACCTTCAAATTTAAAATGGTTACCACCAACACTCAATTAAAAATGTTTTTCTATGAACGTGAACTATTATATCATAAACAACATTTATTTAATGAAAATCTAAAAAAAAGACTACGTAATACGGCAGATTAGGTTAAAAGGCATTCGAAACTGTGGTCAAGCAAAATTTATTCTAGCATGCTTTGATGTGCTTAGTATTTAGAGTAACGTCAATTTTTTAATAGTAAATATGTAAAATGACCTCCATCTTGGGGTTTACGATAAACTATAGATCAGACGATAAACGATAAAAATCAGAAATGTTTGTTTCGGCCCCAAAGTCATACAAATAAATAGATTGCGAAATTCCGTGCCACAAATAAAAAAAGAGGTTTAATTTACATTTCGATAGCCATTTTGTTTATTGTACATATCACATGAAGGTGAATTTCGCGGCCATGTTACCAGAAAAACGTCATCTTAGCGTCAACATATTCAGCAGTATGCTTATAGTGACAGTAAATACATCAAAAACGGCGGATGTCTTGAACTTAAAAGTCAAATAAAAGTCATTTCTTTCCAAAGACACAAGAAAAATTTTATCAATTACAAATATTGCAGAAACCATAAATTGTCCTATTATGTGAGACAAGCCATAAAAATATGGGGTTTTCTTAACATTTTGGTGGCCATTTTGTGTTTTGCTAATTTGAAGGTGAAGGTCGCCAAATATAGAATGTTATCCGACATCGTCAACATATTCAGCAGTATGCTTATAGTGACAGTAAATACATCAAAAACGGCGGATGTCTTGAACTTAAAAGTCAAATAAAAGTCATTTCTTTCCAAAGACACAAGAAAAATTTTATCAATTACAAATATTGCAGAAACCATAAATTGTCCTATTATGTGAGACAAACCATAAAAATATGGGGTTTTCTTAACATTTTGGTGGCCATTTTGTGTTTTGCTAATTTGAAGGTGAAGGTCGCCAAATATAGAATGTTATCCGACAGATTCGAATTCAGCGCACATGAATTATGTAAAAACAAGTATACACTAAAATCTAAAGCAAAGTTTCATGTTTCATATTTCGCCCCAGGCTAAATATGCATATTTTCATGAAAGGCTGCGATGTTCTTTCATTAACATTTTATAAATATAAATAACACACATTTTTAAGCACACACATATCTGGGTT
>OZ024906.1:73550036-73655036 GCA_964017125.1 Flabesymbios commensalis | reverse complement strand
TCGTGTAATGTGGGGATAATAAAATGAATGTTACAAAACAAATTCCGTGTTGCCCCTTTCAATCTTCAAAGGTTCATTTTGTCTTACCCACTCTTCTTCTACCACTTTTACCAAACAACGTCCGTAATCAGAGTGTATTTGCTCAAAGAAGAAAAAGAACACTTGCCACCTGTAATGCGTCAAATTTAAGCAGTGTTTAAATGGGGTAGTTTTACCCTTACAGCGCGGGCATCGACTTTAGAAGTTAGACTTTGACGTCAAAGTCTAACGTCTAAATCGATCCCCGTACTGCAAGATTAAAAATATTTATAATGGCCGTAGACCCATAACACAGGTATTCAAATGAATCGGATAGAGATAACTAAGACATTCATGATGATTTCAAATTGATAAAACCCTTTGGTCCTCATAGTTTATACAAATTTTAGCACTTTTTAGCACTTTAAGGATTTAGTGCTTATTGTGATCAGCCACGCGTGAATATACCTTCAGGCCGCATTGCTACACTTATCGGACCAAGTCTGGTACCCCCGACCAATGAAAGATTGGCTCAGACTGTCACATGACCGGATCAGCCAATCACCACAGTCATTCAGTTGTGATTCAAATTAGTAGTATCTTAGTTTATGAAACAGAAAAGTCACGGCTATCATATGCACTGTACTAAAACAAATCAATCTGGAAATTTTGACCTCACAAGCCTTTTTACGTGGCGAGTCACATTTATGATAGTAATCTTTAGGACGGCAGTTATGGTATTTCAGGACGTTTTTGGTAGCTTCGGCTTTCAACTGATATCAAAGATGTTGATACATTTTTAATTTCGGGTACTCATCGGGCAAAAATCTGCAACACCGGCAATTTTACAGAGCCGGAAGAGAAGTGCGCAAATTTTACGTCCAACCAAAAAAGTGTGTTATATGTTCAAATAGCTCATTATTTTTTTTAACCCAAATAGGTTTATTTTAAATCATAGTTCTAGAACATGTTTGAATCAAAACTAAAAAGATATTGCACACAAAATTCAGCTGATAGAGAAGTATTATGATTATTTACTGAAAAAAATATGGAAAATAGGTAAAATTAGTACCAACCTAAAGTTTTCTTATGCATTTGGCAATGATCGGATACAAAATATTTTATTTATATTGATATCAAATATATTAATATAGCTCAAAATTGGACTACTCATGCAGTGGACAATAATGTGAGATATGGTCAATTTTCCCGAGCCTGAAGAAAAGCGAGCAAATTTTACGTCTGACCAAAAAGCATGCAATATGTTCACATAATTCTCTTTTTTTTAATTCTAAATGTTTTTTTTTTAAGTAAACAATAGTTCTAGAACATATTTGATTCAAAATGAACATTTATACCATACAAAAACCAGTTGAGAGAAAAGTAGTTTCACTTTGACTTTACTGAAAAAAATATGCAAAATATGTAAAATTAAGGGTTAAAATACCAACTTAAAACTCTCTTTCGCATTTGGCAATGATCAGATACTAAATATTTCACATCCATGGAGGACCTTTGTTATTAGCTTTCCATTGATATCAACTAAATTGAAATAGCTCAAAATTTCACTATTCATTTGGCAAAAATGTGAGATACAGTCAATTTTCCCGAACCTGAAGAAACGTGCGCTAATTTTTATGTCTAAACAAAAAAGAAAAAAGTTTTATTCCAAATGGGTTGATTTTAAGTCAACAATTCTTCTAGAATATATTTGCATCAAAACTAAACATTTATACCAAACAAAAATCACCTGAGAGAAAAATATTTTGACTATTTACTGAAAAAGTATAAAAAAATAGGTACAATCAAGGGTTTAAATAGCAACCTAAAGCTCTCTTGCGCCTTTGTAAATGACCGAACACAAAATAGTTTACATCCACGTGAACGCATGTATCAGTAGCTTTCTACTGATAATAAATATTTTGATATAGCTCAGTGCGCCTCTGTGTGCGAAAGTGCGTAATATGCTTGATTTATCAAAATCGGACCAAAATCGCACATATACCATGTACATTTTTGGCCATATTTTAGTAAAGCAGCGGCACTTACCTGATCAACAGGTTGATTCTAGCCCCTGAATAGTCCAGCTATGTGAAAATAACAGTGGCTTAAATTCCCCTTCCGAGTGACACCTTTAATACCTCCAGCCACGTATTTTGGTCTCCATGATTTATACAAAAATATTTCATCGTTGTAAGGTTTAACATCCATTCACCGGGTGGCAGATCCCACAAATAGTGTCACACATAAAGATCACTCAACCCCAAAACCATGTTCCCGTGTACAATTTCTAACAAACAGTTTCATTATCAAATCAAATTCGCTTTGAAATACTGTCGAATATTAATAATAGTGAATGTCATGCGAATTTATTACTATGGCGAAATTCACAACTGTGACTCAGACTAAAAGGTTTTAGCCACAGTTTTCGAGATATTCGACAGCCATTTATTATACCCTCAATAATATAGGTTTTATTAAAATCAGCATCATTTCACGTACATTAACATTATCCTTAGATTTGGTAAAATGTTGTTGGCCTATTTCGGACTATGAATAATTCGCGATCGTCCTCCCTCGGGGCTTGTCCCTCACAGAGCGCAGATCGACTTAATATGTCAGATTCTGACGGCTAAAGTCGATCCCCACACTGAAAGAGTAAAATATCTATAATGGCCGTAGACCTATGACATAGGTATTGAAATGAAGCGGAAAGAGCTGACTAAGTAATTTATGATGATTTCAAATTGAAAAACCCTTCGGTCTCTATGGTTTTTATAAAAATATTTCAGCGATTTAATGGTTAATCCTCGGATAAAACTAGTTTTGATCTGTGGATGATAATCATGGCACGAGATGCTGATCCAATGTTGTCTTAATGTTGACGCTGGTACAGCATACCAACATCCCAGCAGACGTGTATTTCGGGATGTGTAACGACTCACAGATAAAGTTCAAAGGAAAAGAGCAAATGTAACTCGTACCTTTCGAAGAAATATCAGGATGAAGGCCAGGGAAGTACAGACCAATTTCCATACTTACGCATCTGAAAGATACTGGAGAGATATGTTCTAAACAGCAATAAGTTGTCATGTTTTGTTCAAAATGATGCAAATTTACAACTCTAGCTAGAATACTATTGATAGGTTCAGAGATGTCCCAAAGATATACTTTCAAATTGTATCTGAAACAGAGAGTAAAGAAAAATTGTTTAATTTGCTACCACACATGACAACAAATAAAAGTATACAGGACAATATCTAAATGACACATGAAGGCTTCCAGGTAGGTCTATATCTTTAGCACCATTACCATTTGCGCTATTCAGTATTCACCTGCCTTTAATCCCAGGCGTGCATACTGTACTGTACTCTACTCTGGATGATAGCTGACAAAATGTGTAACTCAGTGAACGCAATCAGATTGTTCTATGTTTGCTGACTGAAAGTTCCAAACCACAGGAATAGTACGCATCTATCAGCTTAAGACTTATATAAAGGAGGTTACCTATATAACCTCCTTGATTGTATTATACCTGGTTCTAATTGAGTCCCCCACGAAAATTGTTCCCATGATTGAGGCGAATACGAACAAAGAACGGTCTACAAACGCTATAATTTAGTTGGCAATGGTCCGGACAGTGTACTTGATACTTCCGGTGCGATTTATCATGTTAATTAACAAATACAGTGGGTTTTTTTGTATGGCCGTGATGAACCATATTTTATTTACACACCCTCAACTAGTTCCCGTAATCAAGCATACTTACCCGGCAGAGGTAGAGGGGACACCGTGATGACGTAGGCCATATTCAATATTCTACACTGCTGCCGTAGACTCACATGTTCGACAGAACATTCTATTCTAGTTGTTAAAAATAGCATACAGTCTATGACACAATTATCTGGATCGCATGCTTTTCGTTGATTTCTCAGTCAATTCTGAACCGATTTCCTAAAGTTATATGCAGATTTTCAAAAGTTAGCCATTTTGACATGTAATAAAATTCCAGAATTAGCGTAATTGGTTTATAGAGGAACGTCATATTTCCAATTTACTACATGTCAAATGATCTAACTTTTGCAATTCTGCATATAACTTTACAAAAATTTTACCGATGTTAGGACATGACTAGAAAATGTCTTGTGCAAAATTTCAAGGAAATCGGTTCAGAATTGACGGAGAAATCGACGAAAAACATGCGCTCCAGATAATTGTGTCATAGGCTGTAGTAACAAACATGTTGATGTATAACATATTATTATTATTTCGTATTTCCATTATTGGTTTATTGTCCAAAGAGAGACTGCTTGGATGGCCCTCCGAGAAAATTATATTTGAATACCATACACCCTGACTATTGACAAATCAGAATTCGGGCACCAAATGGATATTGTGGTTTAATATTTAACATATTTTTTGAAGAATCGTCCATATAGCAGCATACATTAATACGTGGGGAATGAAGTTCATTGTTGTGATCATTATTACAATACTTTGACGTGCAAAGCTAAAAGCAGTATATGTTCTCCTGCAAAGTAAGCAATACACTATCTTTCGGTTTTGCAGCACTGTCGTGTGATGTCGGTCAAAACAGCCAATGGCAATTAGATGTGTGATAGATGACATATCATTATTTTCTGTATGGGATATCCGTGAGCAGGAGACTTTTTCTACGTTGGCCCAACATTAGCCCGGTCAAAGTCTCACTTTTTGCTAGGATTGCATGACAAGCATGTTAGTAAACTGGCCGTCATTTTGTCACATACAGTTTACGCTGGTAGGGCGGTATAACCCAGTAAACACAAAACATTTGCATAACATTTGTACAATGTTGGACCAACGTCGAAGACGTTGGGCCGACGTTGTACAAATGGTATACAAATGTTTTGTGTTTGCTGAGAATGACCGATCCCAAGCTGCATCATCAGCGATTATCTCTAAACCCTTTTAGTGCGGGCCCCGAGATATCTCGGGGCAAAAAAATGTCCCGCTTTCGCGGATCCCGAGATATCTCGGGGCAGAGTGTGTTTTTCAGTATTTTTGTCTGTAAAATCAATGTGCTCCGACTTACATGTGGGAGAACTTGGTTAGGCTGATAAAAATGTGTTTCTCTTTTCATTGTGCATGGATAGCACCCCAAAATAATATCTGGGCGGATTTAGAGCTTTCTTTTAGAGTGAAAAATTCAAAACGGCCGCTATGAAATCAATAAAATTAGCATAACTTTGAGTCCTTCTTAATAATTAAGACAGAGACTTGATATTTTAAACTACCATATGTTTGTCATAAAGGAATACAAAACGATACCGTCTTTTGGTATCATTATCATACCTAAGATGCGACATAGATTACATTTATCGCAGTAGTTCTGATTGCATAGCTGCACACTTATTCATTACGCATTTAGTGCACATCACACATAAACTGATAAGCGTGACATTTTACATGACATCCATATAACCTTCACGTTTCTTTTTGGGCGGGATCCATGCAATAAAACACAACCTCAATCCGAGTCAACCTCTACAACCAAGTATGTATCAATTTTTTGCGATGTAAGCCAAACCAGATGGGAAAACATGGGGGTATTACCCCTCCCAATATTAGCAATGCCATAGATTTCCTAAAAATGTGTGTTGAAACTAGAAAGATTTGTTCGGAAACGAACACGAAAGCAGCCCACCGTTTTCGACAGTCGGCCATCCCAATTTTGATATAGATCAGCAAACTTTCTCAAGGTATATTGTATATTACCGCTTTAGCTATTATGCAAGATTTTCAAGATAATGAGAAAAAGACAATTAAAAATGACCGCTAGTTGGCCATTTTAAATTTCATTTCTTCAAAATTTATCATGGGTTATCCTTGTGTGAGTCCTCACATTTTGTTCAATATATGCAGGGTCCAGCTATTTTGCTTTGTTTTAGAGTTACGTGAATATCACAAAATTACTCTAATTTAAAATGACCGCTAAGCAGCCATTTTAAAATCGTTTGCTTCCAAAACTTAATCAGGTCCTTGGCTGACATTGCTGTGCATATTTGCCAAATAAAAAACTGGAAACTTTTTCCTGAAACGCGCTAACGAGTATTTCTTTGTTAGTGGGCCTGTTAATTAAAGAGTTGATTATATAGGAATCAAAATGTCACCGAAAATCCCCCGGTGGTATGTGATGGCTATGTAAAGTATGAGGAAGCAGAAGTTCATAGATCAGCTATCATGCAAGATTTCCGAGATAATGATATTTGCCAGTTCGACCTTGAAATGACCTTGATGTGACCTTGAAATGACCTTGGTGTTATGCACCAGTAAAGCACAACACGTTCGCAGGTTAATATTTGCATAAAAGCCAAGATCCTGATGGTGTCTTCAGACAAATCTGACATTACGAAATATTCTGATTTATTTCAATCCCCCTCCTCAGGAATTCAGCGTTGGGAATGCAGGTATGCCCAGGAGTTCAGCATTAAAAGGGTTAAAATCACTGAAATACTTGTATACAAATCATGGAGACCAAAGGGGTTTTTTTAATTTAAAATCATAAATGTCTTAGTTGGCTCTTTCCGCTTCATTTGAATGTAATTATGGTTATAAATATTTTAATTCAGATCCTGTCGTCTAAAGTCCATCCCCGGGCTGTGAAGGTTCAAGAGATTAATTACAACATTCCAATTCGGATCACGTACAGCTCCAAATATTCGTGTAAAGTGTATTTTATTTTATTTTATTTAGCTTTTGACCAATACATTTATATATTTAAAAACAGATACAAAAAATAATATACACATTGTATCATTAAAATGCGCTAGAACAGGCTTATAGAAGCCTCTGCAAGCTAGGCAGCAACTATATATTTATACTATCTATGTACAAAAAGTATAAGCAAAAAGTATAAAAAATAATATACATAATAATATGAGTTTCCCGCGCCAAAACCAGAGATAAAATAACTACATATTATTATAAATAGTAGCGTATGTTCTTTACTATGCATATAGATACTTTTATGAATTCCCATGAGTGTGTGATTTAAAATCGTTCAACATCTTCATGAACAATAACTGATGTATAATATAAGTTCTTAAACTCTCTTGGTGAAGCATCATGACCTTTCATGAACATCTCCCAGCATTTCATAATTTTCACTCCGCTTTTGGAAGTTCTGTCAACATACTGCAATAATTGTTCAGGTATGGGACGGGAAATGCTTTGAATAGAAAAATATTACAATGTGATCTATGGTTGAGTGTCAACGTTGCACTCAATACTCTGACGAGGTATGACAACAAAAAATAAACAGATAACGCATAATAATATATTACGATACAATCATGTTGAGAGACGCATCTAACTTTGCGCGGCCATTAGCCTTTATAGCGCGGGTAAAAACACCCTCTGTTCTCCATGGTTTATACAGCATTGTGAGGGTTAACCCTTTAACCGCCAAATTATTCAATCTTAATTTTCGCTCACTTGAAGTTGTGTCTCGCTGACGCGATCCACAACTTCAAGTGAGTGAAAATTATTCAGATTCGACGAAATGGAGGTCAACCGTTTTCAAATATTGCTGATTGATGTCACATTTTATCTTTGACATGTTTAAAAGGTGGAAATGAAAACCCGAATATATGCGGCACCGGCGGTTAAAGGGTTAAAGCTGTGTTTTTTATTAAAAAGTAACGTACACCGCAACACTCACCACCCCAAGTCAACAATATTTTTTGTTATCTAACTTTACAGATAAACAACACCGTCGTGCTGACAGATGAACATGGTTCTAAGTGGTTGGTTTTGGGGTCGGTTTCAGGGGCGTATTTAGGGGGAAGGGGCATTGGGCCATGCACCCTTTTTAACAAAATGAAATATTAACCTTCCAAACTGCTGAAAATTAACATGAGGCGATCTAAAATCTTAAAACCTGTGAGCTTCTGGGGGTCTTGATCGGCCCTCCGACCGCCTGTCGTTTGGCTCCCCCTCATTTTTTTCTAGATATATCCCTGATCGGTTTTTACCGTAAGAACGACGACGCACAAATATGAGGGGTGTGAAAATTCCCAGCAAACACGAGATGCGAACCAACTTGTAGCCAGCCTCTTATTGCGAGGCTGTATACACGGACGTGATGGCGACGTGTCCAAACAAATCCATGTTAGCACTTTATATAAATAACACGTTTCCCGGCTAGTAGGCACACAGCTAATAGTCTTCTTATCAGGTCACTTCTTGCGAAATATTGAAGCATATGGGAGCATTGTGCGTTGGACTATCCTGATTATTGCTTCTTTGTCATTATATTGTTTCTTGGAAATAAATAATTTGCAGACTCAAGCGAAACCGAAATCAAACTTTGGATTTAGCACAAATCTGAAGCTTCGTGAATTTTTAAGGAATCACATAATATCCTAGTTGTCATCGATATGTCTTTCTGGGCTCCTCTTGTCTTCATAGTCCTGTTCAATTGTAGAATGGTCACTGGAGAACAAGAACCGGATACAGGTGGGTGTCTGCGTTTCGGCTTCAGGTTTTTGGCCGTTGCTATGATATAAAACAGAAAAAGGTTTTAAAGTTATAAGATAATAAAATTATAATAAGAAATTTAGGTAGGATTTATAGATTAGACAAAAAAGTATTTTTGTTGTTCCATTATCTGATTAACGTCAGGAAGGGGTTCGTATGAAAATCCTCCGATCAGTTCACAATTCAATTTGAAAAAAACAATGCACTCCATCATAAAAAATGGTTTATTATTATTGTCTCAAACAAATACATATCAACCCTAATGTTATAATAATAAGATATCTCTATCTTGAACTTTTTCCCATGCTACTTTGGACACATAAGTCTTTTCGGGCCCGCCAAATTGACGTTATCTTTCAAATTAAAAATAAGCGGTTTTATCAGGATGGAAAGTTCAAACTTGCCTGCATTAAATACTCTTACCCATCATATCTACATTTTAAAATGTCTCCGCCGTGATTTACTTTGAGAGACCATCAAAAGAAATAAAACAAAAAGTTCCAGTTTCTC
This sequence comes from Flabesymbios commensalis, assembly GCA_964017125.1. Lineage (NCBI taxonomy): Eukaryota > Metazoa > Annelida > Polychaeta > Terebellida > Flabelligeridae > Flabesymbios > Flabesymbios commensalis. Next base: position 73,645,988 of record OZ024906.1, on the reverse strand, counting down.
GTTAAATTTTATATTGTAAAACAACGTTTTCAAAATAACTACCGGGTAGGCCTATACAAATTTCAACCACCATATTTTTTGTTTTCTTCAGCCACCGTTGATTGCTGAATCTGATCGGTTCTAATTGTTGGAGGATGTATAAAGAAAAAGACAGAGAGTCTTATTATATTCAAAATGCTAATAGAGTAGATATAGCAAATAGAGGCGTAACTTTTCGTGATCACGACTTAGAGTGAGCAATGACCAGAAAACGGGTATCTGAAAAAGTGATTTAAAATCCCAAGCACTTTTGACAACGTCATGCATTTTCAATTATTATTGTTTGTTGTTTGTACTGCTTGAAACAACAAACAAACAGCCGTGAGAAACAATAGTCCAGCTCGAACACTTAATTTGTCAACACATATCTCTACCAAGGCGGACCCTTTCATTGCTCAGATACCCATTTCTGGCATGATTATATGAAGTAATTAAGCTCAGGCTTAAGATGTCATCAAATAGTGAGAACCCTATTGCACTAAATAAGTATCTTGATTATTTAAACAGTTTAACCGTAATCTTGCTAAGTTAATTTATTCAAATTTTCAACCACTTGAGGTTGTGTCTCCCTACCGCGATCCACAACCTCAAGTGGGTGAAAATTACTCATATTTGTTTAATTTGGGATCAAATATCTACAAATATTGATGTTTAAACCACATGCACCTGAAATGGACGAGTGATGAATTGCATCTCAATCCAAGAAGTGAGAGTCAATTCATCACTCATCCATTTCAGGTGCCTGTGATTTAAACGATCATTTCACTCCCAATAACAGTGGTTTAATCGGCTAAACAACGACTATTGTCGTGATTAGCAGGCAAAAGGTAAATTGAGAATGCCACCAGGTAGTCTGTGAGATGAACCACTTTTAATTACGTGTCTGAGCCCAAAAGGTTTGAAGATTGTTTCTAACTCAGAATTTCATGCTGATTCTGAAAACCCAATTCTTAAATGCCGCAGACGCTGCGTTTCCTCAGAAAATGACATTTTATGACTTTTTTCGTGTTTTTTTATATAAAAATTGTAAAATCGCTATTTTAATCCATGACATTGTTTAAATATATCTCCATGAGCACATGTGGTGCCAAATTAAACTGTCTGATACATGTGATCCAATAATAAGACAAAAACATATCTTTTTAACCCTTTAAGCGCTAGGACGGACTTTAGACGTCAGAATCTGACGTCTAAAGTCGGTCTCCGCACTGAAATATTTAAAATATTTGATAATGAGCGTAGACCCACAGGTATTCAAATCTAAAGGAGCTATCTAAGACATTAATAACGACTTCAAGTTGAAAAAAAATCCTTTGGTCTCCATAGTTTATGCAAAATTATGGCATTTTAAGGGTTAATATAAATCATCAAACGTAGTAAAAATTTGCATAAATTGTGAATCAAACTTATATGTGATCCTTATGTTCCTATTTTTTGTGAATTTATCTCTGTTTTGATATTAGGCTAATCAATGTCATGCAGATGAAAATCACTATAATTTATATAATTTAACCCTTTCAGCGCTGGGACCAACTTTAGACATTATGATCGGATTTTACTCCATGACACCATTCAAATTACATCTACATGGGCATATACCGCGGTACCAAATTAAACTTATTAACCAACACATTACGATTATTATATACATAGGGATTTCAAAATATACAGTATATACCTATATAATATGTACGTTTAGTTGAACAATGTTTTTATTTCCTTTCAACCTAAACAGAAATGTTGAAAAGTCAATTATTATATCATTTTTTATCTTTATATTTGCATTACTAGTTTATCATGCACATTTATAACAGTCTTCATATCTTGTCCCCTTGGAGTTAGAAGGTACTAAACTGCCACTTTGTAAAGTGCAATTTAGCACCTTCTAACTCCGATGTATTATTGTTTTTAACATAGAAAATGAAAGCAAACGTAGATAGCTGTATGCATTGTAATAAAGATTGATATTTATATACTGGTCCGAATTAGATTGTTTGTCACTATCACTATCATATTCATCATTTGATGAGTAATAGAGTTTATCATCACCATCATCGTCACCCAGGAACTACCCATTTCCAATTGTACTATATTGCATGGGCTCTGGCGACAATGCATTTTTCCAGATTGAAGTCACAAGATTAGTACGTTTATTTTTTCTAGCAGTAGGCCTACTGAGCTACTAGGGGGGGGGGAGGGGAGAACTGGGATTTGTTCCCTTGAGTTTATAAAGTGGGTGGGACTCGCTTTTCGGGGCAAAATAGTGATTGAAAAGCACCTGTCTTGCTTTGTTGTCTGAAACAAGTCTTCTAAGTGTTAAAAACAACAACCTTGGAGTTAGAAGGTGCTAAACTGCCACTTTGTAAAGTGGCAGTTTAGCACCTAATTCTAACTCCAAAGGGACGAGATATGAAGACTGTTATAAATGTGCATGATAAACTACGAATGCCAATAGAAAGATAAACAATGATATAATAATTGACTTTCAACATTTCTGTTTAGATTGAAAGGAAAAAAATAAAAATTGCTCAACTAAACGCACATATTATATTGGTATATACTGTATATCCTAAAATCCCTGTGTACATTATAATCGTAATGTGTTGGTCAATAAGTTAATTTGGTAGCGTAGATGCCCAGGTAGATGTATTTTGAAAGGTGTCATGGACTAAAATTCGATTCTGCCGTCCAAAGTTGGTCCCAACGCTGAAAGGGTTAAATTATATAAATGCTTGTGATTTGCATCTGCATGACATTGATTAGCCTAATATTACAACAGAGATAAGACAAACAATAGTAACATAAGGATAACTTATACGGTTAACTCGCAATTTATGCAAATTTGTACTACGTTTGATGATTTATTTTAACCCTTATGATGCTGAAATATTTTTGCATAAACTATGGAGACTAAAGGTTTTTTCAATTTGACGTCGTCATTAATGTCTTAGTTACCTCTTTTACATTTGAATACGTATGGGTCTACACCCACGATAAATATTTTAAATATTTCAGTACGAAGACCGACTTTAGACGTCAGATTCTGACGTCTAAAGTCCGTCCTAGCGCTTAAAGGGTTAAAAACATATGTTTTTGTCTTATCATTGGATCACATGTATCAGACAGTTTAATTTGGCACCACATGTGCTTATGGAGATACATTTAAACAGTGTCATGGGTGAAAATAACGATTTTACAATTTTTATATAAAAAACACACAAAAAAGTCATAAAATGCCATTTTGTGAGAAAACGCAGCCTCTGCGGCATTTAAGCAATGGGTTTTCAGAATCAGCACGAAAATCTGAGTTAGAAACAATCTTCAAACCTTTTGGGCTCAGACACGTAATTAAAAGTGGTTCATCTCACAGTCTAAGGTGGTGGGATGGGAAACAAACCCTTACATGAGGTTATTTTAATGCACATCTGTTTCCAGGCAACCCCACCATAGCGGGACAGCTGAGTGAGTTGAAGACGATGCTGAGTGGCCTCTTGGCTGAAAGAGAAAATGACATGCAGAATCTGTTGGAGCAGTTCAGTCGCCATCGAGCGATAATGGAACACATGCAGGCGCGGCTGGTAGAGAGGGACCGTCTACTGCAGGAGAGCGTTCAGGAGATTATGTATAACACCATCAACTCTACAAGCATGACCAGATCAAATTTACAGAAACTGGTACAGGAGATGGTGCCAACTGATCTTCAGCAACGATTCATGCTCGACGAGCCCGGTACAGTAACATTGATCGATCTGAATATCATGTCTCATTTATCGTCTCTCTGGATATGAAAAGGGCAGATACACCCTTTCATACTCTTGAAATGAGCCAATTCTGATAATTCTGTGTACTTGGCAAGTGCATGTGAAGTGAGACAAGCTCCAACTTAGATAATAGACCAGCCACAAGCGTGCAGTGTAGTGCAAATCATGTTGTATGCCTAATTCAAGTGAGAGTAAATAATTTAATTGCAATCTTATTTTAACAAATATCCCAGTAAAGCTCATCTCGGTAAGTTTATACCGTTTAAAAAAGTATCACTGAATTTCAGCTCTTACATAGCCTATGTCACGTACATGTATATAGTATGCTTCTAATGGTCCCGTTCCCCTCATTCAGCTCCTTATTCATTCATTCATTTATTCATTCATTCATTCATTCATTCATTCATTCATTCATTCATTCATTCATTCATTCATTCATTCATTCATTCATTTATTCATTCATTCATTCATTCATTCATTCATTCATTCATTTATTCATTCATTCATTCATTCATTCATTAATTCATTCATTCATTCATTCATTCATTCTTTCATTTATTCATTCATTCATTCATTCATTCATTCATTCATTCATTCATTCATTCATTCATTCATTCATTTATTCATTCATTCATTCATTCATTCATTCATTCATTCATTAATTCATACCCTAATTCATTTATTCATACTTTAATTCATTCATTCATTAATTCATTCATTCATTATACTAGTTGCAACAAGGACCATATTTTATACATTTAACAAAAATTGTATCAGGTCTATTTATTAAATTACAAAGAACGATGTGAAATTATTAATCTTTTACCACTTTCGTTTCGAAGAGAAATGGCAGATAATAAATTGCTTTACAAGTCCATGTATAAGACCAATTTTTCAAATAATGTTTCTGAACTAGTCAAAACTTATATACCAAACCCACGTCTTCGCTCAAGCCGTAAAGGTCTGCTTTTGCAACCTCAGCAGCTGAGAACAGAGAAGTATAAGGGGTTTTACACCAATAGAATTGTTACATTATTGAACCAGTTACCACCAACGGTGTCCACCTTTTTAGTCAGAAGGCCCGTTAGTCAGAAGGCCCATTAGTCAGAAGGCCCGTTAGTCAGAAGGCAGGTTAGTCAGAATATAAGTAAAGATGATTAGTGAGAAGGCCCGCTTGTCAGAAGGCCCGTTAGTCAGAAGGCCCGTTAGTCAGAGAGTCAGACAATTACCTCATCGAAATCATCTCATTTGTGAACAAACCTGTGACCAGTTTTTTATATCTATTTATTTATTTTTACCAGTAACAACGCCTAGCACTTTCATAAGGGTAGCGCTACTCATTATGTTTTTGAACCTAATGTTGCTGACATATTTCACAGCTTCAAGTGAATGAAAAATACCCATAATAATTGGATAAAGTGGTTATCGTAGGCAGCAATGTACACTCCATGTCTTTGAACAGTTTGGAAAATGTAGATATGAACAAGCAATATGATCAACATACTGCTTCAAACGCGAGTACCTGAATATTATTTTGAAACTTGCTGAGAAAAAATGGTTGAGATAACAAGATTCTGCTGAGAGGCTATAATGGTATTCAAATTTTGCGCTGGTCTTAATTAGCACGGTAATAATATATACTGCAATAACATTACATAACTTGCTTAGGTAAACTTCACTTTCTCGAATATGAACCAATCTTTTCCACACAAAAGAGTCGACAAATAATGCTAGTTATCAGAATATTTGGACAAACAATTTATTATTTATTTTGAGCAGAATGATACATTTTTCAACGCTTGACATAAGTTAAACAGATGGCTACAAACTTAACACCATTTGAGAAATCTTGTGGGGTTTTCTCATGACACTCTTATCACATTTATTTCAGTAAAGTCTATTACAGTTTATATATGCAAAACAAGTATAGTGCTGAAAAAATTAAAGCGCACTCATTGCTGAAAATAACCCAACCAAACAACCAACCAGTCATCAGGTCATCAATAATGCTAGTTTTTAATATAAATGTACGAGCTACAAACCGCCAGTTAATTTTTTTTCAAGATCATACCAAGATCATATCGACTTATTAACAACTAATACTAATAGGCGAAAGTATATACGAATGTCTCAGAGACCCAACATTTGATCTCTGTGGGGTTATACAGATTTTAATTTCAGTTGTGCAATTTGTTTGTGTATACCTTTTTTACATTAAAATTTTCATGGCTGTTTTTCTCCCTCAAACTATTTATTAAAGTACCGAATTTTTTGAAAAACACGTGGACACTTGGTCGGCATTTTCTAAGTATCCTTGAATAATTATTTTTTCCACAACTCTCAACCTTTTTTTATCAATAGCTGGACAATAAACGTTTTAATCAAAATATTATAGCAACCCGCCCAATACCACTCTCCCCACTCCACATGCCCATATATCAACTGGAGCGTCTCCTAGCATTGTGCACTGCCCAATGAACAAATTCAGACAATTTCATTGGTCACAGGAAGGGGGGGGGGGAACTTGGTGTGTTGACAGCCTTTCATAAAATGTTATAAATGACAATACTATCAAATTAATATGACTTTTAATTATATCTTGCAGATCAAAAGGACAGAATGTTCTGACTCACGGGCCTTCTGACAAAAAAGCCTAACTGATTTTCTGACTAACGGGCCTTCTGACTAACGGGTCTTCTGACTAACGGGCCTTCTGACTAATGGGCCTTCTGACTAGCGGGCCTTCTGACTAAAGGGCCTTCTGACTAACGGGCCTTCTGACTAACGGGCCTTCTGACTATAAGAGTGTCACCAAAACACCACCACCAACAATGCGAGTGGATCAGTCATTTAGTGCTTTTGTTGATGAGCTAGAAGTTTTCTCTTTAAAGAAGTTCAACCCAGTAAGCACAAAACATTTGTATAACATTTGTAGAATGTTGGACCAGCGTCGAAGACGTTGGGCCGACGTTGTACAAATGTTATACAAATGTTTTGTGTTTACTGGGAAGGACACTTTTATGTGCAATAATGTCTTCTCATGGACAAGCACTTGCCGTTGTCAGGCGTGTGCGTGTTTTTAATTTATGTTTATGATTATACCTTTACTTATTACTGACATACGTTTGTATTCAATTTACTTTTATTATCTTAATTTAATCTAACGCATACTTCTTTACATAAGTTAAACAGATGGCTACAAACTCAACACCATCTTATTATCATACCCTTATGCTACTTTTATCTAGCATACTTTTTAAAGTACAGTAGTTGTGTATATTACACACTTCTATACATATGTTTATTACCATATTTTATACTAGTTTATATAATATACTTTTTAAGCATAGATGTATCTATTTGTATGGATGTCAGACGCATTGGGTGTTGGTTACCTGTAGTGACATCCCTTGCATATATTTTTACAGTATATATGTCATGTACTATTATTTTGTAAGTGATTTAAAATATTTTACAATAAGTGTATTGTATGCATCAGGTCAAATAAATAAAGGTCCACTATTGAAATAATCGTCAGTGACTGATGAGGGTGATTGTGATCATTTGTCTTCTTATTAAGAGGATCTTCCTGCTGACTGTGCAGACTTACAAGCCTCAGGCCAGGACAGTAGTGGTGTTTATAAAATAGTGTTGCCTCAGTCTGGCAGAGAGACACAGGTGTACTGCGACATGTCCACAGACGGCGGAGGATGGCTGGTGAGTAGTACCAGCAAACACGGCACGTCGACCCGATGCTGGGCTAATGTTGGCCCAGCGTCGTAGACGGTGGGCCAACATTAGCCCTGCATTGGGTCAACATGTCGTGTTTGCTGAATGATGTTGAACCAGTTCTAGGCTAATGTTGGCCCAGCATTGAGTCAACGTGTCGTGTTTGGGTAACAGCAAAACAACATAATTATGTTGAACACCAGTGCTGAGTTAAAGTTGGTCCAGCATCGCAGACGATGGGCCGACATCAACTCAACTTTGGTTCAGGGATGTTGTGCCTGAGTAAGGCCAGAAACCAGTCTCTTATGTTGTGATCGACCAGCCTCACTTTGGCTCAGTTTTAAATCTCCTCTCCTATTGCCCAACAGCGGACTTAAAGCGACTCAATCATTTGGCTCAATTATTTTGGCTTCTTAATATGACCATATGATGTAAACATGTCCATAGACGATACTGCAAAAGTTTTTTTTAATTTTTGCTTTGCGCATTTACCAGTTAGGCTAGATATAGAGACGAAATTCCCATATTTCACATTTTGGACATGCATGTCCGAAATAAGAAATCAGCCAACAGGCCAAACATATGTATTAAAGAGGTCAGGTGAGCAAGAGGGGATTCTGAGATCTCGCTGATGAATTGAGGCCATGGTGTAGTAGTCCCAGAAATACACCACACGTTAAACTAATTTTGGGATAGCGTCGCAGACAGTGGACTAACATTAAATCCACATTGGATCAGTGTGTCATGTTTGTGTTTGTTGCTCTTTGTGGGTACATGCAAAGTCTTGTTAGTTGTTAGAGACACGAATCAAAACTTACATTATTTAATAATAGTTATTAATATACAATAATCACAGTATAGAATTACATTGGACATGCGCAGCCCTCCCCGGTACCCTATGCTAAATGTGTAGCAGGAGGGATACACCACTCGCAGCTGTAAACAAAAACAAAAACATAGCGTCATCACGTTGCCAGCTTTAAAATGTCGGTTGCTAATCTGTGTGAGTGGTGTATCCATTTAAAAAAATTAAAACAAATAGGGCCTAAATCAAATTGTCTGAACATCTTCGCGCATTTATACCCTTTTTCTGGTTGATGATTTTCTCAAAGAAAGCAAAGAAACCTTCGAGAGACAATATTGGTTGTCCTACCATGCAAAACGATAACCAGACATGTTTAGTAATTTGTGAATTGATTGATCAATCCATGAAACGTCGGCTTTATTTAGACTAGATACTTGCTTATAAATTTAAACTATCATATTCTTACGTTCATAATAGCAGGTCGAATGTTGCAGGTATTTCAGCGACGAATTACTGGCGAGGAGGATTTTTACAAAGACTATGCCAGTTACGTGAACGGATTTGGAAATCCAGAGAGTGATTATTGGCTGGGTAAGTGAAGAAGGTCAAGGGTTCCAGCAAACACGAGACGTTGGGCCAGTGTTGGTTTGATGTTGGGCCAGCGTCGCAGACGGTGGCCCAACATCAAACCAGCATTGGCCCAACTTCTCGTAATTGCTGATATCCGACAACATTTTATCCATTTTCCCTATTGAATCCCATATTGTCAAATCCTGAACAACATCTCGTGTTTTTCCGCTGCGATACAGGTTTGGACGCTCTGCACAGCATCACATCCGTGAAGGAGTATGAGATGAGGGTGGACATGACGACGAATTTGGCGGGACTCCACGGGTTCGCTCATTACTCGTCCGTGAGACTGGACGGTCCGGAGGACGGGTACGCTCTGATACTGGGCGCGTACACAGGAGGAAACGCAGGTATAGTGTACACGTGATACTTAAATTTATCCGGAGGTGGATCCAGAACTTAAAGAAAGGGGCGGTCCGATGAAAGGTAGTTTGGCTTCGGGGGGGGGGGGGGTAATAAATTCAGGTGTTGAACAATCATTTTTTTAGTAGGGTTTTGGGGAAATATAGAGCGATCTTTACGCAATTTAGTTTTTGAAAAAGAGGGAAGGTCAACCTCGAACTACACCCCAACCTCCTCTCCCCCAAAGGCAGTATCTGCTTACTTTACAATAAGCTGTGCCTTTTGGCTTTGCCGGATACTGCCGTAAAACACCATGCAGAAGTAAAAAAAGTAACCAGTAACCGTAGTACTGTTTCTGGGTAATATTTCAGGTGACACCTACATCTTATCAAATAAATCATGTGATGTCAAAATGCAGTAACTGCTTACTTTTCAAGTAAGCATTTTGCATTTTGCCTTTGCAGAACATAATGATCTGCGCTTGTTTCTGGTTATTTTCAGGCGACAGCTTATCTTCGCATAACGGTCAGGCGTTCAGCACCAAAGACAGGGACCAGGACGGGTCGCAGATGTCCTGCGCCCAGACGTACCACGGGGGCTGGTGGTACCACAGTACGTCCTGCCTCGACAGCAATCTGAACGGCATGGCCACCGACAAGAGAATCATGTCGCCGCGCTACATGGTGTGGCGGACCTATCAAAGATGGCGGCCACTGGGAACGACAGCCATGAAGATCAGGCCCATGAGGGATTAAGAGTCTGGCAATCGTTGTGCTGCTGAACCACGTTTAAATCCTTGAAGCGCTGAAATACTTTGATACAAACTATAGAGACCAGAGGCTTGTTCTCAAGTTAGCTCTTTCCGCTTCATTTGTAAATCTATGTCATATTAAGGGTCTATACGGACATTATAAATACTTTATTAAGTATAAGGGTAAAAAGCCTTGTCCTCTACAATTTCTATATATTCACCAGATGGCGTTTATCTTTACCTTCTCCACAACGAGCGCGATGCTTTCTGGGTATAGGCCTACCCTAAAAGTACGTTAACATATATGCACGAATAGGAGTACGAATACAAATGCGGCAAAAATCCCTCTTATGCCACTAAAATTGTTATAATATTCAGTGCTCTGTGCTCAGTTGAATTCAATCAAGGAGATGTCTATTTTCCATAAATAGAAGTTTTTCCTCATTTAAAGCTGGATATAGCGTCAGCAATTCCAGCTTTAAGTGAATGGAATATAGTAGCACACGATTCAGCCACACAAGTGAAAAAGCAGTAAAAAGGAAAGCCAATGTGGAAATGGATTTACAGTACGAACATCTGATAATTACGCCCTTTATCACATATCTTCAAAGGTGGATAGAGTGCTGTATTATTGTCATGTTAAAAATATATACTGGCATTTTTAATTATCGGTAAAATGCAAATGTGAGTCCATGTATCATAGTATACCTGTCTTTAAATAGCAATTGAATGACACGAGGATATGCTGAATTATAAAATTCGTCCCCTTGGATATGAAAGTGTGTATCTGCCACTTTACAAAGTGACAGATAAACCTTTTCATACTCAAGGGGACGTATTATGCTGCATTATTATTCACATGGTTCACATACACCTTGATTGGTTAGAGGCATATTTCGACACATTTCTATGTATCTGAAAATAGAACAACAATATACTTGTCATAATAAATAAAATAACAGTTAGATTATGCAACTGCCAACACTGTATTCTTTCGTTTGTGTAATTGTCGATGCAAGGTAATAGGCTTAATGGAAACTAGAAAAGGATGTCCTGTCGAACATGTGAGTCCCAGCAGGCAGCAGTGAGTACATTCGTGTTGGTCCTTTGTTGCAAAAGTTTCACGTGGGCATGTTACCGTTTATTCACCAGGTGGCACTTCTGGCGTTTATCAGCCCGAGCATGTTGACATATACTGTAATGTCAATGAATGGCGTCGTTTGTCAAGGAGCAGCCAATGAACGGTAGGGAAATAACCAGACTTCATTCCGTGGGACCATTAAACTGGTGCTGGGCGAGATATTGTTTGTGGGCCATCCCGCAGTATGCACAGCTCCAGCGACATTTCCATGGCAATTCATCCACTTTCTTTGACGAAAGAACGTCAACACTTTTAGGCAAAACCGAATATGTAGACTCGCTCAATGAATTGAAAGGGATATTGTAACCCAGCTGTACCACAGAGTTGTATCAACGTTATTGACTGAACGTTGACGTTGTCGTGGCAAATAATATTACTTCTCACTTGCTCATCATCGTCTTCACGAATTCTGCAAATTTAAAATTTCAATCAAATGAATACCATTAAAAATATAAAAATATTTGAAAATTAAATTACTGAATCACTCAACATACTTAAAACATACCCGTATTTTTTTGTGACAATCAAGATATAACAGTATTGTGACGGTTAGAGTTTTTCACTGTATCAGTTTTTGTGCTGTAAAACCTTATTCTCAGTTGTTTACATTCTGACAGCCAGTACTTCCTGTTCCAGCCATGTATTATATTGTGGTGAAGTCTCCGTTTTTATGGCTAATATAAAAGCTCTATAATTTTTATCTTATAATTTATTAGATGTTTATAATCTATAAATCAAAGTAGCTTAATATTATGTTGTTATTTATTGACAGTTTATTTTGACCTAATATGCCTGGATGGTGTAGTTTAGGAGTTTTAATTAACTGGACTCTTGTATCGGCAAGCGTGCTTCGGCCAGCCTTATCACTGAGAGGGTGGTATTATATTCTAGTGGGCCCAGAAATACTGATCCAAAAGTTATAGCAGGATCTGCAGCACTATTTTTAGTCCCTTACTCCCCTGGACACTGAGCAGTACACATCCATAAACATGTGTGATGACCAGTTCAAGGCTACGACCACGTTGATCCAGCCATGTGCTTTCAACTATCGGATCTATGCTCATGTATCATTACAATGAATATGACTCTATAGTATGACCAGACTGTTATATAGTGTGATAGACATTATTATCTAGCAATCAGCTGGTAATTCTTATTATTCACCCTCAGTTCAAGTACTTTAATTATCAGGTTAAATTAATCATCTAGATCGACCAGAATCTGTGTAATATCATTACGATAGATCACAGTCCCTGACCATTCCCTTTTTCTATATTCTTATATCCAGCCCATATTAGTCAATATATTCTGGGGAAGCATAGGCCTATTGCTAGAAACTACCGATGGTATTATTTGTTGTACTTTACTTAATTGTCGTCAAGTTTGAGTGTTACGATTGCCTTTAGTGTTGAGAATGATGTGTGACTGTGCTATACATTAGTACTGGTGCCTAAGTCGTGAGGGCTAGGTGATCGGTTTTATGTTTAAACGGTAGACAGTGGTGCCTAGATCTAGAATATTAGGTCATCGGGAGTTCTGGTTAGATGCTCAGTGAGTCCAAGTTATAGCCTCGAAGTAAACAGTACATACTTGGGAGCATCTAGTGTCTAAGGCGGAAGCCGGGTCGGTGCCGCTAGTGACCCTGGGCCACATTCAACCAGTAGCGCATGCTTTTCGTTGATTTCTCTGTCAATTATCAACCGATTTTCATGAAATTCTGTAAAAATCATAATTCAACAGAGTCCTAATATCCCTAAAAATTTCGTAAAATTATATTCAGTATTTCAAAAATTAGACCATTTGACATGTAGTAAATTTAATTTATGACGACCCTCTTTAAACCAATTACACTAATTCTAGAATTTTATTACATGTCAAATGGTCTAACTTTTGAAATATTCAATATAATTTTGCGAATTTTTTACCGATGTTAGGATATGACTTGAACATTGCCTGTGCTAAATTTCAAGGAAATCGGATCATAATTGACAGAGAAAATTGACAGCAACATTAGCTAATCTAAGCCTATTTACCCTGTAGTCCAGACTGACATAGTTTAGCAGTCTCGTTCAGAGTAACAATAAATCAGGAGTAGTCACTCATCTGATCTGTGGATCTTATTTTGTTAATTTAATTACATTCATCACTTGTAATGAGCCAATCTAGGGTATTTCCAAATTTATGGGTGGGGAAGTCCACGTGTTGTTTCAAGTTAAACATATCAAGAATATTATTCATAGCCACTGCATCAGAAGAGCCGTTTTAATATGGGATATTAAAGTCACCAGAAATTATAAAACTTGATGGCAGCGATTTAAGAAAAGCCAAAAAATCAAGAAACTCGTCGAAAAAGACATTACATGAGCCAGGTAGTCAGTAGATAGTAACCATATTTAGCCGTCGATTACCTGAATCTGTTTAAACAGATATATTCAACATCCAACACCATCACCTTTTTTATTTTTACTTTTAATCTGTTTCGATAAGGGTGAATGATGCAGAACAAAACCAGGTGGAGTTAATTCAGAGATAAATGCTTTAGTGTCACTTGGTTTTATCCAAGATTCTGCTACCATCACACAGTAAATTTTGTGGTCCGAAAAGTATGAGTTCAGTGTGGGACTCTTGTTTTATAACATGATTTATGTAATGGTTAATTTTACTTAGGGGACCACGTCATTAATGAGACCACTTTTGAAAAGTCCCATAGGTGGTCCGTTTTACTGCATGCTGCAGTATCAACAAAATCGTCAATTTCATCCAGATAGCCTTCATAAATATGCACATTAATGAGTCACATCATATTATTACAAATTATTTATTAATTTCATGTTTCATGATGTTGTAAAAGACCAAAAAACTATTAAAATACACAAAATATGTCATTTTCTGAAAACTACTCAGAAAAGAATCCTTAATATCGGTCCTTAAAGAGATGTCTTACATGCTGTCAAACATTCAAGTATTGTGATGTTGTCTATTCTGGGCATTCAGAGCCCAAGTGCCCCTTGTTAAATTTAGATTCTCTAATAACTATGACCCATTTTGTGAAAGTTATTCAATTAGATTCAACTGATTACACGATCAAAAACACTGTAAATACAATTTCAAATAAAAGAGCTAAAGCTTTTTTTCGACAAAAAAATGTACAGAGCAATGAGACACATCATATTAATAAATTGTATGTAATATTTTTTTTTACTTTTTGGGTTGTAACAGGCAAACAAAATACAAAAAGAAGTACACATTGTTGACAGTTCCATATGAAAATTATACAAAGGAAAAACCCCGGGCAGTCAGTAGTAGTAAAATCATATGAGGGTGAATGAAGGGAAACCCATTGCCCTGCCGTTAGTGCCAGGATTAATACCAGACGTCCAGTGATGGCAGATGACTGGGTGATAATTAAACGTTGTTTCGGGCAGTAAGTGCTACAAGACTATCTTATGTATCCTGTCAACGTTTATTCATTCACCCCAGCAGTTACACTTCAAACACACTGTACTTGCTGGGCCTACCACGAGAGCACACACAGAAAACACACAGAGATTGGCAAACTATACCCAAAGTTGATCGTGAGTGACTTTACAGATATTTGAATCCTTTGCGAGCTTGCCCTATCATACTCCTAGGACTAGTATAAAACGTCTAGGGATGGTGGGTGACAGAATGATGATAGTAGCTACTTGAGCAGTAAGTGACACACAACTCTCTTAGGCACATCGACGTTTTATTCATTCATTCCAGCCGGTGCACCACACACTGGACTCTATGTCTTTCCGCTCAGATATCTTGCTTAAGTGATTATACAAGTAGCTACATTTTGCCGGCCAATCTGATGCACACCAGCCCTCAAGGCTAATCCACCAAAACCTCTGCAAGATCCCTGAGTTGTGTTGATGATAAAAATGTAATTATTTAATTGTAGGTGACCCTACTTCTAACTGTATAGTACGTACTATGTTAACATAACATATCAGCTATGACGTTTAGGTTATTTTCATACTTGAGTTTTATTCATTCTTGGTTTATGTCGTCCTTCATACTGCGTGATAGGTCCACTAATGTGTTTGGTGATTTAAACAAATAGTCATTATATATGCCTAAATACATTTCGTTAAGTTGTCAATATCTTAACAAGGGTGTTTGAATATCGAGAAGGTAGGTCTACAAAATTAATTGGGTGATGTGCAGTAGTGAAGTTGAATGAAACATACATAGGCAAATAAATGTTATACTATATGTATGCCTCTATAAGCTTCTTTTTTCTAAGTTGTGTTTATAAATCATCTCACTTTTTCTTTTTATCTTCGTTTGTGCCTTTATTACAACAAATATGAGACAAAGTGTTAAATTTTAAAAGGACCCTGTCACAATACATGAGTATTTGGTAGCATGTATGACATGTAAGTTTGATGTTCCAGAATGACACATAATAATATATAATTATATTTTTGTCGTTATCTTTATGAATGATCTAGCTATTTTTGAGAAAAATTATATTGATGATTTAGTTGTTTTTGATGTACTATCGGCTAAATCATATTCACGGTAACAAACCAGATCATAATTATGAGACAAATCTAAATATCAAGGGTCATTTTGCCTATTTTTTTGTATTCATGAAATTTGAAAAAAATTAAAGGTTTAAAATCATCAAAAAATCTGTGATTTTATTTTGGCTTCTTAATATGACCATATGATGTAAACATGTCCATAGACTAGAACTGCAAACTTTTTTTTATTTTTTGTGCTGCGCACTTACCAGTTAGGCTAGATATAGGGACGAAATTACCGTATTTCTTATTTTTGACATGGGTGTCAATAATTAGAAATCAGGAATTTCGTCTCTATATCTAGGTTTTGTAACGGTAAAGATATTGCTGTAACTGTGAAGAAATATTTTTTTTAAATAAATAGTTGTTATTAGCTTTATATAGCAGGCCTGATTTTCAGTTTAATTGTTTGCAGACTTCCACACCTTATGACTAAAGGGACATTGAATTACCACAGAACCTACGTTTTAAAGTAGTCTTTGTCTTTACCGTTTTATGTACGGTCTTTACAGTTATAATGGCAAAGACAACTCATTATAACGGTAAAGACACACTATTTGGCATAAAATAAACATTTTACAAGATATGTGCATATGTTTGACTTCACTACGTTGTTTTCTCTGTGTACTAATGACAAGAATAATCTAGAACAACTATGTAATTTTTCAACCAAGGTTATCAGACACACGGTAAAGACATTCTATTGTTGTGACATTATATTTGTGACGTCCTATTTTGCACATATATTGCATTTATCTATGTCCATAAATCAAATCTTGTTTACTGTAAGAAAAAATAGTTGACTAGATCTGGGAATGTATGTGCTAGAGCCATCTGGTGAATACTTGCAGAAATAATAGGCCTTATGGGTTCTTGTTAACGGTGAAAACATTTACATTCCAAAACTTGGACCACGGCTTATATTAAATAACTGGTGATTCACTCAACTTTTTATACATATTTTATTTCATTATCAAGAAAAGATATTTTAGAAATAGGGCCAACCTGTCATTGCAATAACGTAATTATATGACATTAACAAGTTTTAAAAAAATTACAAACACATTTCGGACACCTCACGGTGAAGACAAATCAAGCATATTATGTCGAATTAAAACTTGATTTTCCAAGATAAATGCTTGTACAACAAATTCTGAGTTCTTAATACATATCTTTATCTGATTAAATGATAATAATTATGAAATAATGCAAACTTTTTGAAAAAATGTTGAAACACGTCTTTACCGTTTTTGCTCAAATATTTTGAAAATGGCCCATATAAAGAAGAAAATTACCGATTTCTTATTTCGGACATGCATGTCCAAAATTAGAAATACTGGGGGTTTTGCTCGGCTATATACGGCCTGCACTAATATCCTAACAAATTGTTAATAATGTAGGCTGGAGTAGTCACTTAACCGTGACAGTAGCATACCAACATTACATTTCGCGTTCCTGGTAAGCACGAGACGTTGAGCCAATGCTGGTTTTATGTTGGCCAATGTCTCGTATTTGCAGGGTTGTGTGGACTCAGGGAATAAGTTACCAACGAAGTCATGAATGGAAGGTTGAAGAATCATCACTATGATAAATTTGATCAAGGTTACGTTATTTGAAATAATGCGTAAGTTACCTTCGTAGTTGACTTGACCATCAGCGTTGATGTCGGCCTCCCTGATCATCTCGTTCACCTCTTCGTCCGTCAGTGTCTCGCCCAGGTTCATCATCACGTGTCTCAGCTCGGCTGCGCTGATAAAACCGTTGCCGTCTTTGTCGAACGCGCGAAACGCCTCCCGGATTTCGTCCTCGCTGTCTGTGTCCTTCATTTTGCTAACCATCATTGTGAGGAACTCAGGGAAGTCAATATAGCCATTACCTGAGATTATAAAAATACATTAAGATACCATTATAGATTACATTTAACACTTTGACCTTTAAGGCCCTGGAATATTTGTATATAAACAAAGAGAAGCAAGGGTTATGTTTAAATCACCATAAATATCTTAGTTAGCTCTTTCCGCTTTATTTGAATACGTATGGGTCTATGGCCAATATTAATTTTTAATTCTTTCAGTACGGGGACACACGTCAGAGTTTTACGTCTAAAGTCGATCCCCGCGCTGAAAGGGTTAATCTGTTTCATTACCAGTTTAAATCACAGTTATTGAGAATGAAATGAGTACTTAAACATCAAGATTTGCAAATGCTTGATCTCAAGCTAAATAAATATGAGGGATTTTCACCCACGCGAAGGTAAAGACACACAACTGTGGGTGAAAAGTGGGTGAAAAATTAAATAAGATAACTTAATCAGTTGAACAGGAGATTATTATGCTACGCCCTGATGCTACTGCATAATCTCTGAAACGAGATTATTTTATGACGTCATATAATAGTTATCTCATGCAATCGGACCCGGAGATCTCCTGGGCTCGTATCTGAATGGTCTCCCTAAATCATATTAGCACATTTGTAACTGGTTTCTAGACTTTGTGAAATCCCTGACGCTGACAAAAATGAAAAAAATTAGTGAATGTGGTTTTAGGCCACCGTTGTGCACATATAGGCTAAACTGGGCCAGGAGAACCTCCTGAGGATGGTGAGAAGAATGAGATGACACTGCCCTCCAGACACAGGATTCGAAATTCGAACCCTGGCGGTCTGAGGCTGAGCCATTCTCATTCATCAGATCCACTATCCTTCCACTAGCGTCAGCTAGTGGCTCTTATTGATTACACTGTAGAATGTGTTCTGTATAAATATTCCTGAATTTGACCTGATTTTTTATCTGGCCAATAAGGCAATACTTACAAAAAATGGTGTCCTTGATATTCTAAACCACATGGTCAGAACAAGGAAAGAATACACATGGCCAGGCACGTAACTATTTGTATGAAATTAACAGCTTCTTTTAACATGTTTAAGAGAGGGTGGGATGGACCAGGGAGGGGTTTGACTACACCGCTACATCTAAAATGCTATATTTCGTGTCCAACTTGCCCTGACATCCCGTGGATATTTTTACCTGACATTATGTGCCCCTGTCTGGTGAGATATGGGCCTACATCTGTACATGTATCGTGTGTATTGACTAGCCTAGTATAGTTGTATTATATAGTCAGAAAATACATTCTAAACACATGGTCAATGTTGATTTTATGTTGGGCCAGCGTCGTAGACGGTTGACATACATCAATCTAACATTGTCAATTCTACAGCGTAAACACAATAGGTCTACACTAACCCAATGTTTTCTGAATGCTTGGCCTGCGTCGCAAATGATGGACCAACGTTAAACCAATAATGGGTCAGTGTATTGTGCTGACTAAGACTGCACACCAGTAAAAACGTTGACCCAGCGCTGGGTTCATGTTAATTCACAATCTGATATGCTGTACCAACATCAAACAAAGAGTGGTTGTTACAATCACTGTGCACATTCTGCTAGTATTTTTGTCTTACACAAAAGCAAGTCTACTATACTACATATAAAAGACGCAGATCCAATGTTGCTAATACAACACAGGTTGATTGCATGTACTGGTCATAGTAATACTAGGCATATAATGGCAACCATAACCCAGTATAGATGACACCTAATCATATAAACTTGTCTCTCATAGGTGCAAGCACGAGAAATTAGGATATATCTATGCGGTGACAATCACTGTCATGCTGACCCTATCCCATTCAGCTGTGGGTGCAAGGAAAAGTCGAACATAGTTTTCAGGGTCAGGTGTGGGTCACCAGACACCAGTTTTTGAGGCCCTATCAGAACCCAGTAATTACAGAAGATATTCTAAAAGCTTTGTAGCAAGGCCAGCTAGCTGTGCTAGTCTGGCCCTGAGAAGGAAGCTGATGCTGAGCACGAAACCTCTTGGTGACGGAGGCTGTCCACAATATTGAATCTTTACGAGTGAGCGGGGAAGAAATATTTAGTTTCTTTGAAACTTTACGGTCAGAGAGGTGTTCGAGCCCACGATCTTGGACTTTCCAAGCAGGCAGCTATAACCACTGCACCAGGACCCCCGTATGTATGTCAGGGCCTGACGCTGACATACGATATGACCTTTATAAATCCGAGCATAGCCACTACCGGCAGCTTCAAGTCACTAAAAATTTAAATTTACCAGCTCAGGAGTGTCTTTTGTCACACAGCATGGAAATGCAAATGTGAATACGTTGCATTGTCTCAATGAAAACTTTTTTTGTAAACAAAAAACTGGAGATGCCTCCTCCAGCAGCATAACCATAAAGGTAGATAGCTAATAGAAACACGACACGGTAACCCGATACTGGGCTAATGTTGGCTCAGCGTCGTAGACGGTGGGCCAACATTAGCCCAGCATTGGGTCAACATCTCGTGTTTGACCGCCTGCATGATAGAAAGTGCTGGACCGAAATGAATGGAACACTCACAGACACAAACTCACAGACACCACTGAGCGAACACAGGTAATGCAGCATGTCCCCACCTCTGTGTACAGAGGGGAGGAACAATTATTTAGAGAAATACATAACTTTAATCATTCGAAGTTGAAATAAAAAAAAGTATAGGTCTGTACAATAGCCGCAAAAAATGTTGTGTATGAGTCTGTATGGCTGTGTACAGATGTTATTTACTAGTGAACACAACGTGTTCACCCATTTCTGGTTTAGTGTTGGTCCACCGTCCGCAACGTTAATCCAACATCAAACCAAAATTGGGTGAACGTCTTGTGCTGGGATGGTACAGAGTCTGCTGGCCCGAGGACCCGTGTTCGATTGTAGGTGGCATATGGCAGTGCTATCATTTAAACTTGCAATGGATTTAACTTCCAAAGATATGAGACTCGTCTGGTCCATTCGTCTGTAGACTGTCTAAATATTTTCAAAAATTAGATTTTTAAATCGATGTGTTATATCAAAATTGCTTTTGTACTCTGGGTATGATGTTGCTAATATTGATTTAAAGTGTAACCTGTTATTTAAAAAAGGGGCACCAAAACTTCTTAAAACATAGTTATAGACACAGGAGGTGGTCAATTGATATTTAAATTTCAATTAACCTAATTTATTTATCCTAATTAACCTAATTCCACATGATTCGGTAAGCGAAGATATGATGAGCGACAGCTTATCTAGTACTAGCAAAGACGAGGAGATACCCAATGTCGATTAATTGTTGTTCCGCCGTCTACGACACCGGTCCAACATCTACATCTGGGTTAACGTTAGGTGTTTCCTAACAAACATGAGACGTTGGCCCAACGTTGATCTACTGTTGGCCGACCGTCCACGACGTTGGTCCAACAGTAAACCAACGTTGGCCCAACATCTCATGTTTGCTGGTTTGTACTTTTTTTTAGAAGAGTAGCTCACCGGCATCTACCTTATTGATCATGTCTGTCACCTCGGCCTCTGTGGGATTCTGCAGTGATCTCATCACTGTGCCAAGCTCTTTGGAAGCGATAGTCCCATCGCCATCTTTGTCAAACAAGGAGAACGCCTCTTTGAACTCTGTCAATTGAGCAGAATTACACGTATAATATTGCCACGTAAATTAGGTAATGTGATCTATTTTTTTATGATTTTTATTACATTGTTACCAGTCATCTACACCAAAAATTAAGTGCGTTTTAACGTTAGTTATTAGGCCCCACGCATTTGTTACGCACAAAATACATACACCATCTATATCATAACACGTATTCTCGTAGAGGTTACGATATATCGTATGCTTCGGATTGTCGGGTCGTCCAGATGGCCATCATCGTAATAGTACGATAATACGGACCCAGCGTTATGTAAGATATTACTTGAATGATCTTGTATGATAGAAGGACACTGTACCGACATCAGAGTTTACAGACGTCAGGAGCCTATGTTCATCTGTTTTGCATGCGAACAAACGGCGACGTATTAAACAATTGCATCAAATGTACAGGGGATTATTTATATTTGATACGAGTCCAGCTGCTCCGTCAAAAATGTGAACCCAGCTAACCCAAAATATTTGTATAACATTCATACAACGTGGGCCCAACGTCTTCGACGTTGGTCCAACATTGTACAAGTGTTATACATATGTGTTGTGTTTGCTGGGGACATGTCCAAGATTCATATTATAAAGAAACTCACCAGCGATCTGCTCTTCTGTAAGTTGGTCTGCCTGCAACAAGGAAATTAGCTAAACAATATAACTGCAATTATAAGACAGTGTTTTTTTAAATACTGGGTGTGTTGTGTACTGTTGGTATAGTGGTAGCTCCCTTTTATAAAACAGTGGGTATATTCCGTTTTATAACACACACCACAGATAAATTGGTTTGGTAAAGAACATTTCACCTGATGTCGTTGCAGCGTGAAATGTGTTTCAAAGTTTTTCCCACATAAATCACAGGTGAAGTGTTCGTAACTCTTTATCACACATTTTATCATGTTTTGATAAGTTCATCCTGGTATTAAAACTTCTTTCACAGTGCGTGCACGCGAAGAGCTGTGAGGGTCATGTACATCGATTCAAACGTTGATGCTTTAATAGGTTAAATACAGTTGCTCTGATTGATCCCAGCCTTTTGATAAGTTTCAACATTATTGAAGACACATTGTTACTCGTAAAAGAAGGAGAAACGTAGCTAAGATTTCCTGAAAAATATTATAAAGATGACAAAACTCTTTTCGACAAATTAGAAGACTTAAAAATTGTAATAATTGATCCATATTTTGATCATTTTGCCGTTTATGATTTCGAAGCTATTTTTAAACCTATGAAAACTGACAAGCAGTGGACCGCTAAACATAAACATGATAAAGCCATCAATGTGTCTGTGTGTAACAACGTGCCAGGTTTCACAGTAGCTTTAATGGCCAGTAAAATTTAATGCCAGTAGCTTTAATGGCCAGTAAATAGGAAGTAGCCAACAATGAATTAGTTTCTATAATTCATGATCATGAACAGTTAGACTTTGGTATGTCAAATTACTCAAGGAAGCGAAGAAGGGGTTTGATAGATATATAGCTCAACTTTCGATCATAGATTATAACAGCAGCAAGTACGGTTTAAATCTAATCTAAAAGAGCTTAGCTCATGCGTTAAATTTAGATATTGATGGGCATGTCGTCAAAGAAAACAATTCTCATACATATATCAGTACCAGAGCTTTCAGATTATGGATGCCAATAACTTCGTCACGCCGGGCACAACCCACCATAAATTCTTAAAGTTTTATCACTGCTCTCAGCAAAAATCATATTTTCCATACGAATGGTTTGATGACGAATCCAAATTAGATTAAAAATAGACCAAGTTTGCATGCCATTGCCCACTTTGACTCTCTCCAAAACTGATATGATCGGTTTAATGGATTAAAAATATAAAGTTTGATAGTTTTCCGGCATTATTTAAAAAATATTTTTCTACGAATTAATGTGAAAATATATTTGGATTTTAATGCCGACAGCGTGTGTTAATACAACATTGGCAAATGGTGCAAAACGGTGAGTTTAATAGCGTGGGTGAGAATTCTGTACAATTGTGTACAAATCAATGTCCACCCTTTTTGACTCTTTTGATTATGCAGGGCTGTTTCACTTTACCAGGGAGTCTCATGTCCCTGTGGTGTGGACCGCACCAGCTCTAATGAGGAGGAACGCGTTACACCATACCAAACCGCTACAGAAGCAATTTTACAGCCCTGCGAGCGATCACGATGTATAAAAAAACAGGTGGAAGTGCACCTAAATGGACTAAATACACATTTACAAACAGTAAACATTCCAAGGAGACTTATAAGCGGTAAGCAGTACCGGTCCCACGGTATCTAATCCATCAGTCCAACTTATATACCAGATCGCTTAACACGTGGACTCATCCCTGAAACTACTCCATACACAACTACTCTCATTCGTCAGGGACATTAAGGACTTGTTGGTCAAACAAGCAGAACTACCACAAGATGCTATTCTTTGCACCGTGGACGTGAGTTCTTTGTTCAGGAGCACCCCTCACAGTGACGGCATGACTGTCTGTAGGGAAGCCCTCAAAACAAGAGTAATGAAAGATTCACACACTACTGTACGACTGAATATGATTCACTTCTTCCCAACCAAGATCCATTTCGAATCAAACGATAAATCTTACCACCAATCTCATGACACAGCAGGGGGTACAAAGATGGCATAAAAGTATACATCGTCGCCTCGGAGCTAAAGGATCCTATCTGACACTCGTTAGAGTGGCAGATAGGATCATTTAGCTCCGGGGCGACGACATGTATTGTCATGGGTAAATTGCAACAGGAGTTATTGGCTACATCTCAACTAATCCCACTGATATGGATCAGGTACATGCAGAGGACATCATAATGATCTGGAAACATGAAGAAACTTTGAAAAAAGTCACGAAACACCTGAACAATCGATATCCAACCATCAGATTTACAGATGAATGGATTCGGGGCTCTACTAACTTCTTGGACAATACATTGTATTTGTAGAAACACTCAAACAAACACAAATATGGGTAAAATTATTCAATATGTAAACTATGAAATGTGTATGAATAATATGAAAATTTTACATAACTAAAAATATTGATCAAATAGTGCCTGTACTTATTAAAGACATAAAAGTTCAATATTAAGAATAGTTATGTTATCATACAACAAAGCAATTGCAAATGAAATGAATTAATAGCTATGAACAACAAGATGTGAGTATTTAAAATGTTGTTTATTATACATGTATTTAATTTCTATTAAAGGGTAAGTATAGGTGGCTCCTTCAGCCAGCACTGACAAGAGTCTGTACTTGCAGCTATCACTGACAGTTTATGAGCTGCCCTCGTGAGAGACGCCAAATGGAATATATATATAAATATGATATAAATGAAATATATTAAAAGTAAAGGAGATCCCAAATTTAGGTGATTGGAATGGGGAAGGTGGGTGGAAATTCTGCTAAACAAATCGCTTGGTTGAAAATTGAGAGGTGTGTACTCGTTCAGAGTCGCCAGGAAAATGGCCGAGTCAGACAGATATGTATCCCCTCGCCTCCTTGCCAGTAAATAGGGCAAATCATTGCGCGCCCGGGAGCTTTTTTAATATACCAGAAGTAAAAACGAACATATCAAGCAGTAATTTGTGTACGCACTTTCCAGTCAGTTGCCACCCATCGGATTCCAGCTTATTTAGGGTGGTGAGACCACGATGTAATCAAAATAGCCGCCATGACATAATAATTCATGATATAATAATAATTTCTAATTGAAATATCGTTAAGCTTAACCCTTTCAAGCTTGATTTTACCATTGTCATCTTCATTCACTACAAGCCGCGAATTGCTGTGGCAATTCTCGACTTGTAGTGGATGAAAATGACTTGAAATGGTGACAAATGAAAAAATAGACTGTTATTTTTAAAACAGTTGCATGAAAATTTTAGAAATGCGAAATGATGCTTTAATACATCGTGAGGGCTTAAAGGGTTAAATTAGGGGTTTCGGTCACAGGTGAAAAGTTCAAAATAGTAACCACTAGGACTACAGAACGCTGACGTCAATCATCGCTACTGATTAATATTCATGTTATCATCACCCCTCTGTTTACGGGTCTACACATGTTACCAAGGCTGGAGAGTCGTTCTTCTGTTCTAGATTTAGCTGACAGGATGCATGTTATAATCAACTACATCTGACAGTCGATTTGACTACCTTAAAGTACGGAGCGAAAATATGACCTATTTTTATGTCCGTCTTGAAAATGTATGCTCCTTCGGACCACTTTGAAAGCAGGATGAGTATAACGAACCAGTCAACACTATTTGTCGATCAACTTCATCGAGCAGATAATTTGATACCATCCATTCAAGTAACATGGAATCGCTTGTATACAGTTTTCGTTTAGGGGAGTGTGAATTTCTTTTGAGTGAACCATTTATTTGCATGTGTCTGCCCTGGCCATAATGTCTTGATACATGTATAGTGGATCAGGCATTTCAATGCACTGAATGACATATGAGCTACTGATGCGACAGAGGACATTCACATAATTGAACTGGATGTTCGTTTGTGTGGCAAAAACTTGCTTATCACACAAAAAGAAGGAAACCAGATGGTAGTATCTGATGCATCAATGCCAGTTACAATAACGCAAAATAACCAAGTTTGCAGTAACGCAGAATAATGTGTTATTTTGTTACCATAAACCTATGTTTTACTAAGTAATAATTTCTGACATTTATTTATCAGAATACTGCCATGAGTATGACTGCGCTTGTTACTTTAGGAGAGTGGCTCAACTACTCAAGCACAAAGCTGGTAACAATAATCTGCTACATACTCAATTTCAGCCACTAAGCTTTTGAGAGAATTTTGTCACGTTATTCTTTTTTTTTCCAGACTGCTGTGGGTTTCGAAATTTTAGTGCTTTAATTTGGGTATTAAAATGATCTCTATGATTTTTAAATGCTGTCTTTGTTCCTTAGTTTATAATAATGGTGAATCGACAAGCTATGGCACAACCTGCGGTGATGTCTTCAAGATTTTAAAGATTCCTAACCCACTAAATCATTTCTAAACTATAGAGATGAAAGAGAGGTGAAATCCCAGCAAACACAAAACATTAGTATAACATTTCTACAGTTGTACAAATGTTATACAAATGCTTTGTGTTTGCTGGATTATCACCATACGATATGATCATCGTGTTGTCCATTTTGAGAAGTGGCGAAGTCCAATACTATGCTATATTATAATTTACCAGTTATATTATTTTAAACGGTATATCCTTGTCTTCGGTGACTAGCTAGCTGATTTTTCTCCTAAAGATAAAGAAACGTAAAAGGAACTTAATTGCTTGAGAAAGAGGTAAGGGGCCGAACATTTGATACAAGGGGGGGAGGGCTGTTGTAAAAAAAATTGTTCACAAAATTGGCAAATAATTTGCTCTATAGAGTGTGGAAAAAAAAAAATTATTTATTTATGTGTAAGAAAAAAATAGATTGTTGACAGCCAGCAGATCTTTCTTAATCTGCCGGAAACTGCCAAAGAAAGGCAAAAAGTCCCTCGCACCGCTCCGCTCAGGCAAACGTCTAATGCGTATAGGTCCGGCACACTGAAATGGGCATAAGAAATAACACCTGCCTTTTAATTTATGGGATTTAAGGTCTAGTCAACTGTTAAAATTTGCAGGACACGAGTCCCCCATAATGTAATATTGCACGTGGGTAGGCCTATACTAAAATATGTGTTTCATACTCACCGCCACATTAAGAGCAAGCTCACAAATCGCAGCAAGTCCATATATACTAGAGCGACATCTATGAGGTAATAATTCCACTAAAACTCTTAGTCCTAGCTCTTAGCTAAGCGTTGGGTTTGCAAGCTAACTGACTTTATTACTGCGGGGATTGCAAAACAGCTGACCCCGAAAATGTGTATTGACAGGACAAACATTGTACACGTTGCCAATGTTGGTTCAATGTTGGGCCAGCGTCATAGACGTTGGTCTAACATTAAAGCAGCATTGGGTCGATGTCTCGTTTGAGTAGTATCTTGTAATGAGTTTATTTGTTGATATTAATGCCGTCAGCCTGTACTCCATAGGCTACTGTAGGCCTACACGTGACTGTCCCACGCATGCCTGTTTTGCAGCTGAATGCATCTTTAAACATGTCCTGGAAAAAAAGTTTGTCTGTGACATCTCAGGAAAAAAATAGTTTGTTTTTGATCAAGGAGAAAAAAAAGTTATGTTTTCTTGTTGAGGGGGGGGGGGATAATTTGGTTAGAAAGAAAAAACATACCCCCCTGGTATTAAATGGTCCGCCCCTAAGGCTTATTGAAAAGGTTCTTGTAGAAGGAATTCAACAACTTCAGTTTGAAGATGTTCAGTGGTAGTCATGTCCAATTGTTTTGTCAGCCCACACTTTTACGTGGGACAGTTGAGCTATTATTTATTTTTTTGAATCACGTTGATATTGACTTGAAACGCTATGGCGAACTCATAAATCTTTCCAGCATCAGGAATACGTACAAACATTTTGAATTTCAAAGTTTTTCTTCATTTTGAATGCCAAACACTTGTGAACGATTCTATGAATTCCCACCCACTGCTCCATTTAGTGAGTTTGGGGTGGTGACCTTTATTGACCTATAAGTGACCTTGACTTTGATCTGTGCATATGGCACCAAAACTTTTTAGAAACGGTCAGTGCTACTGAGCATTTTCGACAACTTTATCATAAAATTTGTACTCAAGCCATTTTTGCTACATTAGCCACCGTATTAAAATACAGTACCTGCTAATTACTTGTAACAGATACTGCCTTTTGGCTTTGCAGAGCAGTATAGTAGACCTGTCATTTAAGAGCATGACTGCGAGTTACTTGTATATCACGTTTATTATTCGCCAGGGGGCTCTTACCTCTGTGGGATGTTATTATGAGAAAAAAGTACAATAAACGTATACGTACGGTACGTGGCACTTGCACTTATATAAAATATTTTTACGTACATCCCTGCTTATGTATCGTTAGTTTTAGTGTCAATGTCGGAGGTATGCTTCTTTGAACAGATTAATTTATCAAATACTTATAAGGGAGAGCCACCTGGTGAACATATCGTTCAGCATCACACGGATCATCGACCCAATATTGGAATATTGTTGGGCGGGCATCGACGACGGTGGGCCTACATCAAAATAACAATGGGTCAACGTATCGTGTAGTCAGAAAGGCAATGCAACTAACACGAAAAATAGATCCAATGCTAACCTAATGTTTGGCCAGCGTCGCAGACAGTGGACCAACATTAAGGCATGGATCAACGTCATTAATATTTTTAAACAGATCATTTCCTGTTGTTTTCATACAAATATTACAAATATTTGGTCCCAAATTAAGCAAATATGAGTAATTTTCACCCACTTGAAGTTGAGGCTCGCGGTAGCGAGACACAACTTCGGTGGGGGGGGGGGGGGTTTTATGTGAGATAAATTAGCGGTAAAAGGTATAAAATCGTTCATGCTCAAGTTAACTATTATATAACTATATAACTAAATAACCCGTTTATGTTGTTAAGAAATGTGTGGTCACAAGACTAAATCAATCAATCAATCAATCAATCAATCAATCAATCAATCAATCAATCAATCAATCAATCAATCAATCAATCAATCAATCAATCAATCAATTAATCAATCAATCAATCAATCAATCAATCAATCAATCAATCAATCAATCAATCAATCAATCAATCAATCAATCAATCAATCAATCAATCAATCATTTGCCGAAAAAAAATTAAGTAAGGTGTTTTACCTGACAATTCGGGTTTTTGTCAACCATTATTGACTTTTCAAGTTATTAACAATGATTGAGGTGTCGTGGCAACCCTAATCAATCAAGCAATCAATCAAACAAAGCCACATATAGCAAACGACAGATCGACATGCCCTCCACCCCCATCCCCCCTATCTAGCCCATTGTGAATGCAATAAACCGTACGTGTGTCCATAATTTGTACTAAGAAAAACAGAAAAAAATTACAAAAAAATACAAATTTATTTACCTCATAAAATCAACAAAAACTGATCTCAGCAAAATAACATTACAGTTACGAAATAATCAAAATGATCTAGATCATTAGCACTGGATGGGAAACAGAACGTACAGTCACGTTTAAATCATATAAATAGATCACAAAAAAAATATGTAAAATAATGATCTTTCTTAATCTGCCGGAAACTGCCAAAGAAAGGCAAAAAGTCCCTCGCACCGCTCCGCTCAGGCAAACGTCTAATGCGTATAGGTCCGGCACACTGAAATGGGCATAAGAAATAACACCTGCCTTTTAATTTATGGGATTTAAGGTCTAGTCAACTGTTAAAATTTGCAGGACACGAGTCCCCCATAATGTAATATTGCACGTGGGTAGGCCTATACTAAAATATGTGTTTCATACTCACCGCCACATTAAGAGCAAGCTCACAAATCGCAGCAAGTCCATATATACTAGAGCGACATCTATGAGGTAATAATTCCACTAAAACTCTTAGTCCTAGCTCTTAGCTAAGCGTTGGGTTTGCAAGCTAACTGACTTTATTACTGCGGGGATTGCAAAACAGCTGACCCCGAAAATGTGTATTGACAGGACAAACATTGTACACGTTGCCAATGTTGGTTCAATGTTGGGCCAGCGTCACAGACGTTGGTCTAACATTAAAGCAGCATTGGGTCAATGTCTCGTTTGAGTAGTATCTTGTAATGAGTTTATTTGTTGATATTAATGCCGTCAGCCTGTACTCCATAGGCTACTGTAGGCCTACACGTGACTGTCCCACGCATGCCTGTTTTGCAGCTGAATGCATCTTTAAACATGTCCTGGAAAAAAAGTTTGTCTGTGACATCTCAGGAAAAAAATAGTTTGTTTTTGATCAAGGAGAAAAAAAAGTTATGTTTTCTTGTTGAGGGGGGGGGGGATAATTTGGTTAGAAAGAAAAAACATACCCCCCTGGTATTAAATGGTCCGCCCCTAAGGCTTATTGAAAAGGTTCTTGTAGAAGGAATTCAACAACTTCAGTTTGAAGATGTTCAGTGGTAGTCATGTCCAATTGTTTTGTCAGCCCACACTTTTACGTGGGACAGTTGAGCTATTATTTATTTTTTTGAATCACGTTGATATTGACTTGAAACGCTATGGCGAACTCATAAATCTTTCCAGCATCAGGAATACGTACAAACATTTTGAATTTCAAAGTTTTTCTTCATTTTGAATGCCAAACACTTGTGAACGATTCTATGAATTCCCACCCACTGCTCCATTTAGTGAGTTTGGGGTGGTGACCTTTATTGACCTATAAGTGACCTTGACTTTGATCTGTGCATATGGCACCAAAACTTTTTAGAAACGGTCAGTGCTACTGAGCATTTTCGACAACTTTATCATAAAATTTGTACTCAAGCCATTTTTGCTACATTAGCCACCGTATTAAAATACAGTACCTGCTAATTACTTGTAACAGATACTGCCTTTTGGCTTTGCAGAGCAGTATAGTAGACCTGTCATTTAAGAGCATGACTGCGAGTTACTTGTATATCACGTTTATTATTCGCCAGGGGGCTCTTACCTCTGTGGGATGTTATTATGAGAAAAAAGTACAATAAACGTATACGTACGGTACGTGGCACTTGCACTTATATAAAATATTTTTACGTACATCCCTGCTTATGTATCGTTAGTTTTAGTGTCAATGTCGGAGGTATGCTTCTTTGAACAGATTAATTTATCAAATACTTATAAGGGAGAGCCACCTGGTGAACATATCGTTCAGCATCACACGGATCATCGACCCAATATTGGAATATTGTTGGGCGGGCATCGACGACGGTGGGCCTACATCAAAATAACAATGGGTCAACGTATCGTGTAGTCAGAAAGGCAATGCAACTAACACGAAAAATAGATCCAATGCTAACCTAATGTTTGGCCAGCGTCGCAGACAGTGGACCAACATTAAGGCATGGATCAACGTCATTAATATTTTTAAACAGATCATTTCCTGTTGTTTTCATACAAATATTACAAATATTTGGTCCCAAATTAAGCAAATATGAGTAATTTTCACCCACTTGAAGTTGAGGCTCGCGGTAGCGAGACACAACTTCGGTGGGGGGAGGGGGGGGGTTTTATGTGAGATAAATTAGCGGTAAAAGGTATAAAATCGTTCATGCTCAAGTTAACTATTATATAACTATATAACTAAATAACCCGTTTATGTTGTTAAGAAATGTGTGGTCACAAGACTAAATCAATCAATCAATCAATCAATCAATCAATCAATCAATCAATCAATCAATCAATCAATCAATCAATCAATCAATCAATCAATCAATCAATCAATCAATCAATCAATCAATCAATCAATCAATCAATCAATCAATCAATCAATCAATAAATCAATAAATCAATCAATCAATCAATCAATCAATCAATCAATCAATCAATCAATCAATCATTTGCCGAAAAAAAATTAAGTAAGGTGTTTTACCTGACAATTCAGGTTTTTGTCAACCATTATTGACTTTTCAAGTTATTAACAATGATTGAGGTGTCGTGGCAACCCTAATCAATCAAGCAATCAATCAAACAAAGCCACATATAGCAAACGACAGATCGACATGCCCTCCACCCCCATCCCCCCTATCTAGCCCATTGTGAATGCAATAAACCGTACGTGTGTCCATAATTTGTACTAAGAAAAACAGAAAAAAATTACAAAAAAATACAAATTTATTTACCTCATAAAATCAACAAAAACTGATCTCAGCAAAATAACATTACAGTTACGAAATAATCAAAATGATCTAGATCATTAGCACTGGATGGGAAACAGAACGTACAGTCACGTTTAAATCATATAAATAGATCACAAAAAAAATATGTAAAATAATGTTGGTTAATGCAGTTTCTTTCTCAGAATATCTTAACAATGTTAAACTTGAATATTTAAAAATTTCAAAATTTAAAGTGAGGAAAATTGGTTACTCTTAGTTTTTAGTCAACAGGGGCGATGTATCTGGTGAAGTGCTAGAAATATTCTTTTTCCTGCATTACCGCTAGCTGATTATATTAAAATATATGGCCTATGAAATTCATTTTAAATATCTCAATTACGAATTAACCTACGCTAGACATTCGAAGTATCTCTGAGAAAAATAATTATGCTGGAAGCAATGTGCGTTGCCGGGTGTTGAACGTGGTCTTCTGGAAAGCCTTGAGATTCCGTGGAATGATATTAATTCAATACACAGCACGTAGCGATTTGACATATAGTTGCATAGCGTTTGGACGAAATATCAAAAGGTATTTGCCACAGTAGATTGTAAATACTTCTCACTTGCTCATCATCATCTTCACGAATTCTGAAAAAAAAACAAGTTTCAAGAATATGATCACCGTAAACAACTGATTTAAAAATTAAAATACTGAAACATTTTAAATATTTTAAAACACCCAATTTAAAAAAAATGTAGAAATCCAGATATAACAGTAGTGTAACAACATTTCATTTCGCGTTCCCAGTAAACACGAGACGTCGAGCAAATGCCGGTTTAATGTTGGCCAAGCGTCTGCGACGCTGAGCTAACATTAAACAACATTGGATCAACGTCTCTTGTTTGCAGGGTTTTGTGGACTTTGGGAATAAGTTAAAAAAAAAGTTACGAATGGAAGGTTGACGAATCATTACTACGCTATATTTGATCAAGGTTACGTTATTTGAAATACTAGTAATTAATGCGTAATTAAGTTACCTTCGTAGTTGACTTGACCATCACCGTCGATATCGGCCTCCCTGATCATCTCGTCCACCTCTTCGTCCGTTAGTTTCTCGCCCAGGTTCGTCATCACGTGTCTCAGCTCAGCTGCGCTGATGAAGCCGTTGCCGTCTTTGTCGAACACGCGAAACGCCTCCCGGATTTCATCCTCACTGTCTGTGTCCTTCATTTTACGAGCCATCATCGTGAGGAACTCAGGGAAGTCAATCGTGCCATTACCTAAGATAATAAAAATACATTACGATATCAATATAGACTCTTTAACCCTTGAAGCGCTGAAATATTTTCATATAAACCGAGAGAACAAAGGGTTATTTTCTATTTAAAATTACCATAAATGTCTTAGTTAGCTCTTGCTGCTTCATTTGAATGCCTATGTTAAGGGTCATTATAATTATCTTTATTTTTCCAGTGCGGGGATCGACTTCAGACGTCCGTCAGATTCTGACGTCTAAAATCGGTCGCCCTGCTGAGTAAATTAATTTAAATTTTCACCCACTTGACGTTGTGTCTCGCTACCGCGATCCACAACATCAAGTGGGTGAAAATTACTCATGTTAAACGCTAAACCATAGTCGTTTTCGATCTGTTTTATTATGAGCTTTAATCGCAATCATTGAGAATAAAATGAGTGTTTAAAGGGCGGAACATTTATGTCTGCCTTGGTTATGCAGACCACCTTGCCATTGATGGATCAACATCATATTTTGCACAAACATAGCCCTTGGCACAAAGGGTGGTCAATGTTTTTTTAAATTTTAATTACCCTAACTTATTTCTCCTAATTAACCTAATTTATCATGATTCAGGCAGCCAAGACACCGTGAGCGACAGGTTATCTAGTCCTAACAAAGACGAAATGATTTCCAATGTCGATTAATGCTGTTCCGCCTTCAACGACACCGGCCCAACATGAATCCACATCTGGCTTATCGTCTGGTGTTTTTGGGTTTTTTAGAAGCGTGGCTTACCGTCAGCATCGACCTCGTTGATCATGTCCGTCAGCTCGGCCTCTGTGGGATTCTGGCCCAGTGACCTCATCACGGTGCCCAGCTCTTTGGAAGTGATGGTGCCATCGCCGTCCTTGTCGAATAGGGAGAACGCCTCTTTGAACTCTGTTAAACATAATAATTATACGCATATTATTGCTATTTAACCCACTAACCACCAGTCTCGATTACATTCGTTTTTTTCCGTTTTTCGTTAGCACATTAAATAGAAGCGTTTGAACATGTTAAAGATATGATATCAATCAACAAGATTTCAAAATCGTTTGCCTCCACTTTGTCAAATCTAAGTAATTTTTATTCACTTGAAGTTGTGGATCGCGTCAGCGAGACACAACTTCAAGTGGGTGAAAATATAATACAGACGCAGGGTTGAATAAGGACACTGTACCGACATCAGAGTTTACCAAAGTTTACAAGTGTAGGGGGCTACGTTGATCTTTTTGTATCCATAACAAAAGGGGACATTTTAGGCTATTACATAACATTTACAGGGGATAATGAGCTTTGATAGGAGTTGTCTCTGTCCAAAAATTAACCATGTCTATGGATCATATTATAAAGAATCTCACCAGCGATCTGCTCTTCTGTAAGTTGGTCTGCCTGCAACAAGTCAAATAAACATTTAGTAAAATTAGCTGAATAATACAACTGTCCAATTTAAATACTGGGTGGTTTTTATTTATACTGTTGGTAGTGTTTGCTCTTTTCAGATAGATATACATTTATTGACGATATGAAGTCTGTGCAGACTTATACGGTATTAAAATGAACAGTACATTATATTATCCGATTATGCAGTGCCTAATATGATAAAATAGAAAATGGTGTAAATATAATTATATACAATTGTTATTAAAAGAAATGTTAATGATACTATACATGATAGGTAATATTATTCCCGCACCTTTTATCAGTGGGCATTTTCCGGTTGGAATGTGTTCTGTCTGTTTTATAATTGTTGGTTTTACATACTTAATGCAGACGAATTTCGGTATCGCCGCTCAAACGCGGTTCTAACAGAGTTACTTCACTTGAAGAAGTTTCACCCGTTATGACAAGTCAGCCATAGATTTCTTTGTTTTGATATGAACGCATCAGCTCAGGGAACGATGTAAAAAATGATCTGTATTTTAAATTACTTCTGTCAATATCAGCACCGTTCAGTAATATAGCTTATATTTTCACAAAAAAAAAGTAAAAAAGAAAAGAAATCCAACATATGTAAGTATAAGCAGAAATGCATTTCTGGTATAAGGCTTATCCAACAAATATAACACTTAACCAAAATCGAACAGCTCTATCTTGAAACGTACATCAGTGAGAGTAGGTTAAACAGCCAGAAACTCAAGTGTAGATATATTGTTACGTTTTGCGAACTCATGTTGGCAATTGCAACCAGAAGATTATTTCAGGGGATAATTTCACTTCTATTTTTTGGTCCTATACCCATGATAATAGTGGACATACATGTACATAACACAGCATTTTGTTCAGTATGTACTGGTATATTTATGTCATCATGGGCAATCAATGTAACCTGTAGATACGAACAGAACCAATTAAAGCAGGCATATCGTCGCCTCGGAGCTAAAGGATCCTATCTGACACTCGTTAGAGTGGCAGATAGGATCCTTTAGCTCCGAGGCGACGATATGTAAAAATGTTTTTTACAGGGAAAAATCAAGTAGATCTAATAGCCCTAATTTTAGCTGAATTTACGATTCAATTTCAGCTCAATTCTAAATATTCCATATTTTTTGACACGGGATGCTTCCTAAGGCTTAATATAGTGTCTATTTTTTGTATTATATATTAACTGACAATGAGAATTATATGCATCAATAGGTTTAATTGTGATTATTATGCGAGAAGGTATGCCATTCCATTGAACACCGCCATGCGCACTGTGCATTGTAATAGGCGTATTAGCGTGGAATCGACCAAACAAACGACATTTATTGATTTCGGGATGAAAAACTAATTCTTATTTATCGCCGAGAGAACAAAATGAGGCGAACTGTCCCGTATGGTATTATGACAACGAGCTGACTACCGAGCTAACACGAAACGTTAAACCAATGTTTTTTTTTGTCGGCCGACCGTCTACGACGCTGGCCCAACTTTAAAACAACATCTCGTGTAAGCACACGCCCGTATGAAAACAGAGGGATTAACGTGTGAAATAAAGTATATACGCTCTGGCCCAGTACTGGGTTAATGTTGGGCCACCGTCTGCGACGGGCCCAACATTAAGCCAGCACTGGGCCAACGTCGCGTGTCTGTCGCATGGGTAAGTGCCCATCGTCAGGAAACATCGGATGACCACATTTGTCTAACGAGCGTGAAGGGGTATTGGGCCATCATTGAGCCTAATTTGAAGGCGTGGTGATGGCACTATCTCGTTTTTGATCAGATGGACTCGAATAATGCCCAAGGTAGCCTATTCTATTATATTATATTCTATTGTTGGCAAAATATGCCAATAACAGACTTAACTAGAAAAGGATGTCCTGCCGAGCATGTGAGTCCCAGGCAGCAGTGTGGGCTATGATATTAAAAATGGTCAGCCAAACCTAAGTGCAATGGGAAGGCCTCACCCTGAAGAAACTGCCTATGTCATCACAGTGTCCCCTGTACCAGGTATGTACTATGCTTGACTACAGTGGCGATCACCGCAATAATTAGCCGAGTTTGTGCAAACAAAATTTGGTTCATCACGGCCATGGAAAATCTTGTTGTATTTGCTAATTAACACACAATAAATCGTACCGGAAGTTTCAAGTACACGGTCAGGACCATTGTCAATTACATTATAGCGCTTGTTGACAGCCCTTTGCTCTATTCGCCAACAATCATGCGAACAGAGTGGGGGAAGTCAATTATCTCAATATTTCAACTGACTGTAGCTATATTGGTGCGCGTTACCCATTTCACAACTCTGAATTGCAGTATAGGCCTGCTTTTCAAAAATGTAATGACTCGCAGATAACACATTGCATTTTTAATATCCCCAGCAGACCTTGACCCAATGTTGTTTTAATGTTGGTCCAGCGTCTACGACGCCGGCCCAGCAATAAAACAACGCCGGGTTGTTGCCGGCTTATCGCGGAATACAAATGTCGGCCAGGTGCCAGAGATATGGACCCTGAACACGCAGGCGCGATGTTAAAAATGCATCACTAATATGCTCCGCAAGGCCAAAAGGCGGTATCTGCTTACTTGTAAAGTAAGCAGATACCGGCTTTTGACTTTACACGATAGTAATGCCCGCACGGCTTTTCAGCAATGTGGACAGGCCAGCGAGCACAATGCGCCGGGTTGGGGTATTGTTGTAACAACGTCACGTATATATACAGAACAGTGCGTTGTCATTAGTTATCCCTGCTGCCCCCTATACTCCCAGAAAACACGATGCGTTGGCACGATGTTGTTTAAATGCTGGCCCACCGTCTACGACGTTGGACCACCATTAAACTAACATTGGTTTACGTGTGTGCCGGGACTCCAATTGCCCCGACATTTAGCCGTTAAAGCCCCAAAATTAGTGTCGTTACCGTGAACCGCATGGCGCGAGAGGGTGAAAATTAAAATATTAGGCCTATGTACATTTGTGACCAAAAAAGTGCGATTCATGAATCATGCTATTGAACCCTCATAGCGCGGGGATCGACTTTAGACGTCAGAATTTAGACGTCAGAAATGTAGACGTCAGATGGTTGTGAATCTGACGTCAGTATAGACGTCAGATTCTGACGTCTGAAGTCGATCACCGCGCTGCAAGCGTAAAAATCTTTATAATGGCCTCAGATTCATAACAATGTATTTAAATGAAGTGGAAAGAGTTAAACTACGAAATTAATGCTGATTTCAAATTGGAAAAAACCTTGGTCTCTATGGCTTATAGATAAATATTTTTAGCTCTGGCTGAAGTTTTCTCGCATATTTCCGCGGATTTTGTACACAGCAGACACAAGACGTTTAATCAATGTTGGTTTAACGTTGGTGCACCTTCTACGACGCTGGACCAACGCTAAAACAACATTAATTCAACGTCTTGTGTCTGCTGGGCAGGTATCACATTTGAAGCCAACAAGTCGATGTTATATTGTAGTTATGGATTTGAACATCCACACTGACAGGTCGAGTCCCAACAAACGCGATACATTGAACCAATGCTGGACCGATGCTGATCCACGTCCCCGATGTTGGCCCAACATTAAACCAGAACTGGTTTAATATTATCTCGCGTTTGCTAGGCTTCCAATAATACACCTGCTGCGAGATTGATTGCATTCACCCTTTAACCGCCGGACCCGATCATATTCGGGTTTCGTCAATTGTTTATCAGCTTTTGAACATGCTAAAGATGACATAAATGAACGATATTTCAAAATCATTGACCCCCATTTTGTCAAATCTGAATAATTTTCACTCACTTGAAGTTGTGGATCGCGTCAGCGAGACACAACTTGAAGTGGGTGATAATTCAAATTAAATAATTTGGCGGTTAAAGGGTTATGTCCTTGGTCATACCCGGTCAATGGCTCATTTGCCGTATCCATGTCCCACGTATGGACGCGTAACCATATTCTACCAATTTCATATTCTATTCGTTCTCCGTTTATTTACTTAGGCGCTCATACGATATCGATATTGCTTTCTCGCTGGTAGAGGTCGACGGGAAATATCAAATTACGACACAGAGTCCCACAATAAACACTACACACGAACCCAATGTTGGTTCAATGTTGGGCCACCGTCCGCGACGCTGGCCCAACATTATGATTAAGGCCCCGTTCGATTCGCACCGATCTTAAACTGGTTTACCAATCCAGAGCGTTTGATTCGCACCAAATCGGTACAAACTAAAACCGGATTGACCAAACCAGCAAACCTGCCTGCACGAAGGTTTGGTGGTTTAGAAACCTGAACCGGTTTAATAATAATAATAATAATAATAGTAATAATCTTTTTATTTATAGAGGATTTATAAACCATTTTGTACATCGTACTAATTTTTAATGGGCCCTCTTAAAAAAAATGCATGGCACAATGATCAAAATAATTATGTACAAAAATATTGGTAAAGTATAATGCAGGATATAATACAAAATATAACATAAGATTTAAAACTGCATACATCAATTTACACCGCAAAACATCATGGCTAATTAAGAATATGTACACGATAACTGTATCTTTTTTATTTTTTATTCAGTTATTGTTATGCATGGTATATAATATTTAAAGATATTTGTAAAGATAAAAAATATATTGCCATGTTGTGTAAATATTTTTTCCTGCACCAAACCAAATGTTCTTTGGCTCAAACTATTTTTAGATTGACGGTAAATTCGGATAACGAACTGGATTACCAAAACAGCTCGTTTCTTTGGCTCAAACTATTTTTTTAGATTGGCGATAAAAAACGTATTTCCCGCCTTTTCCGTTGCTACATGTACCGTTAGGAGGCAACTGTACTGCTATCAATTCATGACGTTCGTTTCAGGCGTACAAACCGCAGCAAACCGAATCATTTAAAATCAATGCGAGTCTAATGGGGCTGATGACCGCGACACCATAATAACGTCTCCTTTGATATGAAAGGGTGTATCTGCCACTTTTCAATGTGGCAGATACACCCTTTCATACCTAAGGAGACGATAATAATGTAAAGTAAAGCTCTTTTATTAAGAGAATCTACTTGTGTTGACTTTGCCAATGTGACCACGGTTGAACGATTGCAGGTTTATACACAGTAAGCGCAAAACATTTGCATAACATTCGTACAATGTTGGACCAACGTCGAAAACGTTGGGCCGACGTTGTACAAATGTTATACGAATGTTTTGTGTATGTTGGGCATGGCAGCTTTCGTTGCATGTCAGCGCCTGTTTAAAGCACTCTACTACAATGCCCTGCAAAGCCAAATGTTGCCGTGTCGTCCTCTCTGATGTCGTGGATGGATGTATCTGCTTTACCCGAAAAATCCAACATGGCGGTGAATGAGAACGATCCCGACCCCAAGGTCAGAAAAATGTCCATAACTTTTTAATGACTGTACGACCTATGAGCTGAGCATGCGGGCATGGAACTGAAATGTTACTGATTCAAAAAAAAACTATTTTTAACCTGATTACTCACCGATATTTTCCGATATGACAGTCCAAAGAAATGTCCCCCAATTTTGTACGCGATCAATCTGTGGCTGAAACCTGTTTCAGCCAATGTGGCTAAGCCAAATGGCGGTAACTGCTTGCTTTTCAAGTGCACTTACTGCCTTTTATAGCTTTGCAAGACAGCGTAGTTATCATTTTAAATTCAACATATAACCCTTATCCCGCCAAGCGCGACTATACTCGTTTTTTAATCCATTTTATTAGCCAATTAATTCACTGTTATTGGGAACGAAATGTGTGTTTAAACATCACGATTTGCGAATGTTTGGTCGCAAACTAAACACATATGAGTATTTCTAACCCACTTGAAGTTGTGGGTCGCGGTAGCGAGAGACAAGAGGGTGAAAAGTGGTTGAAAATTTAAATTATTTAATTTAGCGCTATAATCCCTGTGATAGGACATACTACAATAATTGGAGAATATATTATATATATATATAATAACACAACTGAATATGATACCGTGACAGTAAACAGGGTCACAAAAGTCATGTGCCGAATAAATGCACATGTTTGATATCTTACGGATCAGGTGGCAAGAGTCCAAGGTAAACATTGCAGACCAATAAATAGAAATTGGCTTCGGTGAACAGGTCTGTACTGGAATTCTAGAAGCAGGTTACACACTCGATACTGAGAAGGGCCACTATGTGAGTGTGTGTGTGTGTGTGTGTGTGTGTGTGTGTGTGTGTGTGTGTGTGTGTGTGTGAGTGAGTGAGTGAGTGAGTGAGTGAGTGAGTGAGTGAGTGAGTGAGTGAGTGAGTGAGTGAGTGAGTGAGTGAGTGAGTGAGTGAGTGAGTGAGTGAGTGAGTGAGTGAGTGAGTGAGTGAGTGAGTGAGTGAGTGAGTGAGTGAGTGAGTGAGTGAGTGAGTGAGTGAGTGAGTGAGTGAGTGAGTGAGTGAGTGAGTGAGTGAGTGAGTGAGTGAGTGAGTGAGTGAGTGAGTGAGTGAGTGAGTGAGTGAGTGAGTGAGTGAGTGAGTGAGTGAGTGAGTGAGTGAGTGAGTGAGTGAGTGAGTGAGTGAGTGAGTGAGTGAGTGAGTGAGTGAGTGAGTGAGTGAGTGAGTGAGTGAGTGAGTGAGTGAGTGAGTGAGTGAGTGAGTGAGTGAGTGAGTGAGTGAGTGAGTGAGTGAGTGAGTGAGTGAGTGAGTGAGTGAGTGAGTGAGTGAGTGAGTGAGTGAGTGAGTGAGTGAGTGAGTGAGTGAGTGGGAAATAATCAGAAATGGAATCGTTATTTACCACTGTTTACATTATTATATCATTTACGTTATTATCATCATATCTAGAAAAGGTGACTCATAAGTGGATGTATATATGGTTGACACCCAGTAAACACAAAACATTTGTATAACAGTATTTTGTACAATGGGCCGACGTTGCATAAATGCTATGCAAATGTTTTTGTGTTTGCTGGGCAGTTACAAACGATGGAATAGAGATCACCTTCCATGCAAGGTGCATTACGACATTTTGGCTTTAATACATGCATCTGTTAGAGCCAAAGGGATGTAATGCACTTTATAGACTGACAATATTACGATCATGTCCGTTCCACTGCAGTTGAGTTACGTGTGTCTGTTATGGTGAAAACTGACGCTCTGGGTTTTGTGCCAATAATAATGACACTCACTCCCAGTGGCGTGTGTAACAGCGAGAGTAAGGTCTTCATGATCCTTGTAACAAAGTCTTAATAAATGTAACGAATAGGCCTACTCATAAAAACTGAGTGATCCTATGCCGCAGAGTGACGGGTAAAGACTGCCGTGCAAAGCCAAAAGGCAGTATTTGCTTACTTTACAAGTGAGCAGATATTGCTTTTTGGCTTTGCAGAGCAGAGCAAGTCTTGTCTACATTGTCCGTGAATAACAGGCGGTAGACATGAATGTCAGCGATTATTTTGGGACGCTGCATATACATCGCATATTTAAATCTGAAATAATCATTATCAATTTAATTTATCTTGACAACCTAAAATGATTAAAACCTCTGATCTTCACAACGTAACATGAGAGGAACCTTTACAATGACAATCGGAATTGAATATGTTTTTAATTAATTATTGACCCTAATAATTTCTGCGCCACACAAATGTGTCCCAAAGACTGCAAACTCAACGACAACGGACTTCCATGTGTTTTAGTAACACGTGCTATGGCATCAAGTCATTTTTCATAACCTCTAAAAGACACATTTACACCCCATGTGTGTGCAATATGAAAACAATCCAGCACACGCTTTCCGAGATATCGTCTGGAAACTGTGTATTTTTATTTTGGCTCCTTGATATGTCCATATAATATGTCGACATGTCCGGACAGCAAGACATGCTGACGACAATATCCCCCGCCCAACTATAACTAGAAGGTTCAACGTTTATGTAAACAAAAACTGGAGATGTCTCCCTTCCCGCAGCATAAAGGTTGATAGCTAATAACCAGCAAACACGGGTCATTCACACACCGATGTTTCAATGTTGGGCCAGCGTCCAAGATGGTGGGCCAGCATTGAAACAGTTTTGTGTGAATACCCCATGTTGGCTGGATAGCTAAGTGGACCCATATCAGCGGACAAGTCACCTACCACATTATGCCCAGCTAACACTACAAGTCAACCCAATGCCGGTTCAACGCTGATCTACCATCGCCGGCTCTGGACAGTGCTTCTGTTAGTTGTGGTGTGTCCACAGAGAACAAGCTGACACCGATCCAATGTCTGTTAAATGTAGGGCGAGCGTCGCCGGTGCTGACCAGTATCCATTCAGCCCTAGACAGTACTTCATGCTGGCGGGAGAGAGGGCACATAGTATAGAACGCCCCAATGCCGTTTTAATGTTGGCCAGCGTTGTAGACAATGACCCGGGATCGGACTAATGTACGTTACACCGACACATTGCCAAGGAGGGCTGTGACGCTGGCCCACATTCAGCGTGGCGCCAAACACAACACGGTAACCCAATACTGGGCTAATGTTGGCTCAGCGTCGTAAACGGTGGGCCAACATTAGCCCAGCATTAGGTCAACGTCTCGTGTTTGCTGGGGCGGTCTGAGACTGCTCAATGGAAACCACTGGACAGACGGACAGACAGAAAGGACAGACTCACTGAGAGCGGACAAAGGTAAACCAACATGTCCCCACCTCTGTGTGCAGAGGGAAAGACATTTGTAAAAAAAACTGGATATGTCTCCCCTCCAGCAGGGTAACCATTAAGGTTGATAGCTATTAGATGTTGTGTCAATGGCTTTTGTAATTAATGTTACTAAATAGCTCCTTTGGACAGTAGACAGGTAGAGACTATGTATTTTGATGTGGTGGAACCCGTTTTTTATATCTACTGCATCTTCCCCCGCAAGGTGCACTACTCCTGAGACCTCGCTGTGTCAAGATTTGCTGCCGGGAAGATGATCTACAGTAACTAAATCGTCTTTAGGCTCAATCAGTTGGGCAACAGTTTTAATATCTTCACACCCGATGATGTGCAAAACACAAATGTGGCCTGTCACTCCCAGCAAACACGAGACGTTGACCCAATGCTGGCCAATTCTGGCCCACCGTCTGAGACGCTGGCCCAGCATAAAACCAGCGTGGGTAAGGCAGTGCAAGCCGACACCGACCCAATGGTAAATGTTGGGCCAGCGTCGCCGGTGCTGGCTAGTATCCATTCAACCGTAGTCAGTAGGCCTACTTTATGCTGGCTGTAATACCCCACGATGCTTTGAACAAAAGCTGGGTTATTGTTGGCCCGCTGTCTCTGACGCTGGCCCACATGCAGCGTGGCGTCAAACAAGACACGGTAATCCAATAGGCCTACTAGGCTAATGTTGGCTGAGCGTCGTAGACGATGGGCCAACAATAGCCCGACATTGGGTCAACGTTTCTGGGTCAACGTCTCGTGTTTGACCGCCTGCATGATAGACGAAGAGAACAGAACGCA
Source organism: Flabesymbios commensalis (assembly GCA_964017125.1). Classification (NCBI taxonomy): domain Eukaryota; kingdom Metazoa; phylum Annelida; class Polychaeta; order Terebellida; family Flabelligeridae; genus Flabesymbios; species Flabesymbios commensalis. Next base: position 73,601,805 of record OZ024906.1, on the reverse strand, counting down.
CAGACACAAAACTGAGGGTGATAAGTAGACCTATATGTCTCCCCTTCTGTGTATAGAGGGGAGACATAATAATGAGCGATTACATGAACGTTTTACCACAGGTGTATCTCGGGTCAAGGAATAATCATTGAATTTCTAAATTAGGTTTTTTTTTCAAATGTAAGGTAATATGTTTTGCACATTCGGTATCGATGTTTCTTTCACCTGTCACAGCCCAGCAAACATAAAACATTTGCTTAGCATTTGTACAACGTCGGCCCAACGTCTTCGACGTTGGTCCAACATTGTACAAATGTTATACAAATGTTTTGTGTTTACTGAGAGTACACAACAGCCAATCAGACACACTGCACATGTGTCTGATTAACTTTTGTTTAATGTTACTCATGTAATGGGGTAAAAAACCGTTAACATAGTTTTGGCTAATTAAATAGACAAATACCCGCACGGAAAGTTACTGGAAAAATTTCCAGATAAAATTTGAATCTGTTTTTGTAGAGTTATTTGCATAATTTGATACGTTTGACATTAGACCTACAGTAACATTCCGTCCCGCACAAAAACGTTTTTGTGATGGATTCCCGACAAAAACTAGTCAGTGCTAAAAAGCCATTGATCATAACGTTACGATTAATATTTATTCAAACGGAGATTTTTAAAACACGCTTTTTTGCACTGCAGAGAAAGGGATACTCAACACTGGAATGGGGGAGACGTGCGTATACAGCGTGTAAAGCCAAAATACAGTATCTGCTTACTTTACAAGTAAGCAGTCTTTTTGCTTTGCACAGCAGCATAGTTATGTTATACTATTTACATCACACATATATCTGTATATTATATTGAAGCACATCATGTACTCTATAACCTGACTATAGTTTGACAATAATAAATAAAACGCTGGGTGCGAAAATTCCTTCATTACCCCTCAGGGGCGGGGGCCCTGGGGTAGTGGTTACCACCGCTGCCCTTCACGCTAGAGTTCGGGGTTCGGTTCCCGGTCTCGGCGGTTCAAAAGAAACAAAAATGTTCCTTCCCCATCCACGTGTAAAGCTCAGTATTGTGGGGTGCCTCCGTGACCGAGAGGTAGCGTGCTCGGCCTCAGACCGCCAGGGCTCGAATTTCGAATCCTGCGTCTGGAGGACAGTGTCATCTTATCCATCTTCAGGAGGTTCTCCTGGCCCAGTTTAGCCTATATGTGCACAAAGGTGGCCTAAAGCCCGATTCATTTTCATTTCATTACCCATCAGCCATTAAGGCTGTGGGGTATAGTGATCACCAGAGGCGAGCGTTCGGGCGGGCGGTCAGAAATTCAGCTCTTACTAAAAAGTTAACTGATGAATTTTGTTTATTGTTTACAGACATGAACTATGTGCCTGGGCAATTTGTCCCATATATTTTTGTTGGCACCAAGCCATAAGCGGTAATCTTCCAAGATGGCCGCCTAAAAAGCTTGTGGGCACGATAACTTATGAACCTTTGGTTGGATTGCATTCAAATTTGGTATGGTTGTTGTCTAGGTATTTCTGATTACTTGGCCAATTATTTGGTCAATTTTAAAGGCTTAGGCCTACTTGTGTTTCTGTCGTGATATAACGAAAAGAGTAGGACAGTGTCCAGGTACGGATTTCTGTCTGTCGCATTATTGCACCAGAGAGTAATAAAGTGCGACAGCAAACTCCCCTAATCTATGGCCTGATGTTTATTTATAGTGCATACATTAGTTACTGTACATAGGCCTAGGATTGTTTCTACTACATCTATCTGTGGTGGCTCATCAAGTAGATTCTGTGAACCTACACCATCCATGTAGCCAACAAACATGAGACATTAAACATGTTAAACATGCAATGGATCAACTTCTCGTGTTTTCTGGATATGGTGACAGGTCAGCACCTAGACCATCCATACATTCTGTGTGATCCATAGTGCTAGTCCCTAGATGCTTTAGTGCGACTGAAGTATGAAAAAATATATATCAACCACGCGTATAATTAACTAATTAAGTCTCGTTGTTCCGCTATTTTAAATACACCAGTGGGCTTGATTTGTAGGCATATGGACCTATTATATACCCTAGAAATTGTACATAGATACAATATGTCTTATATTAAAAATGTATTGCGTAGAAACATCATTCGTCCTTTAAGAAGTTCGAGATTCGATTTAAAACAATATCTTACTAATCGTGCAGGTGACGCTAACGTGTTGTACTTATTAACTCGTGAATTACGAATCTAAATCTTGAACCTTGACTGTGTGATAATAATGACTGGCATGTGTCCACATAACCCATTACTTTACTGATTTCGTTTATAATAGACCTAACAGTGGTTTGATCGGCTAAAAAATGGATTAAAACGCGCTCAGTGGTTTAAGGGTTAATAAGCTAAGTCAAAGGTATATGTCTCACGCCCACTCCTCTGACTTACATCCGATATATTAGCAGTACAGGTGTAGAGACATCACGTTTCTTATCATCAAATTCAGATCGTCCTAAGTGTCCATATATATTGTTGTGAAGTGGAAGCAGGGCGAGACAAAGTGGACATTGAGTCAACGAGGACATCATTCGATCTCACACAAATAATTTTCATCAAAGGAGCGCGCAGCGCGAGGGCTGACGCGAGATTATGCACTAGTTCTGGTATAAACCTTACAGTGCCTCTCTCTTTTCAACAAATAATTATACCAGGGTGTGCACATCTATATACCGCTCCGCAAACCCAAAAGGCATTACCTACTTCATACTTGTAAAGTATGCAGATACTGTTTTCTGGCTTTAAGAACGAACATGTGCCAATGATGGACGGAACTCATATTTTGTACAAGCATAGTATGCCTTGACACAAGGTGGCCAATGGGCTTTTAAATTTTAATTAACCTCCTGGAAGCGATTCCGGTAAAGACTAGATGTTGAGCCAATGCTGGTTTAATGCTGGCCCAGCGTCGCAATTCAAAGGGTCCAGCAACCATGATATGCGTGGACGTGGTGATGGTCACGTAGGCCACACGTCTCTAGGGGAGCAAACAAAATATTATGAGTGATAGGTTATCTGGTTGTTCCATTGAATGATCACTTTTTAACATTTAAATGTAGAAAGTAATAGTTTAACAATTAAATATGATCTATATACCTTGTCCCATTATATGGGCTTTTTATCTCGACCATTAGACGCCATTTTGTGTAAGTTGTCAGCTCTTTCGATCCAAATAATTTGAAAAAATTCGCAAATAGAGTTGCAAAAACAATTCCCAATTAATGTTATTTTCCATTTCCAAATCAAGAAAAATGCTAACTATATAGATATAAAATAAACTAAACTTATATGTTCAATCCTATGACAGATTCTGGACTAGCATGTAACTCTCCATGGACGAGCCCACACCCATTCTCATTCATCAAATCCACTATCCTTCCACCAGCGTCAGCCAGTGGCTCTGATTGATTACACTGAAGAATGTGTTCAGGTGGAAATATTCATGAATTTGACCTGATTTTCTATCTGGCAAATAAGGCAATACCTGACAAAAATTATGTTCTTGACATTCCAAACCACATGGTCAGGCCAAGGAATACACGTGGCCAGGCACGTGACTGAATTTATGAAATTACTAGCTTCTTTTAACTCTTTCACTGCGAAATTATTTCAAAATTATGACGTCATATTGTGTAATTATTTGAAATTGACCCTTTTATTACCAGATCCGTCATAACTGGGGATTTCCAACCATAGTTATAATTTTATACTATGACGTCATTATCGGGTATGGAAGGCTTGAATACATCCACGTCCCCCCCCCCATCACGCTTGCGTGGCGATAAGGGTGACTGGGAGCCGTCAGCACCACAACCAAGTGAATCACCTTGCTAGTTATGTAATGTCGCAGTAATGCTACATCCGCAGTGTAGCACATCCGCAGTGAAAGGGTTAACATGTTTCAGAGAGGGTGGGGTGGACCAGGGAGGGGTTTGACTGCATCACTACATCAAAAATGCTATATTTCGTGTCCAACTTGGCCTGAAATCCTGTGGATATTTAGGCCTGACATTATGTGCTCCTGCCGGTATTGTCTGTTGAGATATAGGCCTACATCTGTACATGTATCATGTGTATTGACTATCCTAGTATAGTTGTATTATATAACCAAGAAAATACATTCTAAACAAATAGTCAATGTTGATTTGATGTTGGGCCAGCGTCGTAGACGGTTGAAATACATCGATCCAACATTGTAAATCCTACAGCGTAAACATGATAGGTCTACATTGGCCCAATGTTTTCTTAATGAAAAAAAACAATGACCCAGCACTGGGTTCATGTTAATCCATAATCTAAGATGATGTCCCAGCATTAAACTAAGAGTGGTTGCTACCATCACTGTGCACATGCTGCTGGTATATTTGTCTTACACAAAAGCAAATCTACAATAACACACATAAAAGACACACATGCAATGTTGCTTTTTTGCTGGGCCGACATTGTATAGGATGGACCAGCTACAATACAACACAGGTTGATTGCATGTACTGGTCAGAATAATACTAGGTATATAATAATGTCAGCCATAACCCAGTATAGGGGACACATAATTATGTAAACTTGTCTCTCATAGGTGCAAGGAAACCTCGAACTTGACATAGTTTTCAGGGTCAGGTGTGGGTCACCAGACTGTTGCTTTGAAGGCCCGATCAGAACGCAATTTACAGAAGAGATTCTTAAAGCTCTGTAGCAGGGCCAGCTAGCTGTGCTATAGTCTGGCCCTGAGAAGGAGGCTGGCCCACACCGTGAACATTCAATTTAATGTCCTGTTTCAGCCCCGATGGGCTATTATCTTGTTGCAAGGAATGTGCATCCCAGCAAACACAAAACATTTGTATAACATTTAAACAATGTTGGACCAACATCGAAGACGTTGGGCCGACGTTGTATAAATGTTATACAAATATTTTGTGTTTGCTGGGATGCCTTCTTGACATGTGGGCACCCCTCATATTTCTCGCCAAATACTTTCAAAACTCCAAATTTGGACTAAATATATACAAAAAATTATGTCCCCCCTTTTTCAGATCCTGTGATCGTGTTTGAAAGGGATGATAATCCGATGTTGAATATGGGGTGTAGGGGTTTTACTTAACAACTTCTAAATATGACATACTCAGTTATAAAGTATAGTAGATATATACTCAAGAAACTGTATGCCAAAAAAGATTGACTGTTGTATGTGTTGTATTTACATCATTATAAGCCTAGCAATCCGGAATATCAGCAATGTAAATGGAGCAGTGAAGATGTCCGGAGGCCAGATAACTTGATTGACATGACATTCATCGTGATAACATTATGTTCTTTTCTTTATGAATCATAACGGTGGTTTGACCATTTAGCTACTGAGCACTTGACAGATGAAGGCACCTTGGCATTGAAGGATCAACTTCATATTTTGCACAAACATTGGCCTTGACACAGAAGATCGGCATTTAAATTTCAATTAATCTAATTTATCCTAATTCGTCCCCTTGAATATGGAAGGGTGTATCTGCCACGTTGTGAGGTGGCAGGCGCACCCTTCCATATCAAAAAGGACGAATTAGGGCCCACAAATTCGCTCCACCACGCGCCTCTTCAACGGGCACAGCAAAGAGGATGCGGTTGACGCGATGATCGTCACGTAGGCCACATTCGGCGTGTGACCTAGATGAGCGAACATATGTGAGCGACAGACTATCTAATCTTATCAAACAATAAAAATACAGGACAACAAAACCATTTTAAGGTCACAAATGTAGCAGGATGGTATGCTCCACGCCTCAAGTGTTTCACTGACTATTTGTCTTTAGGATGCTGGATCCGTCATTTTATTCTGAGTTATAGCGGACCCGCACACTTTTTACGCTAGTTATCTCGGACCCACACCAAAGGTAATGGCCGTAACGACCATTTGGAAAACTTATGAGTCTTGTATCCGCAGATGACGTACATGTTGTTCTGCAAAAGCAAAAGGCAGTATCTGCTTACTTGTAAAGTAAGCTGATACATATGCACGGCAGCATGCAAGTCGACTACGTGCTGAAAGGTTCGACAGCAAAATGCTGGCTCCGTCAATAATATTTTTTAAGTACTACAATCCCGGGACGTTGTAGCAATGTTGGCTTAAGGTTGGGCTATCGTCGTAGACGGTGTGGCAACATTAAGCCAACATTGGCTCAACGTCTCGTGTCTGATGTGATATAACTTCTACCATGCACGTGACAAAATTGTTAGATCGTGGGATTCGCTATAACTGCTGCCTGTTGTGCGGGTTAAATTCCCACTTGGTGCAGGTTTTCAGAAACAAATATTATCGCGTTTATCAACACTTAACAACGCTAGACCATAGTCGTTTTGATGTTGTGTCTTTGGCAAGGCACATCACCCCCAAGTGCTTCACTTCACTCGGGTATGAATTAATACATGGTGGGACAGACATGACAATGTGTACAATAAGATCCCTAGCACTGTAACAGTTGCAGGCTATGTATGCTCCCCGGGGAGTTAAAATGGCATATGAATGAACAGGTGCGGTGAGGAAAAAGTCGACTGAAAGGTACTGATACTATATCGATTGCACGGGATATCAGACTTTTCACCTTTACCATGTTGATAACCAAATTAATCATTTTAACACCAAGTACGACTATAATCTGATAATCGTTAGTACTTCATTTCATTAGACCCTTAGATCCCTGTTATTGGGAACGAAATGTGTGCTTAATCATCAAAATTTGCAAATGATTGGTCACAAATGAAGCGAATATGCGTAATTTTCACCAGGATATATACAGGATGTGCAATGATCTGTATGCCTATAACTATGTTTATATAGTACATGTGGGAGTTATGACTGTATGTATGTACCGTCACGGGGCAATATTAGATAAGTCGGTGGGCGTGCTTCTACGATGAAATAGTTTTGTATAAACCATGGAGAACAAAGGGTTATTTCCAATTCAAGGCATCATAAATGTACCAGTCAGTTCTTTCCGCTTCGTCTGAATACCTATGGTATGGGTCTTCGGTCATTAGAAATATTTTTTATCAGAATTTGACGTCTACAGACGTCAGATTCAATCGGTCGCCACGCCGAAAGGGTCAAGTTCAGATTATAAATTTGTATTATCCGTAAGGTTTGCTGGCATAAAATAACACGGATTATGATTTAAGAAATAAAAGTATGATTTGGGTGATCATACTTTTCACAATGTTCACAGTTACTGCTGTGCAAAGCGAAAAGGCAGTGATTGATTCGGCAGGGTGGGCCCACAAGTTCTTATATACTGTAGAATTTCGCGAGGAGGACAAATTCAAGAACCTCGCGAAAATTATTATTATAAGAGCGCTACTGAAGAAAAATGAAAATTTGCGAATTCTAATCTTCGTGAAAAGTCCCAAAATCAGAAATTCACGAAAATTTAAACACGCGAAAATTACCAGATATACAGTATTACACGGTTCACTCCAAGCGCAGTGCCACTCGCTGACCCACAGCCTGCCACCTCCCCTCCTCAGGTGTGCACCGATGTATCAGTGAGGTTTAGTATGCTTATCTTCCTGCGCAAGGCCCGATAGCAGGCCTTGTGGAGGGAGATGAGTATGCTACTCAGTGTTATTATACTTTAATTGTATTAGTCATTACCCGGCAGAGATGTTAAGTTTGACTGATCATTGAAATCAGTTTTAATTACTTTATATAAAAGGACGATATAAGCTGAGCTCCAACACTACTCACTTATGTCTTAAGCCTGAATTTACCATCATCTTCAGCCACTACAAGCTGCGAATTGCGGTCACAATTCTCGACCTGTAGTGGATGAAGACGACTCGAAGTGGGTGGCAAATGAATACAAGATATTCTCACTATTAAACGTAGATTCCCTGACAATTTTTGTTCTGAAACTCTGGGTTTTAGGAAATTTTGTCATTATTCAGAAATGCGAAATGATGCTTTGATGCACGGTGAGGGTTTAAAGGGTTAAGTTGAAAAAAAGGGTGAGACCTACCAAATTCACATCGGACAACCCCCCTTTCGAAAATCCTGGCTCCGCCCCTCATCACGTTGACCGAATGCTGTTTTAATGTTGAGCTAGCGTCGTAGACGCTGGACCAAGATTAAAACAACACTGGGTCAGGTATCCAATCGCAAACTAACCACCCGTATTATCGAATTAACTATCTATATCACAAAAATGTGGCATTCAAAACGAGCTAAAAACCACGGTATACTATACTGCTGTGCAAAGCCAAAATGCAGTATCTGGTTACTTTAAAAGTAAGCAGACACTGCCTTTTGGCTTTGCAGAGCAGAATAGGCCAACGACGTATGCGATGGACAACATATAAACGTGCAGTAATCGATATTATGTTATTGGTTATGACCTTATACATTAGTGGTTCTGCCAATGTGTTTGTGTAGAATGCCTACAGGCTCCTATTTACGTACAAAAGCAGCCTTGTAAATAAGACCCTGTGTCCATGATGTATAATATAAATTTGACCGTCTAAAAAAACAGAAGGTCTATATTATTATAAAACCAGTTGTCGCCATCCACATTGCTGCACTGCAAAGGCAAACGGCAGTATCTGCTTACTTGTAAAGTAAGCAGAAACTGCCTTTTGGCTTTGCACGGCATTGTAGCTTACAGCTTATTGTAATTATTAAGCTGAATTGAACAAATACTGAAATCAAACGGTAGATATTCAACCAATCTTGCATTTTTAGTCGACTTGAAAGACATTTTTCGGCATCACTTGCAACAATAATACTGATCATTATCGTACCTTTTAGCTCTAAAATGTAGATTCACATAATGCAGAATTTAAATCAGAACATATATATATATATATACGCCAATCCAGAAAAGTTTTTTGCTAAAGGACACATTTATTAAGGTTGATAATGTCAGTTGTCGCCATCCACATTGCTGCACTGCAAAGGCAAACGGCAGTATCTGCTTACTTGTAAAGTAAGCAGAAACTGCCTTTTGGCTTAGCACGGCATTGTAGCTTACAGCTTATTGTAATTATTAAGCTGAATTGAACAAATACTGAAATCAAACGGTAGATATTCAACCAATCTTGCATTTTTAGTCGACTTGAAAGACATTTTTCGGCATCACTTGCAACAATAATACTGATCATTATCGTACCTTTTAGCTCTAAAATGTAGATTCACATAATGCAGAATTTAAATCAGAACATATATATATATATATACGCCAATCCAGAAAAGTTTTTTGCTAAAGGACACATTTATTAAGGTTGATAATGTCTATATATACCCAGTAAAGTCAAAACATTTGTATAGCATTTATACAATGTTGGACCAACGTCACGCGACCAAAGTCACGCGAAATTTAAATTTTCGTGTATGATACCACGTGTGAACAGCCTTGAACAGTGCTCATGTCAGCAGTGATCAGTGTTCACCTGTAGTATCACTACTTTGAACACTTTGAAATATGTCCCACTACACTTCCATGCAATGTTCAGATGGTTTGGACACGCTCGGTGGTCGTTACGCCGCGTCCGCACTTACCATGTTTTCTGTTGCTTTCTGTTGGATGAGACCTCGCTGCGGCACTATGCGTCTGTCTGTGTATGTATGTGTGTCGGTGTCACTCGGGTCAGTCCTGACAGTGTGTGGTGACGACTCGCGCGACGCGTAGGCTCTTATCCGCGAACAAACTTCGGTTGTCAACCTAAACAACACAAATTGCGGCACTATGCGGCGGTATACGACTGAGGAGGGGGGGGGGGTGCAGAAGTGAGTGCGAGCGCGGGGGGGGGACGAAACCGTTCTTCCGAACCGCAGACTCGGGCCAATGTCGGTGTGATGTTGGGCCAGCGTCGCAGACGCTGCCCCAACGTTACGCCGACATTGGTTCGGCGTCATGTTTGCTGGCATTGGAAAACTCTCGGTACTGCGGATATATTCACAGGCCCAGACAAGAAAATAACTTGATAATTATATAAATCAATAACATCTCTATAAAATAGGTTTACTAATTTAAAATGTTTGTGCATTGTAGGCTATAAACTCAATAAAATCTCTATTAAAAATGTTTATTAATTTAAAAATAGGATTATTAATTTATTGCATAAGTAAATGAGATCTTATGATTGGTTTATTAATTTAATAGTTTTGTACATTGCTGACAAACATCATTTCTGGTTGAATGTTAATACAAATTAATTTTCTTCTGTTGCATTGAAATAACATGGTTTTGTGCAGATTCTTATCTAACATATAAGCCTATAAGTCTTATTACTACTGGAAAGAAAGGATACTATTCGCATGGAACATTCCATATTCTATTAAAATGTAAAATGTAAATTCGAATCAATGGTATTATATCACGTATTAAAAAACATTAATATTTTAAACAAGGAGGGCTCATTGAGATATTCGTCGCACCGGTGTGAAAGCCTACGCATATCATCAATACAGTCTATATATACCCAGCAAACACGATACGCTGACCCAATGTTGGTTCAATGTTGGCCCACCGTCCTCGCCCAACATTAAACAACCACTCTGAGGTTTACGTCGATCCATATAAAATGTGCACAGCGTGTGATTATATAATTAATACTGAAAAAACACGAGACGTTGATCCCACAGGTTGTTTCAAGGTTAGTCCGGCGTCTGTGACGCTGGCCCAACTGTAAACCAACATTGAGTCAACGTCTCGTGTTCGACGTCAGGCCTCCGTTCATTGCATAGGCCATAACGCAAACTCAACAACTCACACTCAATCCAAGTTCAAATAAAGTCTCCAGTGGGACTTGAGGGGTGGTGGACCGATCGCCGCTTCGCCACCCTTGGCTGAACTTTTGGCTCTCACTGCCATTGTGACTATTCTTGATCGCATACCGGAGGCGCTAACAAAATTATATGTATATGGGGGAGGGGGTAATGGATATACCCATTGGGCACTTCTCCGATATTGGCGAACAAACTTTTTTCAGAAAGAGGACGGCATGCATTCTATTCACTATCAAATTAATGTGCTTATTTAAAAAAAAACCGGATATCTTTTATTGCATTAGGGTCTATTTAGCCTATGTATAAATTACCCTGATGACATCGCAAGGCTCTGACACAGTGACCTCCATTTTTAAATGTAATAGTTCTGATACGATCAAAAGTTCAGGCCTGTTGAAAATGGCCTAGTTTTCGTAGGCACTTGAAATATTCGTCTCAATTTTATGGCATCCGAGTTTTTTGATAGGCAGCGCGAGTGTAGTTTTTACACAGCTGGCTGTGGAAACAAAATGGTGGTCAGTGTGACTGGGCCTCGCGCAGTAAATGAATTAGGCGGCCCAGTCATACCGGGTATGTATAAATATGTCGGTATCAAATGTTATTTTTGGCTTCGATTTTGAAATGAAATTGTTCCCGATACGCGCTGCTCTGCCAAGCAAAAATGAAGTATATGCTTACTTTACAAGCAGATACTGGCTTTTGGCTTTGTAGGACAGACATGTCGCCAGGGTTGGGCAACCCTCTCTTATTATATTAATTCAGCATTTGCCCTGACCATCGCCAGAGGGCGTCTTGCTTCACCTGTTAATATGATCCACTTTAAAGGCGGCGATATTTGGCGTGTTCGCTTTCACGGAAGCCGATGTCGATGTTATGCGCATGGCAACATCCCCGTAAACACAAAATATTTGCGTAACATTTGTACAATGTTGGACCATCGTCGAAGACGTTGGGCCGACGTTGTACAAATGTTATGCAAATGTTTTGTATTTACTGGATAACATTTGATGTGAAATAGTAAGCCTACCTATACTGCTCTGCACAACCAAACGACAGTATCTGCTTACCTGTAAAGTATACGACCCCCCCCCCCCTATTTTCGTTAAATTCTTAAAAAAGGCCTATAAATTTGCCTTAATATACTCAAAAAATCTGGAGGGCACAGGCAAGCCCTCAAATCCCCTACGCCCCCCTTTCTTCAAATCCTGGATTCGCCCTGACAGGTGAATTCATCGGCCTATATAATCAGATAATATATCGCTATAAGTATTAGGCCCCTATAGTGTTAAATTGTCTAAGTAATAGCATATAGGGCCACTAAACCATTAAATGTTTTCTACATTATGGGACATACACTTTCGGGTTCACCACGGATGGGTTTCGAACAATATATAACATGAAGATATAGGCCCCTATATATATATATGTCTGACTCATCATAAATAGACCTTCCTATATAACGAGAATTTGAAATGACGAATCAACATCCGTGATTTAGCTAATAGTACTATTGTTCAAATGAAAAACGTTCCTAAAAAGCATTTACAGCGCATCCGGTGACACATCCCAGCAAACACGATATGTTGGCCCAATGATGGCTTAATGTTGGTCCAGCGTCCATCATTTGGGCCACCATTCCTGTTTCCCAGGTTATAACATTTTCAAGTTGTTTTATTCTATTAATTAATACCACTGTCAAATCACCAATTGAGAATCCCTTGAATGCATTGAACAGTCCATTTTAAAATGTGTTTTTATTTTTTTTTAACTTGTCACGTGTCTGCGTCGCTTAAGATATAATTTTTGCGAGAATCGAACGTCGCAAACACTGTGAATTTTGCATTAGTTCACGGTACACAGCGAGCTTGCCTACGCGGTCACGCTATGCGCATCTATATAATGTAGACATACACGAAGGATACGCGTAGCTAGGCAGGTGAATACATTTAAGTCAAGTGCAAATTTATATGGGGTTAGCTCAGGGTCCATATATGGGAAGACATTTTTGCGAATTCAAAATGATTGCAGAAGTTATATAGTGAATGCGGGCTTTATCACATGCCAAACCAAACCATCATCGTAAAAATGAATTAATGGAACTCATGTGACAAAGCTATGTAGATCTAATGTTAATGTGTAATTCAAATGGAGTTTTGAGACACACGTTATTTTTAAACGATGTTCGGCGTACTTAACACCACCCTTATTACTGTCATAAAATGGTAAAATTCTGTTGTTTTTAATGTTACCAGGAGTTTTAAATTTAAATAGTTAAAATAACCGTCGCCGCTGCTGCGTTAATGTTCATAGAATGGTGCAATGCGTCAAAGCGGCAGCCAATCAGCAGGTGGAGGGGGGAGCCCAGTACGTCTGTTGGCCCATTGACGACTGTATACTATACTATTTTATTACACCTTATGCTAACTTTACCTTTCCGCGACGAGTGCGTATTCTGAGATCAACACTTGCACAGTGATCGAAATGTCTTTATATCACCCCTGGCTTTTCTCTGTTAATTTTGGAATGCCCGAGAAGAATACCAAAGTTCTATAGTTATTTTTCGAACAATAATATTATATCCATCAAACACGAGACATTGAGCCACTGTTGGGCCAGCGTCGTAGACGGTGGACCAACATTGAACCAACAATGGCTCAATGTCTCGTGATTGCTGGCATATAATACGCTTTGTATATATCTACGTACTTCTCCATATGACAATGTAATAATATAACTGTCATTTTACCTGTTAGATACCATGTACACTTATCTTTTTCAAATAAATAATTGAATGTATAACTAGTATTAACGGCTGTATTGTTAATAATTAATGATTGCTTGTCCCGTCTTCCAGCGTGTTGAAGTAAATAATTAATTAAATGCAAGTTGAGTCTATGTATACCTTTTTATTCGCGCCTCGATATAAGTAGACATACATGAGTGTCAGACACACACACACACACACACACAATAATATAAAATGATAGTCTGAGAGTACTATCATAGATGAAGGCACAGTCCACTCTGATGTTTCTTTATATTTATAGGCATTCACAAGGTGGCTCTTATTCTGAGTGTCATGCAATCAGCACGGTTAATACTGGTATATAGGCCGACTACGTGCACATTCACATTATTCTGTTGTGGAGTTTCTAAAAGTTGTGTTAAATTTGTTAACCCACTGGGATTTGGATTCCTTCTTTATTCAAATTAAATACAATTACATGTGCATGACATATCAGCCCTTTCATTACGAGGACCCACTTTAAGGGTGAATATACAATTTAAGGGTCATTTAGTGTCTTTTGGCTATTCTGAGCGAATTTATGCATTGTGTGGGTCCGAATTTTTTTAATATCGTCCTATGCGCAATTTGATAAACTGAGAAAAAAAAATAATTAAATATCTCTGACGAATATTTTTTTATTCAACATGCAATGTGCTAAAATACACGAATTCGTACACAAATGCAATGTCTCCCAATAGCTAACACCTGAAACATAGACTGTTTTAACATGGAAGATCTCTTGGAAATAACTTAACCCCGAGTTATTTTGTAGTGCAATTGTTATGTTCAACGGAATTTATTCATATACAGACATGAACTCAATATAAAAAGTTGCCAAGGATACATTTACTGAGGCTTTTTAGCTGTCTCACGCAAACCGGTCAACTCAGCAACGCCAGTGTTATCCAAACTCCTCAAATTGTGGTGTGATACCATTGAATTACTTTGATATATGCAGAGACAGCTGCAAAGTCCCAATATTTTGATGTAGGTGAAATATTTGTAAACATTCAATCTGAACTGCTACTTCATAACCAAAACAATCACCCCTGAAGCGTATTCAATTTCTGTGTCAACTCAGAAACGCTCATAATTTAGCAAATAATCATTAAAAACATGTTGAACTGAACAAAGTGCTCGATAATGATGGCCATCCCCCTACCGCATCGGTGGGCAATGATACATCTATTTTAAATACATTAAAGATCGTTTTATGTTGTCCGTATTCAACTCAGCAACATTATTATTCCGATCAACTCAGCAACGTTTATGAATTGATCACTCAACTCAGAAACGTTGCTGAGTTGACCAAATTTAGCTTTCTGTCTCACTAATGTAATTAAGACTAAAAACGTAACTCTTTAAATGTAAAATGCAATTAAAAAATATGTTTTTAATTAAATTAGACTGAGAGAGTATTCGCTTATGTAGACATTTTTACAACAATGAAAAAACGTTTTTGAGTTGAAAACAAAAACGTTGCTGAGTTTACGTAATTCTGCTTTCTGTCCCCCTTTTTGTAATTCAAACTGAAATTTTAACTCCGTCAATGTAAAATGCAGTTAAAAAGAAGCTGCATTTGATTGAATTAGAGTGAGAGAGTATTTTAGAAGTTGTTTACATAAATAAAACTACAAATAACACTTAGTTAAATTTCCAAATCAAATTTACCCTTATTATATTGGCATGTATGTATTGTACAATGACCTTCGAAATACATTTTCAAATTAGGCTTGTTATGATCGCATTTCTTTTTTGTCTTTATAATGATGAACCAATTTTTTTTATCAGAAAATGGGGCTCAAGTGTTTAGATATCTCGTAGATGCACTTAAAACATGACTTTTACGTGCAATTATCGTGCTTTGTCAACTCAGAAACGATAATGTCAACTCAGCAACTATATAATTTCACAATAAAATCACTGTTCTGTCTTAGCAATGTTTATTTCAAAAAGTGTTATAAATACTAACATATCACTAAACTATCATACAAAGCAATTTTTGATCTTTAAAATTTGAAAATGATCAAATCTATATATATAATTCGTTGCTGAGTTGACATTTTATTTTTACGGTCCTTCACAAAAACACTTTTTATTTTTTAATCTGTTCGAGATTAAGCTCTGATATTTTAAATGTGTATTACATAGACCCTACCCTCAATATCTGACCCTAGTATATATAATTTGAAGCGACTTATTTTTTTTCAAAAATACAGATCAAAAGATCCCTTAAATTGTATATTCACCCTTAAACTGTTTGTAGACGTCTAAAGTCGATCCCCGCACTGAAAGTGTGAAACATTTATAACAGCAGACCCATAGTAGGGCCTATATAGGTATTCAAATGAAGCGGGAAGAGCTAAATAAAACATTTATCATAATTTCAAATTAAAAAAAAATCCTTTGGTCTCCATGGTTTATACAAAAATATTTCAGCGCTTTAAGAGTTAAAACATATACAAGAGAAGCTATATCTTTTGAAATTTCTAGCCCAAAATGTGAGCATGTGTAGGGCTACTACATTGCTAATAATGCATGGGTACTTCACAAATTTAACTTACACTATGACATTTAGCAGTTGATGTGTTTAATTTAATGATATGTTAGAAACAAATTAAGCGAATTTGGTGTGAATGTGAATTATCCCAGACCTAACAGCCATATAGCATAATTGGACAAAATGTGCATTTGAATAAATCTACATCGCAGTTTTAGCTTTAGTGTATGCATGATTTATACATAAGCCTATAGCAAAAAATCCCATCACATCTAACAAAAATTCCAAGGTATCTATATTGACTCCAACTACAAGAAAGACATTCTATATTTTCCGTAACGTTAGAAATACTGTTATATGAATGGAATTATACATATTTCTCATTTCTAAATATAAAATATAAATTAAACACATGAAATATCCAATGAATCACATAATGTTACCGATGTCAATGTTTATGGGGTTTTAGTAGGTTTTTAGGCTTTCTAGTTAGGTTTCTGATATATTGTTAACATATTGGTTATCGTCGTACCAAGCAAGTTCGGCAATAAGTCGCAATGAGCTATTATGTTTGTAAACAGTTGAGTTTGACATGATCATATCCTTGCACAACCGACTGTGTTGTTCTTTGTAGTTCATGAACGAATTCCTGAAAGACGGATTCATCTCAACACCATAAGTAACCAAAAGTTGACAATAGATAGAATGGTAGTATGGACCTTCTATAACAACCCCAGCTAGTGTGTACAATCAAATTGTGGTACCAAATTGCTTGGAGGGAATTTTCTAGGTAGGGGTGTGCTGTAGGGTGAAACCAGACAAATTGAAGTAGGCCCTATGTGTACACAATTACAAATATATTTGCCAATCATCAATCAATTTAACTCTTCCTTTACCGACTTCCCCCTGATAAAACTACCTCCAGAAACCGACTACTTTTTTAAGGGGGACCCCTGAGGTAGTCCTTGAGCACAATACAGGTATAGCTATGCGCATGCGCACATCACACAATTTAAAAATATAAAACATTGCGCCCATGTCCCTGACCATTCTGGTTGACGATTTTCAACGACGCATGTAATGAAAATTCTCCATTGCAATTAATGCATATACACATGTGGATTTCGCATAAATGCGAATTTGGTAAGGGAAGGTAGTTTTCGCATAAATGCGAAATCGGAAAAGGGAGAGTTAAGCGCTTCTAGCACCAGTAATTTTGTAACTTTTTCTGCCATTCCCTGTCTGTACTTCTATATTTTTTGTTCAAAACCAGAGCTAATCAACAAAACCAGAAAGTGTGTATAGCCAAAAGGGCGGTTTTATTTCAACAGGGTGTATTTCAGATAAAATAATCTGCAACACAGAGTAAAACTAGATGTGACTGCTCAGCACGAAAACATTAAAAGCATGCCCGTTGGATATTTCCAGGTCAGTCCATGACCACTCCAGTATATACAAATAATAATGAGAAAATAATGCCCCCCACCCCACCCCATCATGTCAATCATTTTTTTTAAAGGGCAGCGGCAGCCATTTGGTCTTTAATCAGATCATTACAAATACCTGGAGAACCATCCTAGCAATTTTGACTGCAGTCCAACCAACGGTTCATAAGTTATTGTGTCCATAATCTTTTTGGTCGGCCATCTTGAAAAATGGCCGTTTATGGCTCTGGGCTAAAAAAAGAAAATTTCGACAGAATTGCACAGTCACATAGGTCATATATAAAAAATAAATGTGTAAAAAAATTCATAAGTTAAAAAAAATACGCCTACCCCGAAAACACCCCCACCCCCAACCATGTTAATTTTTTCTGCGACCATTTTTTTTTAATGGATTCACCCTAAAAGTTAGTCAGATCATCAGAAATACCGTACCAAAGAGAGCACGAGAGAGCAACCGTACCAAATTTAAATGCAATCAAACCAGCGGTTCATAAGTTATAGTGCGCACAAGTACACACCTTTGAAAATGACCTTTTTGGCTCGATGTCCTAAAAATAGATGGGAAGAATTTCCCTGTGACATAGGTCATATATGCGGAAAAAAATACATCAGTTAACTATTTAGTGAGAGCTAAATTAAGATACGCCTGCGGCGGCGGCGGAGACGGCGGCGGCGGCGGAGACAGAAAAATGCTAATCATTATAAGAATCCCAATATTCATAGGGGATGCTCAATTACATAATTGACAATGAATTCGCGAATAATCAATATTGCTACGTCGGCTAGCTCGCCTCAAAGGATCAAGTAACTCGTCACAAGTTTTTGTGAATATTACCCTTTACACCACGTATAAAACCTAAATCAGAATTACATGTTTTTGGGGTCGCCTTAATTTCAATACTAAAATCGCGACAGGTCGAGGGCGTTTTAAGTTAGGATTACAACGTCAATGACTTTGATTTAACATCGCAACAACGTTATGTGACAGAACGGTGGGGAATTAAGTTTCTGAAATTGTGGTCATTAATTAAAAAAAGTATCCTAAAAAATGTTCTTGACCCAGACGGATGCAGTGATTTCGACACTGGCGTTTCCGACACTGGCGATTTCGACACAGAAGAAGGATTCGTCATAATCACTCAAAAAATTAATGATTTCGTCACACTTTTGGAGATTTCGATGCACTTTTTGATAATTTCATTTTTGTGTTTAAATCTAGATGTTTATTCCGTGGACTTTGTTTTAGTTGATTTTAATATTCTAAAAATCCATCTTATTTGCATAAATTTGCATAAATTATCATAATTATCATAGTTGTTTTTGATGTCTATGCCCACACCATGGAAGTCGTTTCCTGGGTTTTAACTACCACTGATCAATCTATTTTGCCTACATTAACATTAATTAATATTATATTCCAGGCCGAAAATCTATAAAATCCTCCAACTTCACAACCAATCACCAAAATAGTACTAGTAACTGTTGTTTTTGGTATCTATACCCATGTTCTCCACCCCATGGAAGTCGTTTACCTTGTTTTTATCAACCACTCAGCAATATACTTTGCTTAAATTAACATAAATTAGCAAATTTGAAGACATACATCTATGGTATGCTCTACCTTTTAATTCTTTTTAACTTATAGGGAATCTGTCCTTTCGCAAAGCGACCGGTCTCGATGGTTTGTCAGCAAGGTAATTTCTTCGCCTTTTGCACACATTATAAATTTATCTTTACATTTACCGGACTAAATAAAAAAGTCGAGGGTTATACCCCTCGATAAAAAATAAATCTAAAACTGACCCTTGGAACTATCGTCGAGTGTCCATTCTTACTACTGTCTATAAAATTTTAGAAAGGGTTACATACAATTAAATTGAATCATCTATGAAATCAGAAAAAATATTTATTGCTTTTCAATCTGGTTTCAGGAGCCCTTTTTCAACAGACACTTGTCTGACACACCTGACAGATCAGATTCGCTTTCGAATAGACAGATGTTTTTATACTGGCATGGTCATGATCGACTTGCAAAAAGCATTTGATACAGTCGATCATGAAATCTTGCTTCAGAAATTGAAGGCTCTTGGTTTTGATCCTCTGGCCATTAAATGGTTCGAAAAATACATGCAAGGTACCCTGACAACATCGCAAGGCTCTGACACAGTGACCTCCATTTTTAAATGCAATAGTTCTAATACGATCAAAAGTTTACGCCTGCTGAAAATGACCTAGTATTCGTAGGCACCTGAAATATTTGTCTCAATTTCATGGCATCCGAGTTTTTTGGTAGGCAGCGCGAGTGTCGTTTCATACCGGGTACATGCAAGGCAGGAATAAAGAAAATTAAATTAATGGTATTTTTTCTGACCCCAGAGTGGTTTCTCGCAGAGTACCGCAGGGATCAATTCTGGGGCCTTTGCTATTTTTATTATATATTAATGACATGGAGGCTGCTGTCTCATGTCAACTCATTCTTTGTGCTGACGACTCATCCCTTTTAGTTTCTGGCAAGGATGTCAACAAAATTAACTTTCTTTTAACTTTCTTCTTTGAATGGATGGTTGGTCGATAATAGATTATCCATCCACTTAGGGAAGACAGAATGCATACTTTTTGGTTCAAAGGAAAAACTTGGTATTTCTTCAGAAATTAATATTACATGTGGTGAGACCATATGGTAGCCTCTACAAAAACTGTGAGATATTTGGGAGTAGATCTGGACCAGTCTTTAGATGGTAATTATATCAGCTCTAATTCAATGTCATTTTGCGATTATGCATGCTCACTGCATGGTTTAGTAGTCTTCAGAAAATTTACCAACAAAAATGTCAAATTCTTCAAAATAAAAGTCTCAGATTATTCCTGAACTGCTCCCCAAGGACGCATATTGGTTTCAATGAATACAAATTCAATGAATACACTATAACAAGTGTGCAATCCCTGGCCTTACCACATGTAAAGTCTGCGGATGCCAAGCCTTTTCGATAAAATGTGGAATTGTCTACCGGTACATCTCAGAATACAAGAAAACTTTTTAACTTTTAAACATGCTGTCAAACAACACATGTGCACGGAGTTGGAAAGGCGTGAAGAGGAAGCATATATTTACTACTAGCTTTCACTTCATATTATATTCAATATTCTAATTTATTTTAGACTAGTACAAGTTACATAGTAACCGTTATTATAATACAACATATTTTCTATGTTTATATAGGTATTTATTCTAATCTAGCGGAGAGGTACGGCGGTGGGACTTGGGAGGGGCTTTTAATTGTGCAATGGTTTGCATGTTGTAAGCCTTTCTCGGTTCGCAGGTGTGGTCTTCTCTCCGCGAGAGTAGAGTTGTTATAAATTTGCTGTGATATTTCAATTTCTGGTGTGGTCAGTTCGACCAATTATTTAGATATATTTCCATCGCCACCATGAATCAGTTCGACCAATTATTTAGATATATTTCCATCGCCACCATGAATCACTATCAATATGATCCTGGTGACCATGATTGGCGACCCATGATTTTTATGTATTTGCACTATTGATCATGTTTTTATTTCCATGTCAATGTTTACTGAATAAATCTGATCTAATCTAAGTAAAATAACCAACCGAGTTGTTTCTAGTGTCTATAATCACGGGTTCCATCCCAGGGGAGTCGTTTCTCTTGGTTTTAGAGGGTCCTGGTGCAGTGGTTAAAGCTGCCTGCTTGAAAAGTCGGAGATTGCAGGTTCAAACCCCACAATGGCTTTCAAGTTTCAAAGAAACAAAATGTTTCATCCCCGCTCACTCGTAACGATTCAATATTGTGAGGAGCCTCCGTGACCGAGAGATAGCGTGCTCGGCCTCAGACCACCAGGGCTCGCATTTCGCATCCTGTGTCTAGAGGGCAGTGTCATCTCATGCATCTCACCATCCTCAGAATCCTGGCCCAGTTAAGCCTATATGTGTACAAATGTGGCCTAAGACCCCATTCATTTCATTTTTATTTCATTTCTTTGTTTTAAGTATCATTGATCAATCTAATTTGCATAAATAAACATAGATTAGCATATTTATAGCATGGTTGGGTCAAGTACATCGACTTTATATTAGTCCTATAAATTTTCTAGGACTAAAATCTATTTTGTAATCATGTTACCAACTGAGTTGTTTTTGTTTTCCACGGTTTCTACCCGCATGGTTCATTGCATTTGAAATCCCGCAGATCAATTCAATTTACATACATTAACATAAATTTGCCTTTTGAAGGCAAAAACATTATATAACATTTCATCAAATAATCAAATGCCGATGTTTTCCACCCCATATAAATCGTTTTTCTTGGTTTTAACTATTACTGATCAATCTAATTTGCATAAATTAATATTAATAAGCATATTTAAGAACTAAAAATTCACCATTATAGGTTTTTGGCTTTAAATATTGAAATATATGTTATTTTATGCAAATTACTTTGATATGTGGGATTCAAAATCTAGTTCGACGACTTCCAAGGGATGGAAAACATGCATTATAATTATGCAAATGAAACTGATCTTCGGTATTTAAAATATAATAAAACGACTTCCATGGGGTGGAAAACATGGGTACAGACACAAAAAAAAAAATTATATGAGTGATTTGATTGAAAAATTGGAGCATTTTATATATTTCTAGCAATAATTATGCTAATTTATGCTCATTTATGTAGATGATTTGGGTTTGTGGAATTTTTAAATAAACTCAAACAAATGCCACCGAATGGAAACCTGGATAAAAACACAAAAATTAGGTTCCTAAAAAGTGTGTCGAAATCTCCAAAGTGTGACGAAATCACTTCTGCATTTGTGACGAAAACACGTCTTTTGTGTCGAAATTGCCAATGTCGAAATCACTGGCATCCGACCCAGGCTACTGCGAGAAATATTTAATGGAATAACGTTATTCACCATTAAAATGTCAATATTTTTTTTTTAGTACGTGACTACGTGATTTAATTTATATAACACAATATTTGGTTGGCTCTAACTCGATGCCCACCTGGTGGCGATGGTGGAAACATATAGAAACAGCGAATATGATCACGATATATTGATCAAATGATGTTTTAACGTTGTCCCACCGTCTACGACGCTGGTCCAACATTAAAACAACATTGAATCATTGTATCGTGTTTGCTGGAACTTATTCATATGATATGTTCTAAACCAATAAACTGCTGTTTCATCGATTATTGTTGTGCAGTAAATAAGTCTCAGCTGTTGGTTGTCTAAATAGGCCTACGTTATTTTAACATAAATCTATCGTACTAGCGTGCCACGTACGTAGTCGATAGCGGATCAGCGACCTAACCTGGAAATAATCCTTGCTTTAGTTGTTTTTTGATAAGCTGTAGAAATTTAAGATGGTTCTCGTTTTCAGGTCGGAGGACTTAATCCTTAACCATTTGAGTGCGGGCGACGCTTTTAAGCGCATTCATACTGTTTTTCCACAACTAAAATTTGACAGAAATTGAACAAATATGCATGTATAAATCTTGAGTAAAGCCCCCATTGTGAAATTTGGCAGGTTTAATTTTTAAGTGAGGAGGTATTTTCCTTTCATTTGAAGTTGGCAATTGCGTGAGCAATGCCAACTTCAAATGAAAGGAAAATGTTAAGTAGTAACGAAGCACTCAAAGAGTTAAACGTCTCACCACACCAAATACCCGTCCCATAGACTTACATGTAATATGACCCATACACTCAGGCCTCCCAGCACTCTTTAAGTGGAGAAATGTAAATAAACCTATATATCATTTTAACCACCAGTCTGTTCTCTTTCAATCTAATCAATAAAAAAGGCATGTTTAACTGACATAATTTTTTTTATTTGAGCCCATAATAACCTCTTGCCCCACTCTCCTCTGATCGACCTAGAAAAAAATTGACCTTGTTTTTTAGAAGAGCCTTGTTACAACCAGCGCAAGGACTTCCTGTTGGATCTATCTTTCATCATTTCGATGCTTTTGCTACACCAAATGGGCGGGGGCCCTGGGGTAGTGGTTAGCACCGCTGCCTTTCACGCCAGAGTCCAGGGTTCGGTTCCCGGTCTCGGCGGTTTGAAAGAAACAAAATTGTTTCTTCCCCATCCACGTGTGAAAGTTAGTATTGTGGGGAGCCTCCGTGACCGAGAGGTAGCGTGCTCGGCCTCAGACCGCCAGGTCTCGAATTTCGAATCTTGTGTCTGGAGGACAGTGTCATCTCAATCATCTCACCATCCTCAGGAGGTTCTCCTGGCCCAGTTTAGCCTATATGTGCACAAAGGTGGCCTAAAGCCCGATTCATTTCATTTTTTTGCTACACCAAATCATCACAGAATCGATTTAAATTGGTAGCAAAATGATATATCTGCAATATTTGCCACCGAGGCTGCTTCAAAGAGCCGCATTTTTCAAAAGAGACTAACTTTCTTTTTATTAAACTTTATAATGATATGCGCGAATGAATTTGTGTGGTGAGACCTTATGGGAAAGAAACATATTTATGGAATATTTTTTTTCGAGTGATCTAGAAAACACATTCTATTCTGCAATCGAAAAAGAAAACCTTGTCCAATTCCGATGAGCAGAAGGCGCACAAATGCAAAATGAAATTCCCCTGTTTTTACTAGATCTCGAGAAATGACCTGTTTTTCTATAGTTCAACATAATTTTCCATTTTCATGAAGCATCTGTATGGAATTGTGTATTTTTTCAGAGACTCGTCTTGAAATTAGGCAATGAATGATTTTATTTCTTCAGAATAGTGATGTACGGACATTATACACACAAACAAAAGGGGTATAAATACCAAAGGACAAGAAAATCAATACGGGGAAGTGGAAGAACCAAGTTGAACTAACAACTGTTTCAGTACTATATGGACGAATGCTTGGTATATGGCCCATAATTGAAAATTATCAGATTAGTTTCATTAAATTCGCTAGAAAACATGTCTATATTATTTTTTTTCGTTGAATTGGTTGCCTGGTGATAATAAATGAGCAAAATAAATGGTCTAGTAGCAATAAAACATCCCACAGGCGCGAAAATGTGTTTTTCTGGAACTATGGCCTTAACCTGTTAACGTCTCACCACACCAAATACCCGTCCCATAGACTTACATGTAATATGACCCATACACTCAGGCCTCCCAGCACTCTTTAAGTGGAGAAATGTAAATAAACCTATATATCATTTTAACCACCAGTATGTTCTCTTTCAATCTAAACAATAAAAAAGGCATGTTTAACTGACATAATTTTTTTATTTGAGCCCATAATAGCCTCTTGCCCCACTCTCCTCTGATCGACCTAGAAAAAAATTGATCTTGTTTTTCAGAAGAGCCTTGTTACAGCCAGCGCAAGGACTTCCTTTCTGTTCGAGACCCGCTGCGGCCGATATATTGCCTTGGTGCAGACATATGCAGTGACCCAAACTGTCCAAATTCGTGTGATAATAATGACAACCGAGCGTATTACTGATTCGCGCAGCATAAACAAGCGTACCAAAAATAAAGAAATAAAAATGACCAATATGACAAAGTTGACATGTAAACGGTCAATAAAACCTTGAAAATCACATTCAGTAACTTTGTCTCCTATCTTCAGGATATTATTCGCAAATACACTGTCATACCAACTGTACAAAAATGTAATAATATATCACTTCCAAAGTTGACTCATAAAATGTATTTTAGTGAACTATGGTGATATGGAATTATAAACCCACTTCCTGATAGTTTAACGCTAGATTGTGAGATTATATTGTCATAATATCATCAGTAGCGAGCAATAGCATCGTAATGGCAGGATGTGGCAGTGTAACACCACAATAAGACATTTTAATGTCAGGATATGACATTTTGTGACACGATAATCAAGATGTGTCAATGTAATGTCAGGATACAAGATATGTCACTATAACGTCATTAAGTAGCTTTATGCAGATATGACATATTAATGTGAGAATATATTATGATGTATATTACAATTAAAGCGACACAATCAGGCTAAAATCAATCATAAAAAAATCAGTATTTTTATTTTGACCATTATGATGTAGACATGTCCATAGACTAGAACTGCAAAAGTCAATTTTTGCGCATTTACCAGTAAAGCGAGATATAAACACGAAATTCTCGTATTTCTTATTTTTGACCATGCATGTCCGAAATAAGAAATACGAGCATTTCGTCTTTATATCTCTCTTAATTGGTAAATGCACAGCACAAAAATTTAAAAAAATTTGCAGTTCTAGTCTATAGACATGTTTACATCATAATTATGGTCATATTAAGAAGCCAAAATAAAAATACTTATTTTTTTATGATTTTAGCCTGATTGTGTCGCTTTAAAGTAGTGGATAAGTAATCTACTCCAGGTCACGCCCACTCCGCTATTTTCAGTAACGTGAGTAAATGACGCGTCTGTGATTGGTTACAGTAGAGTGCTATATTTGGCCCGTAATTGTAACCCTTACACCGCTATAGTGATTCGAAATCAGTTTTAGTGCCACGCTAAATAACGTTATTGAGAACGAAATG
This sequence comes from Flabesymbios commensalis, assembly GCA_964017125.1. Lineage (NCBI taxonomy): Eukaryota > Metazoa > Annelida > Polychaeta > Terebellida > Flabelligeridae > Flabesymbios > Flabesymbios commensalis. The sequence goes on along the minus strand of OZ024906.1, from coordinate 73,575,720 downwards.
TGTATTTAAACATCACTATTTGCACATTTTTAGTCTCAAATTATTCAAATACGAGGAATAAATTTTCACTCACTTGAAGTTGTGGTTCACTTATTCAATTCAGCGCTTAAAGGGTTAAGGGCATGGCATAACTTAGCGCTTCAAGGGTTAATTCACAGAATGAAATTACATAGCAAACGCAATAGTAACACAATTATTCCCGCGATGGCCACAAGCGTGTCGCAATGACTCGCCAAGTTGTTCTTACGGAGTTCTTGAAGCGTTTGTACAAACGTTGTGCGAATTTGCAGCTAGTACACTAGCGTTCGCCAGCATTCATACTGCATCCAGGCGAAAAAAATAGCTCTACAAAACAAAATCACATACAATTCTCAAGTGATTCTCAAGTGACGCTCGCGAATTATACGGCAACCTGGCCAACTACGTGGTAAGATTGTAGGAAATGAAAGGAACTAATATGTGAACAAATCGTTAATAACGGGATACGAAAGTGTTTTCAGTACAGCCGCTTTGATAAATCCGCAAGAAATGGTTCCAGAATCGTTGGTACGGCGTTCGCAAGCCTTTCGTATACGTGTGACCATTATGACCGAAACTTTCTTATGCCATATTTTAACGAACCCGTAGCTCACACCCCATTATACCTACACAAACTGTTCAAAAATAAACAATGTTAACCCTTTCAGCGCGGGGACCATGCTTCCATCAAAATTCCTGTACAGGAAGATCTTAACTATTCGTGTGCAAAAATTCACAATTTTATCCAGAAGTGCACACTTCGTCTCATATATTGACTTAAGAACCCCCACTATGTGTGCCTAGGACACATGTTGCTCGAAGAGGTCCATGCTTATATGGGGAGGCCTATATCCTAAACCTATAAATACAAGAGTTGTAACATTTTCCACCGGTGGAGATCATGGATTAAACAGAAAAACTACTTTTTAATTGTGGCGTCCAATGTAAATTTATGTTAATAAGAAGGATTTCAGATTTCCTAAATATACAAGGTCAGTTAAACACATGGGTGTAACTAGATATAAATAAACTTTCTCCGTAAATTAGTTTCAAAAATAGTTTTGAAAAAGTATTTCATCAATTAAATTTTAAAATGCTTATTTTCTAATTTACTTATTCACAAATGATAAAATTCGTTGCAACATGTTTTTTAAAATGCAGAAAAAATATTCCCGGGTCCCCGGTAAATTTTAAGGCTAGCGGCTCTGCACTATTGAGTAAAAGAAATAAAGTGGTGAAGTGATTCAAAGCTTAGGGGGTGTTTTTAAAACAAACTGTATGATTTATTCTGTTTGGAATTATTCATGATATCCGAGTTCAATTTTGACGAATTCAGTGGCTTGGGAATTTAGGTTCAGACACAAGAATCTACTTTCATAATCAATTGATTCAAAAAATTACCCGTTTTTATTATTAATTTTTAGCGCACCTTTTAATTTTAGTTAAAAAAGGTGGGCTATTGCAGTTGAAGTTTGGCGTCGTCAGCGTCGGCGTTGGCGTCGGCGTTAACATTTACTTGTGGGCACGATGATTTGGAAAGTTTTTTATGTATCATTTACAAATTTGTTATCCATGTTACAAATGACCAGTTCTCGGACAAGTTCAATAATGGATGAAAAAAAATCAAAATGGTCGATTTATTGCGATTTTTTGCATTTTACGTCAATAATTTAACTTTGTGGACGCGATAACATGAAAAAAAATTCATTGATCCTGCTCAAATTTGTTGTGCATGTTACTAATAAGCAGTTCTCGGATAACAGCTGAATTTTTTTTTAAATGATAACGACTGAAACAAAAATTAATAAATAAATTTATCATGTTAAGTTCAATAATGGCTGCAGGCTATTGTCGAATGTGCTCTTGTATTCCTATAAATTATGCTAATTATGCTAATCAGAAATGTATTATATATTTAATAACATCTTAAACGAGCTCCACGGAGTGAAAACATGGGGTGCAGATACGAAAAGGAACTTTCCAAGTGAAGCAATTTAAGTCATAGCGTTTTCTAATATAGCGTTGCCATTAATTCTACTATATATTATTATATAAACAATCATTCTGGGCTGGTCACCTAGTTGTAACAAAAAACGCCACCACAACTTTTTTTAGAGTGATTTAATTGATATTGACCGATTGATATTTTAAGACAAAACACTTTGAGATAATATGAATGAGACATTTTAATTAAGCACAGTTGTCAGATAAGAGCAGCAAACAGCATAGTTTTAATTTAAAGTCGCCTCAAACACAAATACTTTTGTATTGCATTTAAAGTGAAATAACACTTTTTGGATATTATGTCCCATACACCACTTAATGTCCGGCAGGTATATTTGTATGTGGTTGTATTTCATTTCACCGGGTGGTGCCTGTAAGGATAAGCTCATAATTTGCTACTTTAAGAAATTTAAACAGAAAAGTCCTTGCTTTTATACGACAACCTTCTGTCAAGTAACAAGTAACAAGTATTTTATTCTAATGGCAAGTGTGAATTATTGTTCACATAAAATTGTCTAAACATTGTGATTTATAAATACGGTCCCCACAGTAAAAGGGTTAAAACATTTATACTGAAAACATTTAGACCCATAACATAGGTATTCAAATGAAGCAGGAAGAGCTAAGTGAGACAATTGTGATTATTTCAAATTAAAAAAACCCTTTGGTTTCCATGGTTTATGTAAAAAATATATCAGCGCTTTAACCCTTTAATCGCCAAATTATTCAATCTGAATTTTTCACCCACTTGAAGTTGTGTCTCGCTGACGCGATCCACAACATCAAGTGAGTGAAAATCATTCAGATTTGACAAAATGGAGGTCAACTGTTTTCAAATATCGCTAATTAGTGTCACATTTTATCTTTACCATGTTCAAAAGGTGGTACTTAATTAGCTAATAAAAAATGAAAACCCGAATATATGCGGCACCGGCGGTTAAAGGGTTGACGCTTGTGTAGCGGGAGGCACACATATATCAGTAGGCCCCCTACATGTATTATACTCCAACTGGAGTTATACAATCATATCAAGTTCGTTTGTCGTGATATATTACAATAATGCTGTGGTGAAGATGCTGCACATATATCCCTGCAAACACAACACATACAACCAATGTTGGTTCAATTAAAATTACCACAAAATTATTTCAGTGTGTTGTGTTCGCCGGGATACACGTGGGGGTTTCTGTGGTGGCGGCAGCGACCTGAGACATGCCCGCCACCTATTGTATAAGTAAACAACTCAAATCGACTTTCTCGTGGTCCAGGACCGGTATTCTCGTACAAGTTACGATATATCTTTAATCTTTAAAGGGTGAACTTCGCAGTCCTCCTCACGGAGTATCAGGCGAAGGGTTTGTGCTGGGCGGCCGACCAGACTAATCGCTCAGTTGGCTCTTGAAAGCTGCTATTGATCTGGATTCAATAGCAGCTGGTGGAAGATGATTCCAATCGGGTATGGTTTTGTACAAAAAAGAATTTTGTCCCAGCGTGGTGTTAGCTCTAATATGTTTGAATGATTTTTTATGTCCACCACGAGTTCTTTCATCTGCTGGGGTTAAAAGGTCACTGACAGGTACAGCAATTAAAATTTTGTACAGGCTTGTCAGCCTGAAGTTCTTTCTTCTAGTTTGTAAGTCAGTCCAGCCTAGATCTTGTATAAGAGCTGTTACATCTGATTTACGCTGGTAGTTGTTAGTTACGAAACGTGCAGCAGCTCTTTGAATTTTGTTTAATTTATCGATGTCACCTTGCCTATATGGATCCCATACAGGACAAGAGTATTCCAAAAGTGACCGAACCATTGAAAAATATGCAATCTCTTTTAATTTTGAGGGACATCCCTTTAAATTCCTCCTCAAGAAACCCAGTGTGGAATTAGCCTTACTCGCAATTTTGGAGATGTGATCCCCCCATTCCAGGTTCTCACTGATGCTGACTCCCAAGTAAGGTGAATTTGTCCGAGTGTGCCCCCTTTGAGCTGGTAGTCTGATGCTATCTCTTTAGCCCGGGGTCTCTTCACTCGGAGGACAGAACATTTGGATGGGTTGAATTTCATCCTCCAAATGTCTGCCCAGCGCTCTAATTTTGTTAAGTCCTCCTGTAGCTTTTTTTGATCGTCCTTAGATTTTATGGGCCGATATAGGAGGCAGTCGTCAGCAAAGAGTCGAACATCAGATGAGACCGAGGATGGGAGGTCATTAATATAGCATAGAAATAAAATCGGGCCAAGTACTGTACCCTGTGGTACTCCAGAACCTCCAGTGTCCGAAAAGCTACCATCTACTACTACTTTTTGTGTCCGAGTGGTGAGAAAATTTCGAATCCAAAGTAGTGTAGGTCCCCTAATTCCGTAATGATCAAGTTTGTGTAGTAAACGTTGGCGGGGAACTACATCAAAAGCCTTACTAAAATCTAAAACAATTAAATCCGTTTGAATTTTGTCCTCGTAATTTTGAACCAGATCTTCAGTGGTCAGTAGTAATTGGCTTTCACAAGAGTGCTTTGCACGGAAACCGTGTTGCACAGAAGTTAAAATTTTGTTTTTGGTAAAGTGGGTCATGATGTTCTTGCAAATAATGTGTTCGAGCAATTTGGCACAAACACATGTCAATGAGATCGGCCTGTAATTAGAAGCAGTATGCCGATCTCCCTTTTTGAAAACAGGGGCTACATTAGCCTCGACCCATTCATCGGGTAATTTTCCGGTCCGGATAGAGTGTTCGAAAATATCTGTTAAAAAAGGAGATATCTACATGGCAGCATTTTTGAGGAGTAAATTTGGGAGCTCGTCAGGTCCGGGTGCTTTATCGACGTTCAGTTCACTCAATAATTTAGTTATACCAGATTGTGTAATTTCAATATTATTCATGGGAGTTGTTGGTGGACCTTCTAATTTAGGCATATTAGTGGTGTCCTCATCAGTAAATACTGAGTAAAACTGTTGGTTGAGGATTTCGTAGGCTTCTGCTTGGTCGAGATGATCAAGCCTACAATATATCGTAACTTGTGCGAGAATATATGCCCAGGCGGTGTTGTGTATCAACATGCGACTTGATCGCTAGGAGTATCTACTCTATAACACTGCGAAGACAGAATGCAGTATCTGTTACTTGTAAGGTAAGCATAATACTGCCCTTTGGATTTGCGCGGCAAAAAACCTCCCTGATGAAAGCATGGCGATGATTCAAACAGGTACCAGAGGTTATATTAAAAGACATTTACCCAATATTTTTTTCAATGCTGGGCCAGTGTTGCAGACGGTGATACAGCATTAAGCCAACATGCAGTGAGTCAAGTTTTTATGTGTTTAATGCATGGGCTTCCATTTCACAAAGGGAGCTTCCGTCACCGAGAGGGCGGGGCCCTGGTGCAGTGGTTAAAGCTGCCTGCTTGGAAAGTCGGAGATCGCGGATTCGAACTCCACTCTGGCCTTCAAGTTTCAAACTTTACTCACTATAGTCAGATTCACATTAAATTCATCAACCAGGATTATTGAATTTCGCGGATTTCTCAGTCAAATCTGAACCAATTTTCATGAAATTTTACACACACTATTTTTCATTCATGTCGTAACTACCCTGAAAATTTTGCGAAGTTTTGATAAGTATTTTAGAAGTTAGACCATTTGACATGTAATAAAATTGTGAAACGAAGCTAATGGGTTTATAGAGGGCAACATTTTTATTTATTTACTACATGTCAAATGGTCTAACTTTTTAAATACTTATCAAAACTTCGCGAAACTTTCAGGGTAGTCACGACATGAATGGAAAATGGTGTGTGTAAAATTTCATGGAAATTGATTGAGAATTGACTGATAAATCGGCGAAATTCATCCACCACGGTGAATGTGAATCCTGGTATAGTAAAGATTCAACATTGTGGGGACCTCTGTGACCGAGACGTACGCGTTCGGCGTCAGACCGCCAGTACTCGAAATTCGAGAGCCTGTGTCTGGATGGCAGTGTCATCTCATTCATATCATCAACCTCAGGGGATTCACCTGGCCCAGTTTAGCCTATATGTGCACAAAGGTGGTATAAAACCCCATTCATTCCATTTATTCATTTATTCAAAAGAACAGCATTTCATGATAATGTTTGCAAGTATGGCACAATCTAAAATTGTAACAAAAATTCAAAATGTCCGCCAAAAAAACAAAAATGCATTCAATAATGGAAAATGCCCCACAAAATTGCTTAAAATCAAAATTGGCTGACAAAATTCAAAATGGCCGCCACAAATCGCATGCTTACCTCCAAACTTACTGTAAAGTCAGTCACCCTCTAACAATGTATTTCTTTCCATTTTCATTTTTTTACTAGAGTTACAAAATGATGTTTAAATATTATTTTCAGGTATTAATTTAATGATTAATAATTTCAACTAAGTGGCAAACAAAGCCCTTACCATCGTTATTAATTATGTAATAAACGCTTTTATTGTTTTTTTTAATAATTATTTCGGCCATTGTAAAAGGATATAATGGTCGCAATACAGCGGCCGGCTACTTTGTGCAGTACATAGGCCTACTACTAGTATCTTTGTATGGATTTTGGACGCTGAATAAGCGCATTTTTCACAGAGTATATTATATTTTTATACTTATCCCAACAATCATGATACGTTCACACAAGGCTGGCTCAATGCTGAGCCAGTGTTGCAGACGGTGGGCCAGCGTTGAACCAACCCCGGGTGGATACCTCGTGATTGCCTGGGTGTATATAAATAATTGTTAATTTTGCGGCACTATCTTATCTGGGGGGCGATTTACACAGTGCCTCCTGCTAAGTGGCACATGTACAGCTGTGCAAAGCCAAAAGGCGGTATCTGCTCACTTTACAAGTGAGCAGATACTGCCTTTTGGCTTTGCAGAGCGGTGTTGGCCTACGTGTACTGGACACATACAAGAGAGCTCAATCGATACCGCGCGTTTATACCGCCTGCTAAAACAAGCAATCCAAATGGCCGCCTTCCCTCGGCCAATTGATCGTAAAAAACATGGCAGATTATCATACATCTGATTGAATGTAAGTGGCAGCTACGTCAGTCAGTGCGGTGTTGCGTCCCAATTTGTAATAACGTTCCAATTTGTAATAAATTATTACAAATTGGAACGCATATGTAATGCAATTGCGTCCCAATTTGTAATAAATTATTACAAATTGGAACGCATTTGCACTGCAGCTGCGTCCCAATTTGTAATAAATTATTACAAATTGGCACGCATTTGCAATGCATTTGCGTTCCAATTTGTAATAAAATATTATATTTCAGATGATACACAGAGAACACTGGTGACCATAGGGTAACGTTCTTTGCCTCTGAGCAGCAGATTTCGGGTGAATCTGGGCGTTGACATTCTCATAAATCATATCATTAAATTGACTTAGTACAAGTCGTTCAAACGACTTCTATGTCGTTAAATCGACTTATGCTAAGTCGCTATACCGAATTATTAGTCATTAAATCGATTTAGTATAACGAAATGTAACTGACTTATAAGTCGTAATGACAACTTATGCTAAGTCGATTTAACGACTTACCAAGTCGATTTATTAAGTCAATTTAGTGACTTTTAAGTCGTTATAACGACTTGCACTACGTCGATTTAACGACTTAAACTAAGTCGATTTAACGACGTATACCAAGTCGATTTACGACTTATGCTTAGTCGATTTAACGACTTATAGGTCATTATATAACGATTTATTCTAAGTCAATTTAACGACTTATAAGTCGCTATAACGACTTTCGATTTAATGACTTATACTAAGTCGATTTAACGATTTATGCCAATTCGACCTAACGACTTATAAGTCGCTAAAGCGACTTATACTAAGTCAATTTAACGACTTATAAGTCGTTATAACGACTTATACAAAGTCAATTTAACGATTTACTAAGTCGTTATAACGAATTATAGTCATTATAGCGACTTGTGCCAAGTCGATCTAACTAAGTCGATATAACGGCTTATGGTAATTCGTTATTATGAATTACCATAAGTCAATTTCACAACTTATAAGTCGTTATAGCGAGATAAAAAAAATTGTCATGTCGTTTCGATGCTTCCCTACACTTGCAATACATTTGCGTTCCAATTTGTAATACATGTTATAAGCTGTCAGGTATTTCAGATGATGCGCAGAGAACAACACAAGTGACTCAGGGGTAACGTTCTTTGCTTATGAACAGAATACTACGGGTGACTGCTGCCTTTGACATTTTCATAACTCATATTACTTAATTCACCTAGTCAAAGTTGTTTAGTTTTGAAATAACTTATTTTTTATTACAAATTGGCACGCATTTGCAATGCAATTGCGTCCCAAATTGTAATAAATTATTACAAATTGGAACGCATTTGCAATGCAATTGCGTCCCAATTTGTAATAAATTATTACAAATTGGCACGCATTTGCAATGCAATTGCGTCCCAAATTGTAATAAATTATTACAAATTGGAACGCATTTGCAATGCAATTGCGTCCCAATTTGTAATAAATTATTACAAGTTGAAACGCATTTGCAATGCATTTTCGTTCCAATTGCTAACAAAATTTGATGAATTGTCACATCTTTTGGATGATATGCCGAGAACACTAGTGATCGAGGGGTAACGCTATTTGTTTCTGAAAAGCAGAGTTCGGGTAACTGTGACCTTAATTTGTCATGAAAACAACATATTTTTTATTACATACTGGCACGCAATTTGGATTAAAATATTACGAATTGTCAGTTATGTCAGATGATATACAGAGAACAACACTAGGGACCCAAGCGTAACGTTCTTGGCCTCTGAACAGAAGATTTCGTGTGACTGTGGCCTTTCAATTTCTCATAATTAACACTACTTAATTAAGTTAGTCATTTATTTTGAGTTTTTAAGCAATACATTATTACAAATTGGAACACATTTGCAATGCAATTGCGTCCCAAATTGTAATAAATTATTGCAAATTGGAACGCATTTGCAATGCAATTGCGTCCCAATTTGTAATAAATTATTACAAATTGGAACGCATTTGCACTGCAACTGCGTGCCAATTTGTAATAAATTATTACAAATTGGCACGCACTTGCAATGCATTTGCGTTTCCAATTAGTAATAAAATATTATATTTCAGATGATACGCAGACAACACTGGTGACCATAGGGTAACGTTCTTTGCTTCTAAGCAGCAGGTTTCGGGTGAATGTGGGCTTTGACTTTCTCATAAATCATATCACTTAATTGACTTAGTACAAATCGTTCAAAAGACTTCTATGTCGTTAAATCGACTTATGCTAAGTCGCTATACTGAATTATAAGTCATTAAATCGATTCAGTATAACGAAATATAACTGACTTATAAGTCGCTATAACAACTTATGCTAAGTCAATTTAACGACTGACTAAGTCGATTTACTAAGTCAATTTAACGACTTATAAGTCGCTATAACGACTTTCGATTTAATGACTTATACTAAGTCGATTTAACGATTTATGCCAATTCGACCTAACGACTTATAAGTCGCTAAAGCGACTTATACTAAGTCAATTTAACGACTTATAAGTCGTTATAACGACTTATACAAAGTCAATTTAACGATTTACTAAGTCGTTATAACGAATTATAGTCATTATAGCGACTTGTGCCAAGTCGATCTAACTAAGTCGATATAACGGCTTATGGTAATTCGTTATTATGAATTACCATAAGTCAATTTCACAACTTATAAGTCGTTATAACGAGATAAAAAAAATTGTCATGTCGTTTCGATGCTTCCCTACACGTGCAATACATTTGCGTTCCAATTTGTAATACATGTTATAAGCTGTCAGGTATTTCAGATGATGCGCAGAGAACAACACCAGTGACTCAGGGGTAACGTTCTTTGCTTCTGAACAGAAGACTACGGGTGACTGTTGCCTTTGACATTTTCATAACTCATATTACTTAATTCACCTAGTCAAAGTTTTTTAGTTTTGAAATAACTTATTTTTTATTACAAATTGGCACGCATTTGCAATGCAATTGCGTCCCAAATTGTAATAAATTATTACAAATTGGAACGCATTTGCAATGCAATTGCGTCCCAATTTGTAATAAATTATTACAAATTGGCACGCATTTGCAATGCAATTGCGTCCCAAATTGTAATAAATTATTACAAATTGGAACGCATTTGCAATGCAATTGCGTCCCAATTTGTAATAAATTAAGCTGGAACGCATTTGCAATGCATTTTCGTTCCATTTGCTAACAAAATTTGATGAATTGTCACATCTTTTGGATGATATGCCGAGAACACTAGTGATCGAGGGGTAACGCTATTTGTTTCTGAAAAGCAGAGTTCGGGTAACTGTGACCTTAATTTGTCATGAAAACAACATATTTTTTATTACATACTGGCACGCAATTTGTAATAAAATATTACGAATTGTCAGTTATGTCAGATGATATACAGAGAACAACACTAGGGACCCAAGCGTAACGTTCTTGGCCTCAGAACAGAAGATTTCGTGTGACTGTGGCCTTTCAATTTCTCATAATTAAAACTACTTAATTAAGTTAGTCATTTATTTTGAGTTTTTAAACAATACATTATTACAAATTGGAACACATTTGCAATGCAATTGCGTCCCAAATTGTAATAAATTATTACAAATTGGAACGCATTTGCAATGCAATTGCGTCCCAATTTGTAATAAATTATTACAAATTGGAACGCATTTGCACTGCAACTGCGTGCCAATTTGTAATAAATTATTACAAATTGGCACGCACTTGCAATGCATTTGCGTTTCCAATTAGTAATAAAATATTATATTTCAGATGATACGCAGACAACACTGGTGACCATAGGGTAACGTTCTTTGCTTCTAAGCAGCAGGTTTCGGGTGAATGTGGGCTTTGACTTTCTCATAAATCATATCACTTAATTGACTTAGTACAAATCGTTCAAAAGACTTCTATGTCGTTAAATCGACTTATGCTAAGTCGCTATACTGAATTATAAGTCATTAAATCGATTCAGTATAACGAAATATAACTGACTTATAAGTCGCTATAACAACTTATGCTAAGTCAATTTAACGACTGACTAAGTCGATTTACTAAGTCAATTTAGCGACTTATAAGTCGTTATAACGACTTACACTAAGTCGATTTAGCGAAGTCGATTTAACGACGTAAACTAAATCGATTTAACGACTTATTCTAAGTCGATTTAACGACTTATAGGTCATTATACAACGACTAATACTAAGTCAATTTACCGACTTATAAATCGTTATAACGACTTATATTAGGTCGATTTAACGATTTACTAAGTCGTTATAACGACTTATTTAAGTCATTATAGCGACTTATGTATGACAAGTCGATCTAACGACTTATACTAAGTCGATTTCCCGACTTATGCTAATTCGTTATTACGAATCAGCATAAGTCGATTTCACGATTTATAAATCGTTTCAATGCTTCCCTACACTTGCAATACATTTGCGTTCCAATTTGTAATACATGTTATGAGTTGTCAGGTATTTCAGATGATGCGCTGAGAGCAACACCATTGACTCAAGGGTAACGTTCTTTGCCTCTGAACAGAAGACTACGGGTGACTTTGGCCTTTGACATTATCATAATTCATATTACTTAATTCATGTAGTCAAAGTATATTTAGTTTTGAAATAACTTATTTTTTATTACAAATTTGCACGCATTTGCAATGCAATTGCGTCCCAAATTGTAATAAATTATTACAAATTGGAACGCATTTGCAATGCAATTGCGTCCCAATTTGTAATAAATTATTACAAATTGGAACGCATTTGCAATGCAATTGCGTCCCAATTTGTAATAAAATATTAGAAATTGGAACGCATTTGCAAAGCATTTTCGTTCCGATTGCTAACAAAATTTGGATGATATGCCGAGAACACCAATGACAAAGGGGTAACGTTATTTGTCTCTGAACAGCAGACTTTTGGTGGCTGTGACTTTAATTAGTCACGAAAACAACATATTTTTTATCACATAGGCCCCTACTGGCACGCAATTTGTAATAAAATATTACGAATTGTCAGTTATGTCAGATGATATGCAGAGAACAGCACCAGGGGTAACGTTCTTGACCTCTGAACATAAGATTTGCGGTGACTGTGGCCTTGGAAATTCCCATAATTAACGTTACTTAATTAAGCTAGTCAATTTAGTTTTTTCGTTATTACGAATCAGCATAAGTCGATTTCACGATTTATAAATCGTTTCAATGCTTCCCTACACTTGCAATACATTTGCGTTCCAATTTGTAATACATGTTATGAGTTGTCAGGTATTTCAGATGATGCGCTGAGAGCAACACCATTGACTCAAGGGTAACGTTCTTTGCCTCTGAACAGAAGACTACGGGTGACTTTGGCCTTTGACATTATCATAATTCATATTACTTAATTCATGTAGTCAAAGTATATTTAGTTTTGAAATAACTTATTTTTTATTACAAATTTGCGCGCATTTGCAATGCAATTGCGTCCCAAATTGTAATAAATTATTACAAATTGGAACGCATTTGCAATGCAATTGCGTCCCAATTTGTAATAAATTATTACAAATTGGAACGCATTTGCAATGCAATTGCGTCCCAATTTGTAATAAAATATTAGAAATTGGAACGCATTTGCAAAGCATTTTCGTTCCAATTGCTAACAAAATTTGGATGATATGCCGAGAACACCAATGACCAAGGGGTAACGTTATTTGTCTCTGAACAGCAGACTTTGGGTGGCTGTGACTTTAATTAGTCACGAAAACAACATATTTTTTATCACATAGGCCCCTACTGGCACGCAATTTGTAATAAAATATTACGAATTGTCAGTTATGTCAGATGATATGCAGAGAACAGCACCAGGGGTAACGTTCTTGACCTCTGAACATAAGATTTGCGGTGACTGTGGCCTTGGAAATTCCCATAATTAACGTTACTTAATTAAGCTAGTCAATTTTGTTTTCAGCTTTGAAGCAACTAAGTTTTTTGTTACAAATTGGAACGCAATTTGTAATAATTTATTACAAATTTGCACGCATTTGCAATGCAATTGCGTCCCAAATTGTAATAAATTATTACAAATTGGCACGCCTTTGCAATGCAACTGCGTCCCAATTTGTAATAAATTATTACAAATTGGAACGCATTTGCAATGCAATTGCGTCCAAATTTGTAATAAGTTATTACAAATTGTCACATATTTTAGATGGTATGCAGAGAGCACTGGCAGACTTCGGCTGACTGTGACCTTTGTCATGAAACTACTTATTATTTTGTTACAAAGTGGCACGCACTTGAAATGCATTTGCGTTCCCATTTGCAATAAAAGATTATGAATTGTCAGGTATGTCAGATGATATGCTACAGTGAACAACACTAATGACCCAAGGTTAACGTTTTTGACCTCTGAACAGAAGAATTTGGGCGATAGTCGGGTCCACTATGTCAATATCTATATTTCCTTGGAAGCTTTGAATCCAAAAAACAATGTATCCATTTTCTGGGCATCTTTTTTATGACGGCCATCTTAGCTTTTCAAAATGGCCGCAATGGAATCACTATTTTGGGGATATTTGCACTTCTAATGCACTTAGAGTCTTGATGTTAAAGGTGAATTTACTATTATTGAGGTCAAGGAATCTAACTAAAGTACTTTTAAATAGGTAAAATGGCTAGACACGTGTCTAATTGAGCATATTAATGCTTGAAATAGTCGAAACACATTTTCCAGGTGTATTTGCGCATTAGTCCATGGGCTAGAATTGGTCACCGTACACCCCCCCCCACTACTCTCAGAGGACTTTTGGAGTGATATTATTAGCGATGTTACCAGAAAAAAGTTGGGACGCAATACACGTTTCGGCCATTTCTTAAAATGGCCGCCATTGAAATCTAATTTGGACAATATAACCAGTTCTAAATCATAATTTTGGTGCCTGGACCTATGTTTTCAGGTTCAAAGAATTGAATGAAACCACTTATAAAAATATTGTGTCATTCATATATAGCGAAATCGAAAAAAATCCAAGATGGTCGCCGCGAAAATCATGTTATGACAAAAATCGCAATAGATAGATAATTATATATTATATACTAGTGGGGTCCGAAACCATGATCCCGTTCGGCAAGTAAGGCAAGTAAGGTTTGACGATTTCTTTAGTCAGTTTAAGGTTTTTCTAAAAATGAGCTCCTAAGCCTCTCTAGAAAAGTTGGGCGGAATTTTGCAGTGCACAAAATCCAAAATGGCCGACTTCGATCACAGTGAAAAGCTAGTATTCACTTATTTCATCAACTGGTTTACCAGTGGAACTCATTTTTGAACGCAGTTAGCTAGAAAATGGATTTATGATGGTCAACTAGTTTAGATATTAATAAAGAATGTCGCTTTTGAAAACGGCAAAAATCCAAGATGGCCACCAGCGGCGTTTTGAAAAAAAAATAGATATTTAACTGATAATCCCATAATCAAGTGTGCTATGTCATTTCTGACTAATGTTGGGGCGTGGACCCCATTGCTGGACCTCAAATAAATGAATTGAATCGGGCTTTAGGCCACCTTTGTGCACATATAGGCTAAACTGGGTCAGGATAACCTCATGAGGATGGTGAGATAATTAAGATGACACTGTCCTCCAGACACAGGATTCGAAATTCGAGCCCTGGCGGTCTGAGGCCGAGCACGCTACCTTTCGGTCACGGAGGCTCCCCACAAAACTGACTTTCACACGTGGATGGGGAAAAAATATTTTTGTTTCTTTCAAACCGCCGAGACCGGGAACCGAACCCCGAAATCTGGCGTGAAAGGCAGCGGTGCTAACCACTACCCTAGGGCCCCCGCCCTGCTGGACCTCAAATTACAAGTATTAGCTCCTGTGGCCTTCAAGCATCATATGAAGGTCGAAACATGATCTGTATAGCGGTAATAGTGAAATATTTTTTTACTAGTGGTAAAATAATTACATGTGATATGTCCCTTCTAGCTAACTGTGTGGCATAATTTATTTCTGCTATCAATAATGTTATTCTAGACATCAGTGACCTTTTCAGATGATCTTCAACTTCCGCATTAAGGCCAGAAATGACCACAAACAGTAATCGTCCAAATAAAACTGTATTATAAGTGGTCCAATAGCTAAAGTGATGATTCCGCCTACGCTACTTCGCATGCGCGCATGCGGCTTTCTTTCTTCGAAAATATGTTACAAATTGGGACGCAATTGCATTACAAATTGGGACGCAATTGCATTGCAAATGCTTGCAAATGTGTAATAATTTATTACAATTTGGGACGCAATTGCATTGCAAATGCGTGCCAATTTGTAATAAAAATAAGTTTTTTTCAAAACTCAAAAAACATTGATTAGGTAAATTAAGTGATATGAATTAGGAGAATATCAAAGACCACAGTCACATGTAGTCTTCTGTTCGGAGGCAAATAACGTTACCCCTGAGTCACTAGTGTTGTTCTCTGCGCATCATTTGAAATACCTGATAATTCATAACATCTATTACAAATTGGAACGCAAATGTATTGCAAGTGTAAGGAAGCATCGAAACGACACGACAAACATATTTTTATCTCGTTCTAACGACTTATAAGTCGTTTAATCGACTTATTATAACTCGTTATAACGACTTATAAGTCGTTAAATCTACTTAGTATAAGTCGGTAAATCGACTTGGTATAAGTCGTTTTAACGAATTACAAGTCGCTAAATCGACTTATGCTAATTCGTTATAACGATTTATAAGTCGCTAAATCGAATTGGTATAAGTCGTTATAACGATTTATAAGCAGTTATAACGACTTAGTTTAAGTCGATATATCAACTTAGTGTACGTCGTTATAACGAATTATACGTCGTTAAATCGACTTAGCGTACGTCGTTAAATCGACTTGGTATAAGTCGTTATGACGACTTATAATTCGTTAAATCGTCTTTGTTTAAACCGATAAATCAACTTCGTAAATCGGCTGAGTAAATCGACTTAGAAAGTCATTAAATCGACTTAGTATAAGTTGTTATAACGACTTATAAGTCAGTTACACTTTGTTACACTAAATCAATTTAACGACTTATAAGTCGTTATAGCGACTTAGCATAAGTCAATTTAACGACTTAGAAGTCGTACTAAGTCAATTTAATGATATGAATTATGAAAATGTCAAAGCCCACATTCAACCGAAATCTGATGGCAAAAGCGTTACCGTATGGTCAACAGTGTTATCCACGTATCATCTGAAAGATACTATTTTATTACAAATTGGAACGCAATTCGTTCCAATTTGTAACAAAAAATGAAGTTGCTTCAAAACTCAACGAAAATTGGCTAGCTTAATTAAGTAATGTTAATTATGATAATTTAAAAGGCAACAGTCAGCCAAAATATTCTGTTCAAATGACAAGAACGTTACCCCTGGGTCACTAATGTTAAACTCGTTAAATCGACTAGCGACTATCAACTAGCATACCTGATAATTCGTAATATTTTATTACAAATTGGAACGTAAATGCATTGCAAGTGCGTGCCAGTATGTAATAAAAAAATAAGTAGTTTTCATGACAAATTAAGGTCACAGTCACCTGAAGTCTGCTGTTCAGAGTCACAGTCACTTGAAGTCTTCTGTTCAGAGACAAATTACGTTACCCTCGGTCACTAGTGTTCTCGGCATATCATTCAAAATATGTGATAATTCTTCAAATTTTGCTAGCGATTAGAACGAATCTGCATTGCAAAGGCGTTCCAATTTGTAATAATTTATTACAAATTGGGACGCAGTTGCAGTGCAAATGCGTTCCAATTTGTAATAATTTATTACAAATTGGGACGCAATTGCATTGCAAATGCGTTCCAATTTGTAATAATTTATTACAATTTGGGACGCAATTGTATTGCAAATGCTTTCCAATTTGTAATAATGTATTGCTTAAAAACTCAAAATAACTTAAATAATTAATGTTTATTATGAGAAATTGAAGGGCCAGTGAGTCACCCAAAATCTTACAAATTGGAACGCAAAGGTATTGCAAGTGTAGGGAAGCATTTAAACGACATGACAATTTTTTTTATCTCGTTATAACGACTTATAAGTCGTAAAATCGACTTATGCTAATTCGTAATAACGAATTAGCATAAGTCGTTAAATCGACTTAGTATAAGTCGTTAGATCGACTTGGCATACATAAGTCGCTATAATGACTTAAATAAGTCGTTATAACGACTTAGTAAATCGTTAAATCGACTTAATATAAGTCGCTAAATTGACTTAGTAAATCGACTTAGTAAGTCGTTAAATCGACTTAGCATAAGTTGTTATAGCGACTTATAAGCGACTTATAGCGACTTATACTGAATCGATTTAATGACTTATAACTCGGTATAGCGACTTAGCATAAGTCGATTTAACGACATAGAAGTCCTTTGAACGACTTGTACTAAGTCAATTAAATGATATGAATTATGAGAAAGTCAAAGCCCACATTCACCCGAAATGTGCTGCTTAGAAGCAAATAACGTTACCCTATGGTCACCAGTGTTGCTTGCGTATCATCTGAAATATAATATTTTATTACTAATTGGAACGCAAATGCATTGCAAATGCGTGCCAATTTGTAATAATTTAATACAAATGTGGACGCAGGTGCAGTGCAAATGCATTATAATTTGTAATAATTTATTACAAATTGGGACGCAATTGCATTGCAAAAGCGTTCCAATTTGTAATAATTTATTACAATTTGGGACGCAATTGCATTGCAAATGCGTTCCAATTTGTAATAATGTATTGCTTAAAAACACAAAATAAATGACTAACTAAATTAAGTAGTGGTAATTATGAGAAATTGAAAGGCCACAGTCACCCAAAATCTTCCGTTCAGAGGCCAAAAACGTTACGCTTGGGTCACTAGTGTTGTTCTCTGTATATCATCTGACATAACTGACAATTCGTAATATTTTATTACAAATTGCGTGCCAGTATGTAATAAAAAATATGTTGTTTTCATGACAAATTAAGGTCACAGTTACCCGAACTCTGCTGTTCAGAACCAAATAGCGTTACCCCTCGATCACTAGTGTTCTCGGCATATCATCCAAAAGATGTGACAATTCATCAAATTTTGTTAGCAATTGGAACGAAAATGCATTGCAAATGCGTTCCAACTTGTAATAATTTTTTACAAATTGGGACGCAATTGCATTGCAAATGCGTTCCAATTTGTAATAATTTATTACAATTTGGGACGCAATTGCATTGCAAATGCGTGCCAATTTGTAATAATTTATTACAAATTGGGACGCAATTGCATTGCAAATGCGTTCCAATTTGTAATAATTTATTACAATTTGGGACGCAATTGCATTGTAAATGCATGCCAATTTGTAATAAAAAATAAGTTATTTCAAAACTAAAAAACTTTGACTAGGTGAATTAAGTAATATGAGTTATGAAAATGTCAAAGGCCACAGTCACCCGTAGTCTTCTGTTCAGAAGCAAAGAACGTTACCCCTGAGTCACTGGTGTTGTTCTCTGCGCATCATCTGAAATACCTGACAGCTTATAACATGTATTACAAATTGGAACGCAAATGTATTGCAAGTGTAGGGAAGCATCGAAACGACATGACAAATAACGTTACCCCTCGGTCACTAGTGTTCTCGGCATATCATCCAAAAGATGTGACAATTCATCAAATTTTGTTAGCAATTGGAACGAAAATGCATTGCAAATGCGTTCCAACTTGTAATAATTTATTACAAATTGGGACACAATTGCATTGCAAATGCGTTCCAATTTGTAATAATTTATTACAATTTGGGACGCAATTGCATTGCCAATGCGTGCCAATTTGTAATAATTTATTACAAATTGGGACGCAATTGCATTGCAAATGCGTTCCAATTTGTAATAATTTATTACAATTTGGGACGCAATTGCATTGCAAATGCGTGCCAATTTGTAATAAAAAATAAGTTATTTCAAAAC
Source organism: Flabesymbios commensalis (assembly GCA_964017125.1). Classification (NCBI taxonomy): domain Eukaryota; kingdom Metazoa; phylum Annelida; class Polychaeta; order Terebellida; family Flabelligeridae; genus Flabesymbios; species Flabesymbios commensalis. The sequence goes on along the minus strand of OZ024906.1, from coordinate 73,556,669 downwards.
TAAAAAACTTTGACTAGGTGAATTAAGTAATATGAGTTATGAGAATGTCAAAGGCCACAGTCACCCGTAGTCTTCTGTTCAGAGGCAAAGAACGTTACCCCCGAGTCACTGGTGTTGTTCTCTGCGCATCATCTGAAGTACCTGACAACTCATAACATGTATTACAAATTGGAACGCAAATGTATTGCAAATGTGAGGAAGCATCGAAACGACGTGACAATTGTTTTTATCTCGTTATAACGACTTATAAGTCGTGAAATCAACTTATGCTAAATAGTAATAATGAATTAGAATAAGTCGTTAAATCGACTTTGTATAAGTCGTTAGATCGACTTGGCATAAGTCGCTATAATGACTTAAATGAGTCATTATAACGACTTAGTAAATCGGTAAATCGACTTAGTACAAGTCGTTATAACGACTTATAAGTCGTTAAATTGACTTATGCTAATTCGTAATAACGAATAAGCATAAGCCGTTAAATCGACTTAGTATAAGTCGTTAGATCGACTTGGCATAAGTCGCCATAATGACTTAAATAAGTCGTTATAATGACTTAGTAAATCGGTAAATCGACTTAGTATAAGTCGTTATAACGACTGATAAGTCGTTAAATTGACTTAGTATAAGGCGTTAAATAGACTTAGTATAAGTCGCTTTAACGACTTATAAGTCGTTAAGTCTAATTGGCATAAGTCGTTAAATCGACTTAGTATAAATCATTAAATCGACTTGGTATAAGTCGCTATAACGACTTATAAGTCGTTATAACGACTTGTAAGTCTTTAAATTGACTTAGAATAAGTCGTTATGTAATGACATATAAGTCGTTAAATCGACTAAGCATAAGTCGTTAAATAGACTTAGTATACGTCGTTAAATCGACTTAGTTTAAGTCGTTAAATCGACTTAGTAAATCGACTTAGTAAGTCGTTAATTCGACTAGCATAAGTTGTTATAACAACTTATAAGTCAGTTACATTCTTTATACTAAATCGATTTAATGACTAATAACTCGGTATAGCGATTTAGCAAAAGTCGATTTACTTGTACTAAGTCAATTTAATGATATAAATTATGACAATGTCAAAGCCCACATTCACCCGAAATCCGCTGCTCAGAGGCAAAGAACGTTACCCTATGGTCACCAGTGTTCTCTGTGTATCATCTGAACTATACTATTTTATTACAAATTGGAACGCGAATGCATTGCAAATGCGTGCCAATTTGTAATAATTTATTACAAATTGGGACGCAGCTGCAGTGCAAATGCGTTTCAATTTGTAATAATTTATTACAAATTGGAACGCAATTGCATTACATATGCGTTCCAATTTGTAATAATTTATTACAAATTGGAACGTTATTACAAATTGGGACGCAACAGTGCGGTCCAAAAAAGGGAGAGAATTCATAGATAGGAGATGGGGAATGGAATCGGGATGAGCGTGTATTTATCATGAGGTGATACAGGCCGGAGGGAGCAACAGAGCAACCACATCATGTCATGTCTGACCTGTTTTCCCAGCAAACAGGGGACCTTGAAACAGTGCTGGGTTATTGTTGGGCCAGCGGCGTAGACGATGGCCCAACATTGACCCAGCATTGTTTCTATGTCTCGTGTTTGCTGGGTTAGCCCACCCCACGATGCTGCCCCGCAAAGCCAAAATGGAGTAACTGCATGCTTTTTTGAAGTTCTTGCTATTTGGCTTTGCAGGGAAGATTTATTTTAAATAGTATATACCCAGGTTGCATGTCTATGTTCCGAAGGCTCGTTACTCTGAAGTCGCACTAGGCTAAAGGTTCTTTAGTCCGAAGCTTCCCTAGTCCGAAGATTAGTCCAGGAAGGTGTAAAGACACCTCCCTGGTTAGTCCGAATGTTTGAATATCGATCTTGATAGTCCGAAGGTTTTATAGCCCAACTAGATTGGCATCAATCCTAAACCGAATTGCCCTCAAATCTTTTAGAAAGTATTATTAATTCTAGTGAATCCAATGAGAACATATTCAAACATCATCAGACGAGAAAATAGCTGGGTCAACGTCCCATACTAGTTGGGAATCATGAAGTAAAAAAATGCACCGAATTAATTTTCTATTTTTTATACTTTTTTCAGTTAGGCCCATATAATAGCCCAAGTAGCCATATGCGTTAACGCACACGTATTAACGAAATAGCCGTACTGTTGTTAAGGTAATTATTATTAATTATTATTATTATTAAGACTATGGCTATAGAGTGAGTTAATATCGCTTAAATGCCTCTTCCCTAGTGCCTTAAACTTAAAAAGTTGTAAAGTTTAAAATTTTGCTATTTAGGCTTATATCATCGTAAGTCTATATTATCTTTCTCCACCCTCCATTTAAAAGTGATATGTACCCGGTAAGTGTGTATTTCCGAATGGTCATACAGTTTCTGACAACTATCCCTTAATTATGCAGTTATTTTGCCATAAAACCTGCCGGCTGAGGGTCTAGATAAAGAGTCCAATGCTGATTTGTTTTTTTCTTTGAAAGGATCAACACTGAGTAAAATCCCTTCTTTTTTGTCACTACACCAGCCACGAGCATCCCATGAATATTACCTGTGTATTTTGGCGATGTTAACGATGTCCCGCAAAGATGTAAAATGTGTCAATTTGTCAAGTTTAGAGGTGTTGACCCTTCGTGTTTGTAAATGTGAGACCCGTTGGGAAAGCGCCGTTTAGCGGTGATTTTCCAATGACATTATATTTGAACTATCAACGTCTTAGACGATGTGATACGTCTGAGACCTTACATACTTATCCCAATACGAGTTAAGAACTTTTTGTGATAGATTAGAAGGAAATAATTTATTTGGTGACTCAGTGTTATTTTCCTGTCAAACATGGCAACCGAAATAAAAAACGGGTGGATCTAAAAGACAAAAATGTAATGATCAAAATTTTGTCATAATTCGTCTTTTTCGAAACCTGATTACATTGCCAACGGCCGGATCGAATGAGCCATCGGGGCCGGCCACTGTTGCTTTATATTTCCTCTCAGTCTGCATTTAATTAAAGGCCTGTCTACATCACAAAGACCACTCACGACGCGACTAAAATCTATCGTCGTGGGGGTGGAGTCCTGCAAAAATGTTACTACGAGCCAGTCTACAGGATAAGTCTCCACAACGATTAGTCTTGTGCCTGACCAGTGGCAGTACTCTGCCATTTTTGCTTTGAACAGGCCAGAACAGGCCACAGGGCACGATGGGGTCATGTGACTTTAACTGCTACTCTCTTTACTGGCCAATCATATGAAGATTATTGATCGCATCGTAAGGCAGTACACACAGACAAGACCAGTACGATTACACCGATTAAGACTCCCACACAACACAAAGACTCCCCATGACTGCTCAAAACGCTACCGTCGTGTCATGTTTTAGAAAATCACAGACAAGCTGGTTTTACGAAGGTAGCATGTCACACCAGAAAGACTGTTACCCACTTGGCGTTGTAAGCTATAGCAGCGATCCTAGTGGTGACTGTGTAGGTCCCCTAGTGGGTGTTCCGGAAGCAATATCGAGACATTTAGATCGAGTCGCAGGATATGCCACACCAAAACGACCATCTACGATACGACGGCTAAGATTGGCCACGACTACGACTGAACATTTTCAGTCTTGACGTGAGAGTGGACACACCGCACCGATTGTTTAAGATTATCCTGAAGTATAACAATAATGACTTCTATAGCACCAGTACCTCTCAACAATATTGAGACTCAATAGCGCTGTGGACTAAAATCAGTATTCAGGGAGGTTCATAGTCGGAAAAGGAATTCGTCATATGACGTTCGGTGGATGCTCAGATTGACTCATTCCAGACAAAGCCCGAGATATCTCGGGCAAGCTACTTCGACGGTACAGGACGGAGCCCGAGATAACTCGGTTATGTGACGTCATAAAAAGTACATCTTAAAAAATGACCCGTCCACAGAAACATGTATGTACTGAAAGTGTCGTCTTGAATGAGTTAAGGTGGTAGGTCTAATGTAAGAAGATGTGTTTTTAAATTTTTCCGAAAGATAGTGACTGATTTTGCTTCACGTATTTCAAAAGGCCTACTTGACCTGGTCACTAATCGGGCAAGGCAATTCTGTACACACTGCAAGCTTGTTTTATATTTTTCTGAACAGCCGAACAGCAACGAATTACAGTAGTCAAGACGACTGCTAACTAGAGCATTGGCTAGAGAAATTGTCGTAGCTTTATTCAGATGAATTCGAATGCGTTTAAGATCGCGAATATAGTAGAAAGCTGATCTACAAAATATTCGAGACATGTTTCATGAATGAAAAAGGTGGATCAAAAGCCACACCCAGGTTCCGTATGGAGTCTATTTTGGCAAAATTTTGGTTCAGAAGAACTTTTTTACGTTGAGTTAAATTACCAATGATCATGAACTCTGTCTTACTAGGTTTAAGTTTCAGCATGCTTTGGTTCATCCAGACCTGGGTTGCTAGCATACAATAATTTTGTACAACAATTAAAGACTTATATCTTCTGCAACGAAAGATGTGTATATTTGTGTGTCATCTACATAAAGGTGATGCTTAAGGTCAAAACTGTTATTATTGAACTGAGAGGAGTAGTATACATAGTAAAAAGAAGTGGACCCAACACAGAGCCTTGTGGAACACCGCACAATAACAATTGCGGAATAGACAGTACACCATTAACTTAAACAAGCTGACAAATTATGACAGGGTCTAGAATATGTTTCATTGTAACCTGAAAAGGGAGCGGGGGGGGACGAGTCCGCGAGCTCTTTCATTACTTTTTTGTAATAAAAAATACATATTAGTATTTTTAATTAGTACCTGATTTGGCTTGTCGGATTTGAAATTAGTCGGCTATATATATAGGCGTTGAATTTTGATACGGCCGTCCGTTCAATCTGCACCAGAATGACCGGTGGTGAATACCAATGTATAGACCCTATTACTGGGAACAGATATCAACCAAAAGGCAGTATATGCTCATTTTACAAGTAAACAGATACTGTCTTTTGGCTTTGCATATTCACCTTGGGTTCGTAATGAAAGAGAAGCACCCGATACAATGTCACGTATTTGACATTTTCTGGTTCATGTCATGATGTGCTTCTTTGCCAGTCATCATCTGCTGATGCTTCATTTCACGTTGGCAGACTATGGAATTGAACGTTTTACTTGAACCCGCTAAGCCCGATTAAAGTACTTTTTTAATCCATTTCATTAGCCGATCAAATCACGGTTATTAGAAATGAAATGAGCGTTATTCAGATGTGCAAATGTTTGGTGTCAAATTAAACAAATATGAGCAATATTCACCCACTTGAAGTTGTGTGTCGCGGTAGCGAGACACAACTTCAAGTGGGTGAAAATGGAAATTGTTTAATTTAGCGCTTTAAGGGTTAACATTTCAACACACGTTGGAAAGAATATGGTGTATTTTAGAAATTCATGATTTTGAATATGGTGTGATGATATTTACCAGAAAGCTGATACTAAAGAAGAGTGAGCCTACCTGATATTAACATACCGGACACATGTTTCCTATTTGACGTATTCAGCATGAGTTACTGATAGACTGACCTAACACTAAACGTACACAATGTTAATGTGTCGGTGATAATTTGATTTGGAATTCAAAGTTAGAACCGAAAGATTCCCCTACTAATACGATGGAAAACATTATTCCCAGCTTTTATAGTTACTGTCATCAATTCTTTTTATTCCAATATATTCATAAAATTGTTGTATCAACATTGAAATTGCCCATATATACCATTTACATGTATAATAATATATATTATACTAATTATTCTGACATTTTGACTTATAATGGCATGTATGTATACTTCAGACAATGTACATTATGGAAATGATTGTGATAATTACATATGTTAACCTATGTCGTAGACGTTGGACCAACATTGATTCAATGTCTTGTGTATGCTGGGAAGTGTTACTTCCACATCTGAGTACTCATTTTCACATATTGTTAGTTGTGAATGAAGTAAGTAGAATATATCTCATATCCTTCGATATCTCGTAGGATCGTCCGCTCGCTCATTAATTTATTCGTTTGTTCGTTCGTTCGCTCGTTCGTTTGTTCGTTCGCTCGTTCGTTCGTTCGTATGTTAGTTGGTTCGCTCGTTCATTCATTCATTCATTCATTCATTCATTCATTCATTCATTCATTCATTCATTCATTCATTCATTCATTCATTCATTCATTCATTCATTCAATAAATCATTCATTCCTTATGATGCTCATTCGTTCGCTCGTTCGCTCGTGTGTGTATGGGTGTTATTCATTTATTAGTTTTTTTTTACTCACTCACTCACTCACTCACTCACTCACTCACTCACTCACTCACTCACTCACTCACTCACTCACTCACTCACTCACTCACTCACTCACTCACTCACTCACTCACTCACTCACTCACTCACTCAAAACCCACCCACTCCCTCACTCACTCACTCACTCACTCACTCACTCACTCACTCACTCACTCACTCACTCACTCACTCACTCACTCACTCACTCACTCACTCACTCACTCACTCACTCACTCACTCACTCACTCACTCACTCACTCACTCACTCACTCACTC